>JAPDDO010000328.1:0-343692 GCA_027422415.1 Schizothorax lantsangensis | reverse complement strand
TCCAGACCCCACAGCAGAGGAAAAAAAGACTACCCCACCCCTCATTCAGTCAGCTCCCAGATACAAAAGACATTAAGAACACCCAGGTTGTAAAGCCCATATTTACCCCTCTTATTGGAACCCCCCCCCCCCCCCCTGGCGGATGTGGCACGATGCATCGAAGACCCCCACCACCAGAGCGGGCCCAGCGCATGCACCGACCCATGCTCCCGGCGGCACACCCAACCAGGACCAAGCCCCCCAGGCCCAGCCGTACCCCAACCCGGAGGCAGAGCGCCCCCAGAACCCCATGCCCCCCCGGACCTACCCCGGAACAGTGCGGCCGCCAGGCTGGTAACCAAACGTCCGCCGGCACAGGCATCCCCAGCAACGCCGCATGCAGCCGCAGAAAAGCAGCACCAAAGTCACCAATACCCCATCCAGGCCAAGGCCGCAGCCCCAGCGCCGAACCCCCCAAGAAACCCACCCCCAGGGAACCCCAGATGCCCCAGGCCCACATCGCCACCCACGCCAACAACAAAAACCACAGCCGGACAGAATCGGGACCCCCACTCACACTAGGTGATGGAGCTGATCAAGGAGCCCAGAGAGATTGATCTAATGTGGCAGCAGAAGCTGTGTCAAGACTAATATAATCCCACAAATAATCTCTATATTGGTTGATATTAAGATTTTTTTATTTTTCCAGTTCATGAGGACAGTCTTCTTAGCAATGCATAGGGCAGTGAAAGCCATGTGGATTGTGTTACCTTCTGTAGTGACACCATCTAGGTCGCCCAACAAGCAGACTAAAGGAGAGGCTGGAATAGAACATTTAAGACACTTTGATAAGTCTTCACAAATCCTGTACCAGTACCTCTGAACAGGTGGACAGAACCATAGAGCGTGGATATAATTGTCAGGTGTATTGCCTTTACAGTGTGAGCAGTTGTTAGAAGCTGTAAAACCCATCCTGAACATCCGATGACCTGTGTAGTGCACTCTATGCAGGATTTTGTATTGTATTAATTGTAAACCAGGATTTCTAATCAGTTCAAGGTTTTTAAACATATCTGAGACCAGAAATTATGGTCCCAGCTTACTGATAGATCTGCCTCCCATTTTGCAATAGGAAGTGATACTGATTCATCTATTTTTGGAAAGTGCCCTATATATTTTAGACATTAATTTGGGGGTTTTGAGATTAAGAAAATCTACCACACTTGGTGGTATTTGTAAATTGATATGATTAGACTTAATTTCCTTTTTACAATAGATTTAATTTGTTGATATTCTAAAAATCTATGCTTATTAATCCCATATTGTTTAACTAATTTGTCAAAGGGAATAAAGTCTGTCCCTTCGAATATATGTTCCAGGTATTTAATACCTTTACAACTATGAAAATATTGTTAAAATGTATCATGACGATCCGATTAAAAATTATGTCATGGTAGTTCTTTTTGTAAAGAGGCTGAAACCTCGTCTCTGTGATACATTTAATTGTATTCACTGTGTGCAGACCTGTAAATCACTGTAATGCTCCTAGAACAGTTCTATAATTTCATGATTAATAAATAAAAGCTTTGTAATCACAAATGTGTGTGTGTGTGTGTGTGTGTGTGTGTGTGTGTGTGTGTGTGTGTGTGTGTGCGTGCGGTATAAATAAAAGACGATATGTATGTAGTCAAACATTTTTTCATTTCTTTATTTGATTAACAATGTATCGTTAATACACCATATACATTAATACACATGTATATATATATATATATATATATATATATATATATATTGATAAACAATAATGTTAAAAAGTTAACCATGCGCTAGCATCAAGATCTGGGGAATTAAACACGTTTTCAACGGGGTTACGCATCCGTTTTTTCTTTTTTTTTTTTTTTTTTTTTTTTTTTTTTTCTTCTTTCTTTTCCTTCCTTTTCTTCTTCTTCCCTCCTTTCCCTTTACTCCTTTTTTTGTAATAATTGTACTGATCATTGTTTGTTCATTAACTAATGTAAACAAATGACACCTTATTGTAAAGTGTTACCGATATTTCTAACTACCCAAACTCATCTTCACACACATATAATACAGTTGACCCCCTAGTTGAGACCCCCTATGTGATTGTAAAGTGCTTTGGGTGTATAGCAATACACAATTAAAGCGCTATATAAATGATTCATTCATTCATTCATTCAAATGATTCATTCATTCAAATGATTCATTCATTCAAATGATTCATTCATTCATTGAAATGATTCATTCATTCATTCAAATGATTCATTCATTCATTCAAATGATTCATTCATTCAAATGATTCATTCATTCAAATGATTCATTCATTCATTCAAATGATTCATTAATTTATTCAAATGATTCATACATTCAAATGATTCATTCATTCATTCAAATGATTCATTCATTCAAATGATTCATTCATTTATTCAAATGATTCATTCATTTATTCAAATGATTCATTCATTCAAATGATTAATTAATTCATTCAAATGATTCATTCATTCAAATGATTCATTCATTCATTCAAATGATTCATTCATTCATTCAAATGATTCATTCATTCATTCAAATGATTCATTCAAATGATTCATTCATTCATTCAAATGATTCATTCATTTATTCAAATGATTCATTCATTTATTCAAATGATTCATTCATTCATTCAAATGATTCATTCATTCAAATGATTCATTCATTCAAATGATTCATTCATTCAAATGAATCATTCATTTATTCATTCAAATGAATCATTCATTTATTCATTCAAATGATTCATTCATTCAAATGATTCATTCATTCATTCAAATGATTCATTCATTCATTCATAATGATCACTCCTCCAGTCCAAAGAAATTAATAAAAGATGACCAGAATTCCCAAAAAGCCTAATATTCTTCCTAGATACGGCAGCCATCCGTTCCATCACCATGTGCTCTAATAATACATTATTAGATTGCTTAGACTGAACTATGTCTTTAAATGCGTGTTTTTTGTTGTTGTTGACGTTCTTCTGTCTTTCAGGTGCCGTCCAGATGCTCACCACGACTGTCATCGGCTGTGTGAAGATGTTCGTTCCCTGTCCGCTGTACAGTCACAAATCCCGCCCAGAATACCCCCCCAACTTCCTCATGATCATGCTGTTTGTGGGACTGATGAGGTGTGCTTGCACCCACAATCCTTCACTTCTTATTCACGTCTAATGCACACGGCTTGATTAATGCAGTTTAGTGTCAGGATAATAGGGTCTCTCTAAACTAAACGTGTGCTTTAATAACTGGAAAATGTTTAATTGTATTAGGGAGAATTTCACAAACACGTGTCAGGGGAATATTTCATTTACATTTAGTCATGTATATGTATGTGTATATATATACATATATATAAAACAAGCAGTTAGAAAACAAATAGAGTGCAAGACTTAAAGAGTCATGTTTTTTTTTCTATTATTAAAAAGGAATACAAATAGATAAAATATAATTAGAATAGAGAGTGCTAGTCAAATAAAGATATTTCAATATTTATATATAATAATATATCAATCAATATATAATATAAAATATTTCACCTCAAAATCAACAGAAAGAGATTTATTTTATGTTGTATAAGCAAAACAAGGCAAGACATTAAGATTTTTTTTGCATTGCAACATTATTTTCATCCCTCTCTTTTTTTCCGCAGAAACAAAAAACAGAAGTCTTTGTCTCTTTTACTGTAATACAGTAATGAAAATCATGCTTTTAGGACTCAATAATTCATTTTTTATTAGCATGATCACCATATATATGTGACCCTGGAGCACAAAACCAGTCATAAGGGTCAATTTAAATTGAGATTTATACATTATCCTTAATCTTTCCATTGATGTATGGTTTGTTATGATAGGACAATATTTGTAAATCTGGAATCTGAGGGTGCAAAAAAATCTAAATATTGAGAAAATCATCTTTAAAGTTGTTCAAATTAAGTCTTAGCAATGCATATTACTTTTTTTTTTTTTTTTTTTTTTTTTTTTCTTTTTTTTTTTTAATTAAATTTATTTATTTATTTATTTATTATTTATTTATTTTTTATATTAATTAATTAATTTAATTTTATATACCCTTTTACTTAACCACACTGTGACAGACAAGACCAGGGGACAGAGAAAACAAGAGAGAGAAAGAAGAAAGAAGAAAGGAAAAAAAAAAAAAAAAAAAGAAAAAAAAAAAGAAAAAAAAAAAAAAAAAAAAGGGGGTGTGGGGAAAGTCAACAAAGAAGGGGAAGAGAGAGAGAGAGAAAAAAAGGAGAATGGGGGATAGAGAGAGAGAGGGAGAAAAAGCAAAAACAAAAAAAACAGACAATTTGCTTCAATACTGCTGACAACAACAGAAGAAAACAACAGAAAGACACAACATCTAGGAGGACTGCGCAACAACCAAACTCTGTATGAAACACAATAAATTTCTAAATGTTAAATGTTATTGAGCAGCAACATAACTAATATTACAAAATAAGTTTTGAAGCAACAGCAGGTCAAGACAATGCGTGTCTGTGAGCACCTGTTTTTACACAATGTGACTGCTTGAGTGTACACATGTGTGTGTGGCGAGCGCGCTTGTGTTCATAAGGTTCCTCCATGTAAATGTTTAATAGTGTGTGTGGGGCCAACGCCCATCCCGCAAGGCATGAAGCAGGCATGGAAAAGACCCGGGCCCCAAACATCCGGGGGCCCCCCAGGGCACGGGACCCCCAGGAGAACCACCGCCAGGGACAACCGCCGCCTCCACCCAGAAAAGGGCAGAGGAGAGCCCGAAGGTGGAACCTCCGGACAGTCACAGTTGTAGACGCCCCAGGGTGCCGTTGGCGGCAAGCCCGCAGGCTCCACCGACAGCCGACCACCCCAGGGCAGACCGGGCCCTGGGCCCGGAGATCCAAAGGCCCCCCCCCCCCAATCGGGGCCCAGCAAGGCCAGTAGGGCCAGGCCCCGTCAAGCGACCGCCGAGAGCGGGCCGGCGCTCACCCGAGCATCCTGCCCCGGTGCGAGAACCACCAACGCACGGCGGCATCCTCCACCGGCAGGACCATGGTGGTGGGGTGGGGGTCGACTGAGATTAATGATGAGTGAGGCGGAGTCTAAGGCCCGACCTGACACATAGACGTAGACGAACAAGCACACATATACACAAGCATACGTTCCCACCCTCATGCACGCAAACGATTATTCACACCCTCGCCCCACATGTAGACACACAAAAATGGACATGGTACCCACACTCAACTACCATATGCACTCTATACTCCTAGATCCAGGCACCACCACCCCCAGAGGGGAAGCCAGCGCCCGATCCGGAGCTGAAACCCCCTTCGCTCCGGCGCGGGGACAGGAAGACCACCCCGGTAACCCGCGCAGCAGAAGAAAACCAACAGCCCAGACCCCGACCGGGGCGGCCAGCTCATCCTCACAGCCCCGGCCCAGACAGAGAACAGAGAGCAGGGGTGTGAGGAAAAAAAAGAAGAGAGAACCCATGCTCACCTCACCCGCTCAAATGTAGTGTTGGTGTGTGTTGTTCTAAGGTGCTTTAAAACAGGGGTGCTTTAAAACAGGGGAGGGGCACCCTCCACAAGCTTGTGTCAGCTCGTCCCCTCCCTAGAGCCCTCAATGTCTATGTGTAACTTAAAATTGAGAGGTGGGCACTGGCACCAGAGGGAAGCTGAATGAACAGACCGCCCTCCGGATGCCATTCAGTGTGCCCACCCCCAAGGCCCTATTTGTATGTGTCATGTGACAGTAAGTAATGAGAATGTCTAAGCTGTAATGTGTGATTGAGATGCAGGCGGCCACGAGGAGACAGAGGAGTACCACCTCCCCCGCATCCCAGCGACACACCCGCACCTCAAAACCCTACCTATGTGTTGGTGTGATGGAGCGGGAGAAGTGAAGCCCTAGGGATGGGGGAGGAAAGCATCAGAGGGGGCAAAATACCCCCCCCTCTGGAGCCAGCTCCCCCGCTGACCCCCAGAGGCACCCCCGCTACCCCAAATCTGCCCAGGGCGGGGGGCCCAGGCCCATCCAGACCAGGGCCCATTGCAGCCCGGGGCGGCCCACCAGACCCCACAGCAGAGGAAAAACTACCCCACCCCCATCATTCAGTCAGCTCCCAGACTACAAAGACAATAAGACACCCAGGTAAAGCCCATTTACCCCGCCTCTATTGGACCCCCCCCCCCTGTGGAGGCACCGATGCATCGAAGACCCCCACACCAGAGCCGGGCCCAAGCGCATGCACCGACCCATGCTCCCGGCGGCACACCAACCAGGACCCCAAGCCCCCCAGGCCCAGCCGTAACCCCAACCCGGAGGCAGAGCGCCCCCAGAACCCCAAGCCCCCCCCGGACTAACCCCGGAACAGTGCGGCCGCCAGGCTGGTAACCTACGTCCGCCGGCACAGGCATCCCAGCAGCGCCGCATGCAGCCGCCAGAAAAGCAGCACCCAAGAGTCACCAATACCCCATCCAGGCCAAGGCCGCAGCCCCAGCGCCGAACCCCCCAAGAAACCCACCCCCAGGGAACCCCCAGATGCCCCCGGCCCACCACGCCACCCCACGCCCACAACAAAAACCACAGCCGGACAGAATCGGGACCCCCACTCACACTAGGTGATGGAGCTGATCAAAGGAGCCCAGAGAGATTGATCTAATGTGGCAGCAGAAGCTGTGTCAAGACTAATATAATCCCACAAATAATCTCTATATTGGTTGATATTAAGATTATTTTTATTTTCCAGTTCATGAGGACAGTCTTCTTAGCAATGCATAGGGCAGTGAAAGCCATGTGGATTGTGTTACCTTCTGTAGTGACACCATCTAGGTCGCCCAACAAGCAGACTAAAGGAGAGGCTGGAATAGAACATTTAAGACACTTTGATAAGTCTTCACAAATCCTGTACCAGTACCTCTGAACAGGTGGACAGAACCATAGAGCGTGGATATAATTGTCAGGTGTATTGCCTTTACAGTGTGAGCAGTTGTTAGAAGCTGTAAAACCCATCCTGAACATCCGATGACCTGTGTAGTGCACTCTATGCAGGATTTTGTATTGTATTAATTGTAAACCAGGATTTCTAATCAGTTCAAAGGTTTTTAAACATATCTGAGACCAGAAATTATGGTCCCAGCTTACTGATAGATCTGCCTCCCATTTCGCAATAGGAAGTGATACTGATTCATCTATTTTGGAAAGTGCCCTATATATTTTAGACATTAATTTGGGGGTTTGAGATTAAGAAAATCTACCACACTTGGTGGTATTTGTAAATTGATATGATTAGACTTAAATTTCCTTTTTACAATAGATTTAATTTGTTGATATTCTAAAAATCTATGCTTATTAATCCCATATTGTTTAACTAATTTGTCAAAGGGAATAAAGTCTGTCCCTTCGAATATACAGTGGGTACGGAAAGTATTCAGACCCCTTTAATTTTTTCACTCTTTGTTATATTGCAGCCATTTGCTAAAATCATTTAAGTTCATTTTTTTTCCTCATTTAATGTACACACAGCACCCCATATTGACAGAAAAACACAGAATTGTTGACATTTTTGCAGATTTATTAAAAAAGAAAAACTGAAATATCACATGGTCCTAAGTATTCAGACCCTTTGCTCAGTATTTAGTAGAAGCACCCTTTTGATTTAATACAGCCATGAGTCTTTTTGGGAAGATGCAACAAGTTTTTCACACCTGGATTTGGGGATCCTCTGCCATTCCTCCTTGCAGATCCTCTCCAGTTCTGTCAGGTTGGATGGTAAACGTTGGTGGACAGCCATTTTTAGGTCTCTCCAGAGATGCTCAATTGGGTTTAAGTCAGGGCTCTGGCTGGAACATTCAAGAACAGTCACGGAGTTGTTGTGAAGCCACTCCTTCGTTATTTTGCTGTGTGCTTAGGGTCATTGTCTTGTTGGAAGGTAAACCTTCGGCCCAGTCTGAGGTCCTGAGCACTCTGGAGAAGGTTTTCGTCCAGGATATCCCTGTACTTGGCCGCATTCATCTTTCCCTCGATTGCAACCAGTCGTCCTGTCCCTGCAGCTGAAAAACACCCCCCAGCATGATGCTGCCACCACCATGCTTCACTGTTGGGACTGTATTGGACAGGTGATGAGCAGTGCCTGGTTTTCTCCACACATACCGCTTAGAATTAAGGCCAAAAAGTTCTATCTTGGTCTCATCAGACCAGAGAATCTTATTTGTCACCATCTTGGAGTCCTTCAGGTGTTTTTTAGCAAACTCCATGCGGGCTTTCATGTGTCTTGCACTGAGGAGAGGCTTCCGTCGGGCCCACTCTGCCATAAAGCCCCGACTGGTGGAGGGCTGCAGTGATGGTTGACTTTCTACAACTTTCTCCCATCTCCCGAATGCATCTCTGGAGCTCAGCCACAGTGATCTTTGGGTTCTTCTTTACCTCTCTCACCAAGGCTCTTCTCCCCGATAGCTCAGTTTGGCCGGACGGCCAGCTCTAGGAAGGGTTCTGGTCATCCCAAACGTCTTCCGTTTAAGGATTATGGAGGCCACTGTGCTCTTAGGAACCTTAAGTGCAGCAGAAATTTTTTTGTAACCTTGGCCAGATCTGTGCCTTGCCACAATTCTGTCTCTGAGCTCTTCAGGCAGTTCCTTTGACCTCATGATTCTCATTTGCTCTGACATGCACTGTGAGCTGTAAGGTCTTATATAGACAGGTGTGTGGCTTTCCTAATCAAGTCCAATCAGTATAATCAAACACAGCTGGACTCAAATGAAGGTGTAGAACCATCTCAAGGATGATCAGAAGAAATGGACAGCACCTGAGTTAAATATATGAGTGTCACAGCAAAGGGTCTGAATACTTAGGACCATGTGATATTTCAGTTTTTCTTTTTTAATAAATCTGCAAAAATATCAACAATTCTGTGTTTTTCTGTCAATATGGGGTGCTGTGTGTACATTAATGAGGAAAAAAATGAACTTAAATGATTTTAGCAAATGGCTGCAATATAACAAAGAGTGAAAAATGTAAAGGGGTCTGATACTTTCCGTACCCACTGTATGTTCCAGGTATTTAATACCTTTACAACTATGAAAATATTGTTAAAATGTATCATGACGATCCGATTAAAAATGATGTCATGGTAGTTCTTTTTGTAAAGAGGCTGAAACCTCGTCTCTGTGATACATTTAATTGTATTCACTGTGTGCAGACCTGTAAATCACTGTAATGCTCCTAGAACAGTTCTATAATTTCATGTTTAATAAATAAAAGCTTTGTAATCACAAATGTGTGTGGTGTGTGTGTGTGTGTGTGTGTGTGTGTGTGTGTGTGTGTGTGTGTGTGCGTGCGGTATAAATAAAAGACGATATGTATGTAGTCAAACATTTTTTCATTTCTTTATTTGATTAACAATGTATCGTTAATACACCATATACATTAATACACATGTATATATATATATTATATATATATTTACAAACAATAATGTTAAAAAGTTAACCATGCGCTAGCATCAAGATCTGGGGAATTAAACACGTTTTCAACGGGGTTACGCATCCGTTTTTTCAACGGAGGTGTAATCTTTGGCGGCATCTGCTGGACGTGTGCGGTTGTTTTCCTTTTAAGAGCTTCGACCGTACGTTTAACGTGTGTATTACTTATTGTCGAAAATGGTATGTTTAAAACGGCAAAAGCATCCAGAAATTCGTTCCACCCCCGAGGTCTGTATTCATCGCGGATCGTATGCGGAGCCGTTATACTTTTAACCAGATCTAATACGTGCGAGCCACTGATTACGCAGTCTTTAAACACAAATTCTCCAGAAGATGTCCATGAAGACAGATGTTTGGCATTAGACATTTTATCCAAAATGTATTTGACGTTTTCTAAACTCCTCCGCGGTACGTTGCTTAAGATTTCGTTAACGATCTGGTCCTCTCCATAGTCGTTATTAGACGTAGGGTTAACAGGTGCGCTAAGAGCAGGTGCATCAGCATCGTGTTTTGGTATTGTTAGAGTTAAAGTACCGCTCTCCAAATCCCCCTGTTTTACTATAGTTAAAAACCGCTGTAAGACGTTGGAATAAAGTTTAACTTTCCCGTGAGGATCTAAATCAGTCCTTTGTAATATATTTCTTATGGCGATATCCAAATCGTTCTCCACAGTTTGTTGAATTGTCTCGCGAACACCGCCTGACCTTAATTTATTCAGCTGGTTCTGCGGAATTACATAATGCTTTTCAGCATATTCCATTCCTAATGTTGTCTCGATATTAAACTAGTGATAAAAGGTATAGCCACACTTAACAAGGGTACGAGAAAACCACCTCTCTGATTAATCATACGTTTTTTTCTCACGACGGTGATCTTTTTACTCGCGGCGTATTTGATCTCATCTTTTCTCTTTTTTAATCTTCGGTACTGGGTGGTATTAAGAGGTATGGTGCCGCGGAGTACGTTAAGAGCTATCTCGCACAACGATAAAATCTGTTGGTCCGATGCGGTCTGTAAAATGACACGCCGTTGTTTCGGAGAGGACTTATATAATAACTTTAAAAGAGGCAGGTTTTTACAAAGCCTCTCGCTCATTTTCTTTTCTGTATGTACACCACCTGATGATCTGAAAACAGTCCTGATCTGAGACGAAAGCGTTCAGGCGTTTTAGCTTTAAAGTCGATCAAAAGGCATCCGAAGGGTTGATTGGTCGCGTCCCGATAACACTCCATAAAATATTTGGTATTACCGGGAAAAATCTGCCGTCCTAAAACCATTATTTGCATCGCGTCTCTGGGGTTCTTGTACAAAATAATATAGTGAGTGTTCAACGTAATAGTTCTACTGGTTTTACCTTGAAAAAACAGATTCTGTGTTATCAATATAATGGAAAAAGATTTATGATGTACATATTTTGTGAATGCTCTTGAGAGTTCATCGTTTGAATATGCTGTATCCATTAGATCATCACAAATTAAAATAGACTTCTTATTAGGAGGTAATAAATTTTCATCCGTTAACGAATTTGGAATACCTTCAATGAATTTAATAGGAAACAATGACAAGAGTTCATCATACAAAGGTTGCCAGCATCCGTATAAAAACACAATATTATCAATTTTTACATCAATCATCTTGTTCGCATTACATAATAAATTCTTTACAAAGACGGTTTTCCCAGAGCCTGAAGGGCCGGAGATCACCGCAGAGAATGGAAATTGGAACCGGAAGTCAAAAGCTTCTTCAACATCCTGTAATCCGTACATGCTGTCAATACCCGTAGGGTAAAGTATTGTAGTCTGGGAGAAGCACACGTTTGTCATAAACCACTTTGAAACGTTTCAAAACTGCTCTATTATGCAACGTGAACTTCTTTTTATTACGTACAATGGTCTCAGTACGGGTGAGCAGGGCTGTAGTGTCACGTGATGTCACATAAGCATGTACCAAACATATCATGCTTTCTAAGGTAACGACTTGTGCATTTGCAGAATGAAGCGTCACGCCCTTCGCTTTAAGAACCACCTTATTTTTTGCGGTTTTAAAACCGTACGACTTGGGACCTGTTGCTGCGAATTCCGTGATGTCATCATCAGGATCGAGCTCGTTAGTCAATTCTCCGAGATATGACCCTGTTTGAGGCATCCATTTCCCTTCTTTCGTAGAAAAGATAAGACTGTCAGTATCTACGTGGAAAACACGTGGACCTAATCTGTCCATAACTTTGTATAACTCCAACCGTCCGTATGCCGTTGTAAACGACGCGATGAATATATTAACATCCCTCGCAGCTGCTGGGTCGTCCTCCTGATAACACCACTGTACCAGGGCTACAGTGTCTGATACGAATGAGAAATGTTTTATGACGCGATCGTTTCCAAAGATATAACGCGCAAAATCTTCAGGATCTGTTAGAAGCTCGGTTGTGGGTAAATTACACCTAAGGGCGAATCTCCCCCAAAGCGAATTTAAGAGAAATTTCATTATGGACCTACGGGGTGGATTAAATGCTATTTTGTCCAAATCGAGTTGAATTCCCTCCTTCTCAAAATACGCGTGGGCGTATGCTTCCTTTTCGGAGTCTGACGCTACTTGCGCGGGAAATCCTGAAGCCTCCTGCTTGAATTTGAGAAACGTCTTAACATAGCCACTGAATAAATCATCTGATGTCTGAGGAAAGTGCCAGACTTCAATAATTTTGACAACCGAATACCCTTTAGCAACAGCGTGCGAAAGTTCCACGGAGGTCCAAACACCTGCTATGTATCTTTCTTCATCGCAGTGGTGACATGTCTCCTGAAGTTGCAGTTCTGCGCAGGTGCGACAGAGCGCAAACAATAGCTTCCCCTGCGGCGATTTGAACGGTATAATAGGATGTAATAGCTTACATGGAGGCAATACCGTGCATTTAATAAGACCGAAATACGTGTCGATCGGTTCAAAATCTTTTAAAATTATTTCAGGATGCCCGATCGGGTATGTTTTACGCGCCTGCACGAACGGATAAAGCGACGTGAAGTCTACGTATGAAATGCGCTCATCCTCACTAGCTTTATGATAAAGTTTCATGGCATTCGTGCGGCCCCCGAAAAGCGAATCCCTAGGATTCAAACGTTCTGGCGCATCGTAATTACTCATAAACGCTATGACGTCCGGATCGTTCTGTTTGGCCTTTGTCCATTGGCAATCCCACATGGTAAAAACTTTGAGATTGTAACTCTTGCGCAAAACATCCAATTTGTTATCAGTCTGTCTTCTGAGCACACCATAAGGTATTTTTGACACAGGATTTAATTCGCTAGGATTAAAGCGACAGTCGCAACCGTGCCAGAAGCAGCCCAGGTATTCCAAAGCTATTCTGTCACCATTAATTTCATAATAGCCATCCACGTAAAAAGACCCAAATTTGACTTCCCCGCGATTTAAAGCATGCAGGACATCGACATTTTTACTTGCTTTAATATATTCCAACCATTGGATGGAAGGGTTAGAATAAGCTTTGCATTGGTTGATGTATGCGTTTTTGTGCGTTAGGGCTATTGTGTCTTTGGGTAGAAAAAGCGTTTTAAACACCTTCATTGCACAGCCGGCGAGCGTTACGCACCCGAAGGGGTCCACACTCGTGCATTCGATAAACTCATTTCTGTATTTCATGCAACCTTCTCTCAACAAAACAACATCGTTCTTGCAACACATTCCGAGTTGTTTTTTTAAGTCAAACACCTGTCCTGACACGCTCTCGTACCAACTGTCAAATTTTGTTTGATCAGAATCGGACATCGTGTTGTAGCCGTACAGTTCTTTAGACGGATAAGGTCCTACATAATCTGCATTTTGCAAACGATTAAAATGATGGGGAAAGAACCCCTTTTCATCCGTGTTTAGGTTTAAAGCCGATGTCATTTTTGATAATTTCATAGGCAAAAAGCTGTAGCTGTCTTTGTATCGCTGTTTAAATGCATGATCGTACATATATACGAGCCTACAACCTTGGAGTATAATTTTTGGGGACAACCCCTGACTTGTAAAATACTCGAGCAATATATAAGAGTCGAAACCTGAAGCATTGTGTGCTATAAATGTATACCCCTCAAATTTCGGACGTCTGAAATGCTTAACCAATTTATCTGCACAATCAACCCCATCGGCCGTAAACTCCTCACCGTTTTGCGAAATGGCACATACGTAGTTTGCTGTATGTCGCCCGTTTTCGTGCGTCGTCTCGAAATCATAATAAATATATTTTTCATCATGAACGCTCGGTTTTAGAGGCTGTATTTAACACGTGTGCTCTTCTTCATCTACCAGTATCGCGCTGCAATGAGGACATTTGGACGGTGCACATACATGTGTTAACCGCTCATCGCCGTTCCATTTCGCTCTATACTGCCTGCAACATTTGTCACAATATTTCACAAGATCGCACCTAGACTTCACGCCGTCGCTTTGCGGCCGTTTATGCATTTCATAACAAACGTCTGATCGACAATATCTAGCGCAATCCACACACTGCAACCACTTCTTAGGGTGCGTGTAACACAGACTTGTATCACATACGTTACATGTAAATTTACAATAATGTAAACTCTGATCCTTGAAGCCTTGAAAGCAGTATTCGCAGCCGTAGCTTTAGCCTAAGAACGCCTTCAAATTTTTTATCAAATTATAATGGCCATCGTGTAAATATAAATGTACGGTGTTCTTGTGTATTTCGTCTGTAGTTTTATACACTTCCAATTTACCTGAACACAATCTGTGAAAGATTACTATTCTCAAGTCTAGAGCTCTTTCGAATTTAGATACATCGTGAAAGGCTATTTTATCTTGCGGTTGGTAACCCAATTCGGCGTGTATTTTACACGCTATAGCGTGCAACTCCTGGTCGGGACAATGCGGGTTTAAAAAATGGGCTAGACATATGCTGAAACATCTATTGTCTGCTATGTTTTTTGGCACAAAAAGATTCATCTTATTTTTTTGCATCACCATGTTGTGCGCTAGATCTGTTAGTTTCCTACGTGCCCCACCATGTCTGTTACGTACCACTGATATGCATAGCTGTAAAGCAGAATCGCATCCCACGTCTGCATTGCTTTGAACCGCGCGTTCGATTTGATCGACAAATGTGCTAAAGTCATGATTAGTATCAGGCGTTAGAACGGCATTAATGTCTGTAGGGAGACTCTCGCCCTGCAGAGACACGTTAATAAAACCGTCATCACCTGCCATTAGCCGCGAAAAATCTACGATCTCGTTCATAATATCTTGCAAAAAGATATTATAAGCCGCATAGTCATCTGCGGCGATTTCGCGGAAATTTAAAGTTCTGCGTATTTCTAGACCGTTAAATCTCGGTCTTGGAATAACTGTAAAATCTCCCACACGTCCTCCATCGGATATTAATCTATCTATAAAATCACGAGCCCCTAAGCCATCCAAATATCTGGTTCATCCTATTATATCCATAGCCATCGGGTCATGCAAATCTGAGGCATCGTTAGAAGGCCCTAGGTATTAATGGGTTCTGTTCATTTTCCAGTACATGGTTATGTAAATCATCATTTTGAAATTTATTTTTAAAAAGCAGAGATACAAAAATAGTTCAAACGTGTGCAACCCCCTTGAAAACACCACACTTATTTTTAAAAAGCAGAAATACAAAAATAATTCAAACGTGTGCAACCCTTTGAAAACACCACAGTTATTTTTTAAAAGCAGGAATACAAAAATAATTCAAACGTCTGCAACCCCTCTTGAAAATCACACAGTAACATAGAAAAATAGTTCAAACGTGTACAACCCGTTGAAAACCACGCAGTAACATAAACCAAGCATAGAAAAATAGTTCAAACGTCTGTATCCCCTTGAAAATCACACAGTAACATAAACCAAGCATAGAAAAATAATTCAAACTTATACAACCCCTTTGAAAACAGCACAGTAACATAAACAGTTATGACAAAAACAAAGAGGCATACGTTATAAATTCAAAACAATCGCTAATCATAATAAGAAGCAGAAGATAAAAGCATGTAAAACGACATAATCCGTTCACGAATGAGTAGATACAAATACTAATAAAACAATAATAAGAAGGTACAATCACCACCCCACACGTGAACTGTTAATGACATAAACACTCAAACAATGCGATTAGATACAATTAGTAATAAAACAATAATAAGAAATCAACATATGTGATATGTTAACGACATAACCAACCAAACAACAATGAGTATATACGTATTACGAATAAACAACCACTAATAGGCTACAAATAATGTGTATGAGTAATACTGAAAAAAAAAACTTCATTACACCGTGAATTATTATTACGGTCTCCTAACTAAACGCTCGTACAACTCAGATAATATTCGTTGCATCAAATTCAGACGTTCTGACATCAAAGATAATGCGCTAATAATAAGACGTTGCTCGGTTCTGGTCTCTAGGACCATTTCTGGTAAACCTGACATAGACTGTTGAAACTGTCTGAGTTCATTATACAACTGGTCGTGGCAACTTCTCCAAAATTCTGCCGCATGCCGTAAAGCTTCGGTGTGCTGTTGTTGACATGAAATAATATTCCTCAATATCGCTATTACGTCACCTTGTGAATTGGTCGTGATCTCTTCTGCATCCTGACGTGTTAATGGTCTCCCGGCCAAGTCGAAAACTCTCTCAAAATAACAATTAACGCGGTTCAGAGCTTCGTGATCAAGCCTTCTGTTTAAATCACTGCTGCGTATAACATCGCGTGGCATTTCACGATATAACTCCTCATCATCATCCTCGCTTTCCGTGTCGGAAAAGGATACCCGATCCCATGCGTGGACCATGGAGTCAGTCCATGCTGTTAACGCACCTTCGTCGTGATCTTGCGCTGTAAAAAGAATAACAATCATTTATTAAATAAAAATCAAATGTGAAATACATTAATGTCTGTTTTAATACATACCTTTATTATCCGTGTTTCTTGAACTACTAGTAGTCGGTCTGACGGTTGGTTCCTGCTCGGTAAATCTCATACGTTTCACACCTTGACCGCACCCGTATTGGAGCTGGCTTCGGTGCACGGTAGAGTCGTTTGCGGTTGCCTGTGTAGATGCGTCGGTCTGCATTCCTACGTCCGAACATGCACCGTGGATGGGCGGGATCTGTGTAGCACTGACTGGTTCGTGACGTACATCCGTTCTCACTGTAATCTCTATATGGGTTGTAGGGTCCTCATTGTCGTTAACATCATGAACGTCTGCTAAAATTTAAACACTGTTTACGCACCCTTAAAACTTTTCAAAGCAGTTAAGAAAAATGATGTCTGTATAACTTACAGTTAATTAACGTGTCGTCCTCGTTGGTAGCTACCACGGTATCATCATCTGGTTAAAATGATAAGAAAACATTATTATTATTATTATTAGACCTTAAACGTACAGTAGAAAGGACTGAAAACTTACATATTTCCTCTAGGATCTGCTGTAGATCTTCATCAAACACGATATTCGCGTATGTGTCTGGAATTGATAATCGTATTGTTAAACAAATATTAACATATTTATTTAAATAACACCTATGAAAAAAAAAAAAAAAAAAAAAAAAACTCACCCTCGTAATTGTCCGCTATGGCTCCTACGTTTATTGATGTATAACGTCTTTGCGCGTAAAGAAGTTAGAATTTACAGCTAATGAGTTCGTTATAGCGTCTACTTTTAAGCTTTCAGAGTGTAGGCGGGGCGCGTATCCACGAAACGTTTCGTAAAACCTATGGGGACCTAACACCACAAATCTTTAGTAAGTTATAAATAGTTGTAACCATCGAAAGTCCCGCGCAATTTTATCAATCGGATCCGTCCGGCCGTCAACTCCTTACTTAACACAGCTGGATGAAAACATCTGTTAGATTTTCTTTTACAACTTAAGGCCGCTATGTTAGCATAGCAGATGTTTTTCTTATCTACGAAACGTTTGAACTCGTAGATTGAAACATCAAAGCAGGCCGTTTGTTTATCGAACAGCCCCCATCTGTTCGTATGAAGGTCTGTAGTAGTTAGTCTTTATTATATATATACGCGGCTAAAAGAAATTTCGATACTAAGTATATGTATTAGACATGATTTTTCTACAGGGATCATATTATTAAAAACTAAGTTTAGGAGTTCTATTTATTTAAATGAAGCCTTGAAAGCAGTATTCGCAGCCGTAGCTTTAGCCTAAGAACGCCTTCAAATTTTTTATCAAATTATAATGGCCATCGTGTAAATATAAATGTACGGTGTTCTTGTGTATTTCGTCTGTAGTTTTATACACTTCCAATTTACCTGAACACAATCTGTGAAAGATTACTATTCTCAAGTCTAGAGCTCTTTCGAATTTAGATACATCGTGAAAGGCTATTTTATCTTGCGGTTGGTAACCCAATTCGGCGTGTATTTTACACGCACCGTGGATGGGCGGGATCTGTGTAGCACTGACTGGTTCGTGACGTACATCCGTTCTCACTGTAATCTCTATATGGGTTGTAGGGTCCTCATTGTCGTTAACATCATGAACGTCTGCTAAAATTTAAACACTGTTTATGCACCCTTAAAACTTTTCAAAGCAGTTAAGAAAAATGATGTCTGTATAACTTACAGTTAATTAACGTGTCGTCCTCGTTGGTAGCTACCACGGTATCATCATCTGGTTAAAATGATAAGAAAACATTATTATTATTATTATTAGACCTTAAACGTACAGTAGAAAGGCCGTTTGTTTATCGAACAGCCCCCATCTGTTCGTATGAAGGTCTGTAGTAGTTAGTCTTTATTATATATATACGCGGCTAAAAGAAATTTCGATACTAAGTATATGTATTAGACATGATTTTTCTACAGGGATCGTATTATTAAAAACTAAGTTTAGGAGTTCTATTTATTTAAATTCTGTATTATCTATAGCACTTCATACAGAACCGTTGTGAACCCTAATTCGTCAGATCTATTTTATAAAATACACCTTTTCTTTGGAAAAATATTTTCTTCCTATACTATATATATATATATATATATATATATATATAACTTTTAACTAGACCGCTTGCGGCCTAAAAAAGTTTCAATAGTGACGGTCTTCCATCCCCACGTCATCACCCATGCCTTTACCAGACATCCCGGATACATACGTCATAAAATAGATGCGAGGGCTGTCCTTTGATCTACGGTTTTTTAACTAACCTTCTAACAAAATGTGCATGCCAGACCACTTCAAAAACTCGTTAGATTGCTAATGAGTTACAACAGCATCTTGATCTGATATGAACGCATCAGTAATCACTAGGCCAGACGCACGGATACATCCTGCTCTCATGCTCTACGTGAGCCGTGATATTTGCATTTCTTTGTTGTCTGTTTCAATTAATAGATAACGTGCCGTCCACAGACCGGATGGTATGGATGGAAAATCAAAGAGAAATCCCACGTTGATTTTATTACACGTATGAAACAAAACAAAAAAAAACAGTTGGTTTCGGTCCTGTTAGATATTTGTACGCGCGTACGTGCGTTTTAACTGTTATACCACGTCGGAAGTTAAGATTGACAAAACCATCGAGTGAAATAAAGTTATTAAGCGTAAAATAAAACAAAACAGAGGTTATGTTTAAAAGGACTCTTGCGTAGGTCAGCCTATTTTTTTATAGCACCATCACAGCGTGATGTCTTA
Source organism: Schizothorax lantsangensis (assembly GCA_027422415.1). Lineage (NCBI taxonomy): Eukaryota > Metazoa > Chordata > Actinopteri > Cypriniformes > Cyprinidae > Schizothorax > Schizothorax lantsangensis. Next base: position 324,498 of record JAPDDO010000328.1, on the reverse strand, counting down.
AGTTTGACAAAAATCAAGGACCGATTAAAGGAATAGATGAATTAAGCAAATAAAATAAAATAAAACAACATTTTTCCTAAGAATTAGAGTTAGAAGGAATCTTGTGTAGGCTATCCTAATTTTAAAGTGATAAGGTTTTCATTAATTAAAGAACTGGTAAAGATTTATTAAAATAACGTTCGTTCTAATGTTAAAAACATACTTTAATTATTTTAAATCTTTGGTTCGTCTCTCCGCCTCTGTTTAAGCGTGAATAGCGAAATAAAATAAAATAAACAACATTTTTCCTAAGAATTAGAGTTAGAAGGATTCTTGTGTAGGCTATCCTAATTTTAAAGTGAGAAGGTTTTCATTAATTAAAGAACTGCTATAGATTTATTAAAATAACGTTAAAAACATACTTTAATTATTTTAAATCTTTGGTTCGTCTCTCCGCCTCTGTTAGGGGACGGCCGTAGGCGTGGTTTGGTCACCCGGGGTTCCAGGACCTCATTTGGAGTCTGGCAGCTACAGAGCGCGGATGTCTGAGGCTCTCGGATTCTTTCTTCTCGTTTTTAGCTCTAAATTGTAGACAGCTCTCGATATCCTTGTTTTAACGAACGATTCGTTTATGTTAAGGCTCTTTTTTCTCGTATGATCTTTAAACTTAACACGATAAGATAAGACACCATTTCTAGTGTGCGGCTTTTTTGTGACTAAATTGTAACGACAGACTACTGCAGGATAGCCTTGTTTTAACAAACGATATTCGTTTATTTTAAGGCTCTTTTTTACTTTTAAACCGTATGATCTTTAAACTGTAACATGGTAAGATAAGACACCATTTCTAGTGTTTGCGGCTTTTTTGTGAACAAAACACCTTCTTTAACTCTGTCAAACGATAGAAAAGAAAAGTAATGTTTTATTTTCTAACTCTGCCTAACATTGTTTTCCCTACAACACGTCTTGTAGGTGAGAAAACAAATCATCGCACGTTTTACACAATGTGAAAAAAACACTTTAATAAAAACATCCCTTTAACATGATTTCACCATTTAAAGTTTAAATCACATAACAATGGCCCCACACACACACAAGTCATAAAAAATTCCTTAAACACAGCGGACCGAATAATCAATTCCTCATCTAGATGGTGGGGGTGTACAACAGGTGTCCAGCTAGGGGGGTGGGAGGGATTGGGCGCTTACTGGGTGGGATTTTTATGAGGGCAATAAATCAAAGTTTTTGAGACAAGGTGCCCTGCCTCTCTCTGTTGATCTAATTTCTTGCGCACCTCATAAACCTTCCATTGCAATTTCCAAAACGTCATTTTAGAGCTAATAACAGGGGCTTGAGCCATTGATATGCAGGCTAATGCAGTTATTAATGCAGTCTAACACACTTATTAAAGAGAGAGAGATTAAGTGCGTGTGAATACCAGCATCTATGTGTCTCTCAACAATGTTCAGCAGCAGCGTCTAATAACAAATATTTAAGTTGAACTGCCTCAAGAACCTCGCTACTGAGAAATGTCATGTAGCTTTTCAACTGCGAAACTATTTTATAGATAAATTTGCTGGGCAGCCGCAGCACTGACAACAAGTTTCGTTCGGCGTCTCCGCGTGTGTGCGCAAGTGCGTGTCTGTAATGTGTGTGCGTCTGTGAGATATAAAGGTCCAAAATCCATTTACTTATTGATAATCGAGACATCTCATGATATAGTTAACATGTTGTTTATTTTTTTTATTTTTTTTTATTTTTTTTTGGGGGGGGGGGGGGGGGGGTAACTGAGGGGGGCCTTTATTCAGTCTGTGCCCAGGGCACCGCTGCGTCATAATCCGTCCCTGGCTATGGCAGGTGGTCTTCGTGGCCGTGGCCTCATCCCTCGGCCCGGCCACTCCAGCCGGAAAAATTCTACCCCCAAAAAAAATTCCATGGGGCGGCTAGGGGGTAACAGGGGCCCTCCAGTGCCAAACAAACAGAAACAAGACAGGACAGCCCTCCGGGGCTAGACAAACAGGACAAGACAGGACAGCCCACAGGAACAGGAAGCCCTCCTGAGCTAGCTTGGAAGCTGAGGCTTCTTCTGGGCATGACTAGGAGTCAGGGGCCCTCACAGGGTCCCTCAGCAACCGCTTCCACCGCAGCGACAGGAGAGGCAGGCGGCTGGGAATGGCCTCCGTAGCCACCACAAGAGGACGAGTCTCCGTGGACAAGACCGACATGACATGACTAGATTAAAACTGATCCTGAGGGCACAACAAGACTTAAAACGGCACTCCTGGCCGGAACTCGGGAACTGGAGTCAGCAGCGGCCGGCGGGCTTGAGTCAGCGGCGGCTTACCACATGCACTCCAGGCGGGCTTGCCACATGCGTGCTAAGGAGAGCCGTGGACGGCGGCGTCGATCTCCCGCGAACGGCGGGCTTGGGTGAACCGCGGATGGCGGCATCGATCTCCCGCGAACGGCGGGCTTGGGTGAGCCGCAGACAACGGGTTGGCTTTCCCCACGGACGGCGGACTTAAGTGAGCGGCGGGCTTCGGAGAGCCGCGGACGGCGGCGGATATCTCCCGCGATCGGCGGGCCTGAGGGAGCCGCGGATGGCGGCATCGATTTCCCGCGGAAGGCGCCGTCGATTTCCCCGCGAAGAGTTTCCCCCATGTTTGATTTTCATCCAAGAGGCCAGTCTGTGACATTTGAATCTTCTGTTGGTCTAACGTCCTTTTGCTTTGCGAACTTGCAGGTCAGAGTTCACCAAACCCAAACTTTTGTAGGCAGTGAAAGACAAATATTCTTCACATTTATTCGCATTCATATAAATGTAAGTGAATGGCACACAAAGCCCAGCGTGACCGCCCTTTAAGAGCCGTCCTCTCGACACACGAAAGCTTGTTTGTCCTATTTGTCATATAAAAGCGTTGTTTCTTTCCCATAATGCTTTGCTAGAGCATGTATGAGTATCGCTAAGAGCATTATTATGATTTGTGATATTCCGCATGGAGCTTTTATGTTGATAGGACCTTTTAGGGAAACACATCTGTAATATCCAGATGAATAAACACTCAGATAAATGTCATAAGTAGCGGCTTTATTCATGTTCAAATGCTATCTCTACTTGTGCGAGTATTGATGGCTTTGTAGAGAAAAAGTCAATAAAAGACTTCAAAGCATTCCTTTGTCTCCGTCACCGTAAATAGGAAATTATGCTGTGTGTTTGTATGTGTGTGTATTAGAAGGAGCAACAGAATGGCACACAAAGCCCAGCGTGACCGCCCTAAGAGCCGTCCTCTCGACACACGAAAGCTTGTTTGTCCTATTTTTCATATAAAAGCTTGTATTTCTTTCCCATATGCTTTGCTAGAATGTATGAGTATCGCTAAGAGCATTATTATGATTTGTGATATTGTGGAGCTTTTATTTGTAGGACCTTTTAGGGAAACACATCTGTAATATCCAGTGTAAACATAGATAGTCATAAAGGCTTTATTCAGCATGCTATCTCACTTGTGCGGGATTGATGGCTTTGTAGAGTAAAACAATAAAAGACTTCAAATTCCTTTGTCTCCGTCACCGTAAATAGGAAATTATGCTGTGTGTTTGTATGTGTGTGTATTAGAAGGAGCAACGTGCACACAAAGCCCCGCCCTTTAAGAGCCGTCCTCTCGACACGAAAGCTTGTTTGTCCTATTTGCCATATAAAAGCCTTGTATTTATTTCCCATAATGCTTTGCTAGAGCATGTATGAGTATCGCTAAGAGCATTATTATGATTTGTGATATTCCGCATGGAGCTTTTACGTTGATAGGACTTTTAGGGAAACAGCTGTAATCTCCAGATGAATAAACTCAGATAAATGTCATAAGTAGCGGCTTTATTCATGTTCAAATGCTATCTCTACTTGTGCGGGTATTGATGGCTTTGTAGAGTAAAAGTCAATAAAAGACTTCAAAGCATTCCTTTGTCTCTGTCACCATAAATAGGAAATTATGCTGTGTGATTGTATGTGTGTGTATTAGAAGGAGCAACAGAAAAAAAGGAGAAAGTAGAAAGACAAACAAACAAAGGAAGAAAAGAATAAAGCTGGAGGGAGGACAAAAATGGGCGAGAAATGAAAGAAAGCAGAGCTAGAGAACAAATGCTGAGAAAGGGCTTGGCTTCACTGTTAGACATTTCAAAGGGTTTTTACAGTAACTTACTGGCAGCACTGTTGCCAGTAAGTTACTGTAATTAAGATGTACAGTAGCAAACTGTTTTATTTACAGCTGCAAACTGTACTGTTTTATAGTAAATTACTGTAAATGGTCATTCATTTTAATATAGATTTCATTCGATTTTATCATTTTTATATAGAATTCATTTTATTTTTACTCTACATAGGTACTACTGGCATTCAATTAAAACAGACAATAATTGCAAAATATGAAATGCTTTATTTAAAACATTGCATGTATAACAAAAAAAAAAATACAGTTTTCCAATGCTGGAACAGTGCATCTTCACCATTTCTCCTGTCTTAGGACATTTTGCAGTGCATTATGTTGTATCCTCTGGATTTATCCTCACAAAGAATCTTTAGGCAAAAGAAACATAATGGGGGAAAAAAAAGACAAGCAACCAAAGAATGCATAGCCATCTGCAAAACCCAGGTGCTGCTCCAAAACATGGCCACCACCTTCGCTCACCATCCACTTTGTTAGTGACAAATGTCTTCTCTGAAAAACAAGTAGAATGACACTTTTAAAAGGCAAACCTCATATAGGGGTCAATAACTGTAACGTGTAGTCAGACTCAGGACACAGACAGGTTAGAATCAAACAGACGGGTTTATTGTATTGATGTAAATGAACAGCGGAAGCAGGGGAGTAATGGCATATATAGAGTCTTTAACTTGAATGGAGATGATACGGATGAAGATATTCTCTGTTACCAGGTTTTGAGAGATTGTGGGATGACGGAGTGAGTTTCCAGGAGCTGGTATCGGGAACTGGATGCAGGTAGGTAATTGAAGCAAACACACAGGAACACAAGGAGCAGATGAAGGAGATTGGGGGGAAACTTGGAGCAGGAAGTCAGGTAAGTAGCTTGACATACAAGTTGAGTCCTTTTCCACAATGGAGACCAGACAATGTGCTTGTGTGTGCTGCGTGCTCTTATACTGTGGTGCTGGTGGTTAGTGAACGACTGTCAGGTGCATGTGATCAGAACTCCGGTGATTGGGATCGCTGATTGGTGGAAGAGCCTGGTGTTTCCGTGACAATAACACTGTAGGGTGCCTTTTGGTGTCCTGTACATAAATAACACATTTGCCATGATAACTTAACATAAAAATGACTATGAAATGGTGTGTTATATTAGGCTAAGTTTTTATATTCATAACAAAAGCATTACTTGGCTCTTTAGATACATTTTCTAGATTTTTTTTAGTTTTGTGTTTGAGGATGCGTGTTATTTTGCTATGTCCCATGCACTGCTCCCTTGAATGGTTGTCCACCCTGTCGTATTGGGGAATCCATCCCTTTAAGAAAAGGCCATCCCCTTTAGTGACATCAGGACAACAGATTTTTTTTGTCTCTTCAGTAGTGGGAATTTCAACGGCTGAGCTGAGCAAGTTGGTGACTTTTCAACTGACAAATTTCCTTCGTATGAGTTTGCTTACTTGCTTTGCCAAAGTTTAACATGTTCACCCTGTTGGCATAAAATATGCCAGAAGTGATTAGAGTTCAGTATTTTCAAAATATGTAAGTTTAAATATACCAAATTCTCTTGTTGTAAGCTAATATGCTAATTGAAGCTCAAAATGTCCACCCTGTCATTGTTCCAAAATGTTAGACTCCACTTAGGGTGCTTTCACACCCATAGATCGATTGCTTTGTTCCAAAACAGGGATTAAAATAATTACAATGTTGCTTTTTATTCTTGGTGCGGTTCACTTTCACATGGCGAAGTTTCTAAACAGACCAAAATTGTTGATACAAGTCATGTGCGAGTAAACTGTCCTCTCATTGGTCAAAGTTCCACAGTTTATTTTCAGGAATTCCGCTCATAGCTGTCATCCGTCAGATGGAACTACAACAGCTTCGAGGGCTTATTGTTGTTGTTTTTTGTAGCTGTCATAATATTAATTTATTAATTTATCATTTTGAGCAGGAGTCCAGGATTCGTCTGGAAAACATTGTTCAAATGCACCTACTACGAAGAGCAATAAAACGGCATTATAAAATGAAAAGGCGTGCTTTGATTTTGAATGGCGAAGACGTGCTCACCCACAGACATCGTCTACTGCTTTTCACAGAACTTTTGTAATTATCCATATAGCCTGGTTCGTTGGTCCGTTGGATCGGATTGCTTTCTCACTACAACCGAACTGCTCCAGAGTTTGTTTTTCAATCGAGCCAAGACCACCTCGTTCAGGCGATCTCGGACCGATTGTTTTGGTGCGGATCCGAGCGCGATTGCCGCATTCAAATATGCCGAGCTACGCACTGAGCTAAGGGGGAAATGCGTCAGGTTCCAAAACAATGGGCCAGGTGTGAAAGCACCCTTACACTCGATAGAGTGGACATAAACATCACAGGTTGGACATAGCGTTCATTTGTATTTAATATTGCTAAAAACTAAAATTAATGGGGGGGGGGGGGTATATCAATGTGATTGAGGATGTAATTATATTATTTATTTTTATTATATTATTACGGACTTAATAACCCTGTTTAGGAAAGGGACATCATACCCTTCATAAAATATAATTTGCATCTTAATTTTGCAATGAAAACTTATTAAACTGTAATATATATGTCCATGACAGGGTGGACATATCTTATGGTTTATGCTTCGAATAATGGCCCATAATATCAAAACAAAAAATGTGTGGGAGCTCAACTAATATGTTTCTATAGTACTTGAGTGTCTACTATTTATGATATGACATAAAGCGAATGGGAAATTAAAAACAATTTTTTTAGTATTCTGAAGTATTCTGAGGGTTGAAAGGCACTCTATAGCCCTATTCGGACGGTAATTGTTTCTCAGGGGGACGTAAGTGATTTTCACCATATACAGGGGGTAGTTGGTGATTTAATTGCCGTCCGAATCCAGGATGTCGGTGTTTTTCTCTCACCATCCCCGTGAAAATCCCCGGCCGAATTACCTACTGTTTTTTGACAAACACCAGAGGTCGTGTGGTAATTTAATTGCCGTCCGAATCCACATCCCTGAGTTTACGAGAAGAAATCGATTCAAAATTCAGTGTTTAATCCCTTTTTGAGCACTCCCGAACACCGTAACGTTGTACTTCGGTGTAATTTACATATTATTTCTGAAATGCTGGAAAGTATTTAAAAGAACAATACTTCATGACTGCTCAACCACAGCGACTGGGAGCAGAAAGAGAAGAAAAGCACATAAACTTTCAAATGGGTCTTTATTATGGCAGCAGCAGGTATGCAATACAATTTTAAAATGTGCATTATAAACAGATATATATCACGTATAATTATATACAACTATAGCGCGTCTATTTTCCTATTTTTAAACAGGAGATTTAAATAATCAAATAATAAATATTATAAAATATGCTTGGAATAATAAGAATACATTTTACATACGTATATTTAAATAAATTTTACACAATAAGAATAAATTTGTAAATAAAATTAATTTTATTTACAGCCGACAATCATGTGATTGGCCACGTGAGCAGCGCGTTCCCGGGTGCGCAGGATCACAGAACTCGCTCCTCCACTGTGAATAAATCGTCATCCGAATCCATGAGTTTTATCACTGAGGTGATATGTAAATTTATTTTTACAGACGTCCATATGAGAAACAATTACCGTCCGAATCTGGCTTAAGATGATATTGATCTATAAAATATACAAACCTCTCAAAACTATAGTTGTTGGAGAGGATCACGTGACCCTTCGACAGCGATGCACGCTTAGTCTTTCGCTCTGCTCACTTTGCCACATATTGTATAATCCTGTCAGTAAATTTTAAACCACTCTGTATAGACCCGTCATGAGTGCTTTGGCAGACAAAGGCGATCGGAAAAGAGAGATTGAGCAATCGCCAATGAAGAGAAAATTCAAAGATTCCACCATCTCCAGAGAGGACCTCGACGATGCTATTGCTAACAGCATTAAGCTAGCACTTAAAGAGCAGCAAAGCACTTTGAATTCGGTTGTGACTTCGGCAGTAAGAGATGCGGTGGACTCTGTGCTGATTCCAGCATTGCGCGAACTGCGTGAGGACATACAAGCGACCAACAAGTCTGTTAAAGAGCTAAGAGAGGAGCTTGAGGCGATAGCTACTGTGGCGAAGCAGACACGTGACCGGGTTGATTCCGTTCAAGCAGCTGCACGTGAGGATAGGAGGACAGTCAGGGACTTAAGAAATCAGCTGGAGCGACTCACCGAGAAGATGACGGCTGGTGGGGTTGCCAGAGGGGGCGGAGGGCTCCAACGCGGCTGGTTTCCTCAGAGTTAATCTTTCCAAGTGGATTCCTTCGCTGAAAGGCCGTGACATTGAGATTGACCAGGCACATCGTGTGTATGACGGAGGGAGAGGCTCCGATCGGCCGCGTACTCTCATCTTCCGTGTACTAAAATGGCATGACAGATCAGAGATCCTGAAAGGTGCTCGGCAGGCTTATCCGGTGAAATGCGCACAGGACAGTGTCACACTACTATATTTTCCCGACTTTAGTCCAGCCACAACCATCAGGAGAAAGGCCTCTAATCCGGTTTTGAAGAAGATGACTTCACTTGGTCGCCAGCCCTTCCTCATCTATCCGGCGGTAATTAAACTACAGCACAAAGAGGAGCAGAAAAGTTTCGACTCTCCTCAGAAAGCGGAGGATTTTATCAGCTCCCTGTCTCAGCAGAAGACGTATGCCGCGGCTCTATGGGAAGGCAACGGGAAAACAGCGGCCACTATCTCTCCGGCCCGGCGGGAGGGGCTTGATGGTCGGGATGGAGGCGGTCCTAGCTGCCCAGTAGGGGATGATGGCAGGATGTACATGGATATTTGCTGAACCTGTTTTTTTTTTTTCTTCTCTCCTCTCTCCTACTGGGATATTGTCCTATCTGTCCGTTACAACGATCTCTTTGCTGGTAAGACTAATACCCTTTTTTTCTTTTTTGGAGGGGACTAATGGAGAGTAGGCTTAATTACAAAACATTTGTTGGCTGTGTGAGCCTTTCGGGGGACATGTCTTGCATTGGAGTGGATCGGTCACGTACCATCACTATTTTTTGTTGCTCAATCAGACCTACGTTCTCGGTAATGTGCGGTCTGAGTTGTTTCTTGTTTATGGTTGTCGGTTGTTCAAGTTTCTATGTTGTTTTTATTTTTTACAATAAACATTTATACTTTTATTTGTTTTACCTTATTTCTAAAAGGATTTTTCACCTAGGAGGTTTGGTATCTAAAATGCACATCAGCGTTTACATGTTACTTACGGAATGGAAGTGCTTCTGCTTTTTTTCATTTATTGAATACAATCTTGGGATTATGAATATTCAATGCATACTCTAAATATTTTATCACTGAATGTGAATGGTTTAAATTCTGCTGTTAAACGAACCCGTGTGTTAGAATATTTACACCGTAAATCTATTTCCTGTGCCCTAATACAAGAGACACATTTAAAACAATCTGACGTGGCACGTTTCCAGAATAAGTATTATAAGTTAGCAGCCTTTTCCTGCGCTCTCAATAAAACTAAGGGGTGCTTATCCTTGTTAACCGGAAGTTAAATTTAACAATTGAACACCTTGGAAGTGATGAGAAGGGTAGATTTGTTTTTATCCGATGCAAAATATATAATAATAGGTTAGCATTGGTCTCTATTTATGGTCCGAATGAGACAGACAGTGCATTCCTTACACAGATTTCCAAAACTCTACTTGAGCAGATTGATTGCCCTCTAGTGGTGGGTGGTGATTTTAATGCTGTCGTAAATCCTGCTTTAGATGAATCTCAATCTGATACAACAGCCAATCCATCCTCTAAATTACTGAATAAATGTATCACTGAGCTCAATTTAATCGATCGTTGGAGAATTCAGAATACTAAATCTAAGGACTTCCCTTTTTTTCTAATAGACATAAGACTTTCTCTAGGATAGACTACATATTTCTCAGCCCATCTTTAATTTTGTCTAATTCCTCCATCTCTATATTACCAATTTTATTATCTGATCATTCTGCTGTGTTGTGCAGTGTTCCTCTTTCTGATGTTAAAGACAAGTCCCCTAGATGGCGCTTTAACATATCATTATTAAGTAATCAGACTTTCATTACTTCTCTAAAATAATATATTAAGGAATTTCTTGAAATTAATATGCCCTCTGATGTGGATCCTCAAATACTGTGGGAAACGACTAAGTGTGCTATATGAGGTTTCTGTATATCTTTCTCTTCTACTCTTGCCAAAGCGAAAACTCACCAGTTTACACAATTAGAAAATAAAATCCAATCATTACAAAACCTACAAAAACAACGTTTTACTGAGCAACAGGCTGCACAGCTGTCCTCTCTAAAAGAAGAATATGATTTACTTTCACACTCAAAGGCAGAATTTATTTTACATAGGACTAGGCAAAAATATTATTTCGAATCAGAGAGACCTAGTCATTTATTGGCCCTTAGGTTGAAAGAATGTGAGTCTAAGGCATATATTAGCGCAATAAAATCATCGGATGATCAGGTCACCACGAATCCTGTGGCAATTAATTAAATATTTAAAGGTTTTTACACAAATCTGTATAAAGCCGAAACAGATTTTGATGAACCAATTTGTAAGCAGCATTTAGATAAATTGGAACTGCCTCAGACCTCACAGATGGATAAAGAATCTTTGGAGGCCCCATTAAGTTTGGAGGAACTCCACGTCTCTCTAAAATGCCTTCAAAAGGGCAAATTGCCAGGTCTAGATGGTCTCCCCCCTGAATTATATTTAGAAATTTGGGATTTGGTAGGGATACTTATGCTTAATTCATTTAATTTTGCAATTGAACATGGGGCATTTCATAGAGATCAAAAAACTTAATTGATATCATTACTTCTTAAAAAAGGGAAAGATCCATTAGATTGTTCCAGCTACAGACCGATTTCGCTTATCCCATGTGATCTAAAAATCTATGCTAAAGTTTTTGCTTCTCATATGGAGAAGGTAATTCATAGTTTGATCAAGGAGGACCAAACCGGTTTCATCAAGGGGCACAATGCGGCTGACAATATGCGTCGACTCCTTCATAATCTTGACTTTGCAGATTCTCATCCAAGCCCTTGTGCGGTTTTTTCACTGGATGCAGAAAAAGCCTTTGCCAGGCTAGTGTGGAATTATATGTGGGCAGTTCTGCAATGTTTCGGCTTCGGTGAACACTTCATTTCTATGATTAAGACATTATACCACTCACCTGCAGCATCAGTCATAACTGGTAATATTATTTCCCCCCCCCATTCCCTTTACAGCGGGGAACTGTAAGGCCTAACCAGCAGAGGGAGCCCTCGCCCGAGTACTGACCGTGCTCCACTCCCTCCACTTCTTCTGCACTCATTTCCTGTTTGACTGCTTTATAAACAGAGACCATACTTGAACTCATTGCGAAGTATTGCCAGTTTACCTGCCTTACCAAGCGTATTTCTGTTCTCCTAGCCTGATATTCTGTGTATGACTCTGCCTGATTCTCTGTTTAAGGATTCTCTGGATTTCTCCTATTGTTCTGGTAGCCTGATTTGGACTGATGTTTGTGTTTGGACCCATTGCCTGCCTGATCACTCTCGCCTTCTGGAATTCCCCTGTGTATGGTAACAGATTGGACTGCTATTCTGGTTTCGACTCTTTGCCTGCCTTTCCGTATCTGTTTGTGTTACGAACTTTTAATTCATAGTCTAGAGATGGAAGTAGTAACATTGAAATTGTGACCAGCCTTGTGACAATGCAGGTGGCAAGAGACAAGCACAACCAGAGGTGTCAACAAAAGATCATTTATTTTACAAGAATTAGGGAAAAGTAAGAAATAACAATATTAATGGCAACAACAATAATATAGATAATTGCAACAAATAAAGAAACGAAATACACAAAAGGGTTAAGTAAATTATATACAATATTTACATAACAGTCAAAACAAAATAAACCCCCACAGGAGAAAAGGACGCAAGTGGCGCTAAAGAAAAGAAAAGAACAAAACCAAAACCAATCTAACTCAATTTCAACCTCTAACCTAACTAAAGGAAAACAAAGCAATGAAAGCAAATCTTCGGCGTTTACACGCCCTTACTTTCCTACCCTATACTAACCAAACAGAAGAATACATAAGCAGCGCTCACTTCTAATCTGGTGTGTCTATACATTGGAATCACTAGGTGTTTGTAGCGTGTACGTCACGTGACATATTACCTGCCCAAAGCTCCTGTGGCAAAGCGAAGGTTGTCATCAGCTAACAACAAAGCAAGCTGAAAGAAAGGTAATCACAAATGTAAACCAGATGACAGTTTAAATTATAACAAGAAAATGACAAGACCAAAACGAGAGGGAGAGGCAAATTAACAATCGCTAGAACAGAGCAGAAAACCAAAATCGCCTCTGCTTAGCGTTCGTCTAGACGTCTCTTTTAAAAGACTGGCGATGGCCCGGATTGGCAGCAAAGGCCATGACGACACTCGAGTTAATAAAGATCGACAGCCTCCTAAGCCAATAGCAATCCCGAGGGGTTGATCCTAAGAAAATGACAGGGAGGGAGAGAAAAGCGAGAGAGAAAGAGACGAAGGCACACCTGCCGGGACGTAACACTCCCACCCTTAAGAAAAAACCAGTTTGTGATAATATCACCATAACTAAGCCCTCGAAAGAGCATCGGCTACAACATTTTCAGTACCTTTTTGTGTTTAATTTCCAAGTTATAGTTTTGAACTATTAGAGACCATCGCATCAAACGCTGATTTTGATTGTACATGCGAGATAAAAACACAAGGGGATTGTGATCAGTAAACACGATGACAGGAAGACTGCTGGAGCCAATATAAACCTCAAAATGCTGTAAAGCAAACAACAAAGCAAGGGCTTCCTTTTCAATCGTGGAATAATTCAACTGATGCTTATTAAACTTGCGCGAAAAGTAACTAATAGGATGATCTATACCATTTTTATCCTCCTGAAGAAGAACAGCCCCGGCTCCAACAGCACTTGCATCGACTTCCAGTTTAAAACCCTGAGAACAATCCGGAGCCAGAAGAACAGGTGCATTACACAAAAGAGTCTTCACACAGTCAAAAGCATATTGACACTCAGCAGACCATTCAAAAGGTTTAGATGGGCTAAGCAGGGCAGTAAGAGGGCTGACAATAGTCGAAAAGTTTCTGCAAAAACTGCGATAATAGCCAGCCATACCCAGAAATCGTCTCAACTCTCGACGTGTAGTAGGAACTGAAAATTCTGAAATAGCTATGATTTTAGCTTCTATCGGTCGCACTTGGCCTTGACCAACTTCTTTGCCAAGATAAGTGACTGTCGCTTGTCCAAAGTCACACTTTGCCAAGTTAAGTGTCAGATTAGCTTTGGCAAGACGTTCAAACACAATTCTCAATAAACGGACATGTTCTGGCCAGTCTACAGAATAGATAACAAGATCATCGAGATAAGCATTACAGTTTGGTACATCTGCCAACACTAAATTTACCAGTCGTTGAAATGTTGCGGGGGCGTTTCTAAGCCCGAACGCCATTGCCGTGTATTGAAGAAAACTGTCAGGTGTTACAAACGCCGATGCTGGTGAAGTTAGTGGGACTTGCCAGTAGCCTTTTAACATATCTAGTTTACTCACAAAACAAGCAGATCCAATGTTATCGACACAGTCTTCCATTCGCGGTAAAGGGTAACTGTCTGGCACCGTTACAGCGTTTACTTTACGAAAATCTGTACAAAATCTAAATGTCCCATCCTTTTTAGGAACGAGTAAACAAGGTGAACTCCAAGGGCTGTAACTATGTTTGGCTAAACCATTCTCCAGCAAATAGTTTACCTCCTGACGCATGACTGATCTTTTTATCGCATTCACACGATAAGCATGCTGCTTAATAGGGCGAGCACCATTTACATTAATATCATGCTGCAGGACATTCGTTAATTTAGGGACATCACTAAACAGACAGTTAAAATCTGAAATTAATTCAACGATGTCTGCTTTCTGGTCAGCAGTCAGATGGTCAAGAAAAGAATTTAGATCTTTTAATATCTCAGAATTTTCTAACCTTACGCACTGCTGAGGAGCATTACGAAGAACCACGCCATCCTCATCCGCACTCAAACTACCAGGAAAGGAGGTTGGCCCCATGGCTACAGCGACAGAAGAGACAGCGGGCCCTGCGATCTGTTCCGAAGCTTTCCCCACTGGACTCTCCCTAACATGGTAAGCTTTTAGCATATTTATGTGACACACACGAGTTTGGCATTTCCTATCAGGCGTACTGATCATATAGTCAGTTTCACTCATTTTCTTCTTCACTACATAAGGTCCATAAAAACGAGCAGATAAAGATGACCCAAGTACGGGCAAAAGTACAAGCACTTCATCCCCAGGCATGAAAGAACGTGCCACTGCTTTACGATCAAACCTTCGCTTCATGCCCTTCTGCGTGTTGGCTAGGGATTCTCTAGCCAGCGAACACGCAGCATGCAACCGATCACGAAAATTACTAACATAATCCAATACGTTAACACTCGGACTTGAATCAACCGACAACATATGTTCCTTAAGAACTTTTAGTGGGCCTCTTACCTGATGACCAAAAACGAGTTCGGCTGGGCTAAAACCGAGGGATTCTTGTACGGTCTGCAAATAAAACCAGAGGAACCCCCTCATCCCAGTCCCGAGCCGTGTCCAGACAGTGTTTTCGCAGCATTGACTTTAAAGTCTGATGAAAGCGTTCCAATGCCCCCTGACTTTCCGGATGGTACGGGGCTGAAACGCGGTGAGTGATTCCCAAAGACTGTAATACTTGTTTAAAAAGCTTAGACAAGAAATTACTACCTTGATCACTCTGTACAACTTTCGGCAAACCAAATGTAGAAAAGAATTTCACGAGGGCTTTAATAATGACAGGAGCCGTGATTTTTCTTAACGGAATTGCCTCCGCAAACCTAGTAGCCACACACATGATGGTTAACAGGAACTGGTTACCTGATTTTGTTTTAGGCAATGGCCCAACACAATCTACAATAACGTGCTCGAACGGCTCACCGATTGCTGGTATGGGGGTCAGAGGAGCGGGTGGAATAATTTGATTCGGCTTCCCAGCCAACTGACAAGAATGACAGGCACGACAATACTGAACTACATCTTTTTTTAACCCTCGCCAAAAGAAATGTCTCAAAATTCGATTGTAAGTTTTTGTGACTCCAAGATGACCAGCAAGCAAATGATCATGTGCTAAATATAAAACATGCTGACGATAAGGAAAAGGGATAACAATTTGATACACAACATTCCAATCCAAATCCTTATCAGTGTTTGAGCACCATTTTCTCATCAGCAAGCCATTGTCAATAAAATATGCAACTTTCTGGTTTTTAATCATATCAGGGGAAACTACAGAATTAAAAATAGGAAAAAGAGACTTATCCTCTTTCTGCATAGCAATAATTTTCTCTCGAGACAAAGTTAATTTGGACATTTCTGCATCAACCATAGTTGCACTTGAACTCTTCAAATCAACATTTTGGTTTTCAGGTACAACGGCATCCAGGGCCTCCTCACCAACAAAAAGTGGCAGGATAAAAGAATCCGACAAATCAACAGCACTTTCCTTATTGCGCGCCTGAGCGCGAGTGACTGCGCACGCGGGGAAAACGTCAGGATAAGTATCAGACAAATCCTCTGACTGACAAAAAACATCTGGGTTATCAACAACCTCTAAAACAGGCATTATTTTTCCTCCTGCCAGGTCGTTTCCGAGAATGAAATCCACACCTTTCACAGGAAGCGAAGGGCAAACAGCGACTCGCACAAACCCAGTACATAATTCGCTCTGCAGATGTACCTGGCGCAGAGGTACCTGTATGCAACCCATGTCAATGCCTTGTACGATTACACTCGAACCACAAAAGGTTTCATCAGAAAAGTGTAATTTATCTGCCACAATAAATGACTGCATTGCACCTGTGTCTCTGAGCATCCTGATTTCATTCTGATCCTCACTATTACCAGTCAAAGAAATCAACCCTTTCAGAACAAAAGGTCGGTAACTGTCATCAACTCTATCCTCACGAGGCTTAGCAACAGCTGATTTAAGGGTTTTCACAAACCCGACACTTTTAGTTTGCGGCTGCTGTTTGCGTTTTAAAGTTAAACAATCAGCAATCACATGTCCCGATTTATGACAATAAAAACACTCACGTCTCTCTCGAGTTCGAGGTGGACTGGTTTTTAAACGGGAACTTTGCGGTTGAAGAGGAACAAATTGAGTCTTCTCCGAGCGTGCAGTTGTAAAAACGCTTTTGTGTGTTAAAACGAACTCCTCTGCTAAAACAGCTGCATGCGACATCGAAGTGACTTTTTGTTCGTTAAGATAAACTACAATACGCTCAGGCAGACAACTTTTAAATTCTTCCAACAAAACAAGCTCTCGCAACGAATTGAAATCATTCACTTTACTAGCTGCGCACCACTTATCAAATAACATTCCTTTCTCCCTTGCAAACTCCACAAAAGTCTGGGTAGAATTCCTCTTATGTCCCCTAAATCTCTGCCTATATGCTTCTGGCACCAGTTCATAAGCACGAAGTATAGCGGATTTTACAGAGTCGTATTTTACACTCTCCTCTAACGACAAGGTAGAGCAAACCTCCAGTGCTTTACCCATCAATTTACATTGCAGAAGTAGGGACCATACATCTTTAGGCCAACGAAGAGAAATAGCAATGCGCTCAAATGCACTAAAGTAGGAATCCACTTCTGACTCTCTAAATTGAGGTACTAATGCAATATGCTTACTCACGTCAAACGTATGCTGAGACGAGTCACCCGACGGAGGAGCATCAGTGGAGACCTGACCTGGGTCTGGCTGCGCAGCTGATCCGGAAGCAACCTCCATTGCCTGTAGATCAAGCTGTCGCAGCTTCACCTGTGTGTCAGCCTGAATCTCAAGTCTGCGAACTGCCAAACGCAGATTTAGCTCAGCCTGACGTGCTTGGGCTTTCTCTTGAGCCTCGTAATGCAACCGGGCCAAACGGACCTTCAGTCACGCGTCCTCTCTGGAGTCAACAGAGCTGGGAGAAAATGGATCAAAAGGTGGCAAGCCGGCCTTAGCATCGGACTCCACCTCCGCCTCAGCATCAGCTTTACCATTTTGCAGATCCTCATCCCCGAGGCTGAGACGCTCCACAGCAACGTTCTCATGGCTTAAAACTCCGCCAGTAACAACATCATCAGCTGTATTTGACATAGGGAGAACTTTTAACTCAGTCAAGCACTGTACCAATTTACTCTTTATGTCTCTCTTAAGACTTTGCTTACTCACACTAATCTGATAGTGGTCAGCTATCAGAAACAAATCTTGCTTCCTGCATGAATTAATCTGCTCTAACGACGGGGTGATAATAAAATTCTGCAGGCTAAACATTCCCACAAAGCACAGCCAGCAAACAATAACTACTACACAATTCCACATTGAGGAAAAAAATTAAATAAATATAAAATATTTAATTTCCCCTTACCGTCGTAAATATTATTATATTTACAGAATATTATCACCGTCGCAATACCCCAACTAAAGTACCGTCAATTACCACCAGCATATACAGGAAACTGTCACAAATTATTTACGAGCCCCCATTAAATGTTACGAACTTTTAATTCATAGTCTAGAGATGGAAGTAGTAACATTGAAATTGTGACCAGCCTTGTGACAATGCAGGTGGCAAGAGACAAGCACAACCAGAGGTGTCAACAAAAGATCATTTATTTTACAAGAATTAAGGAAAAGTAAGAAATAACAATATTAATGGCAACAACAATAATATAGATAATTGCAACAAATAAAGAAACGAAATACACAAAAGGGTTAAGTAAATTATATACAATATTTACATAACAGTCAAATCAAAATAAACCCCCACAGGAGAAAAGGACGCAAGTGGCGCTAAAGAAAAGAAAAGAACAAAACCAAAACCAATCTAACTCAATTTCAACCTCTAACCTAACTAAAGGAAAACAAAGCAATGAAAGCAAATCTTCGGCGTTTACACGCCCTTACTTTCCTACCCTATACTAACCAAACAGAAGAATACATAAGCAGCGCTCACTTCTAATCTGGTGTGTCTATACATTGGAATCACTAGGTGTTTGTAGCGTGTACGTCACGTGACATATTACCTGCCCAAAGCTCCTGTGGCAAAGCGAAGGTTGTCATCAGCTAACAACAAAGCAAGCTGAAAGAAAGGTAATCACAAATGTAAACCAGATGACAGTTTAAATTATAACAAGAAAATGACAAGACCAAAACGAGAGGGAGAGGCAAATTAACAATCGCTAGAACAGAGCAGAAAACCAAAATCGCCTCTGCTTAGCGTTCGTCTAGACGTCTCTTTTAAAAGACTGGCGATGGCCCGGATTGGCAGCAAAGGCCATGACGACACTCGAGTTAATAAAGATCGACAGCCTCCTAAGCCAATAGCAATCCCGAGGGGTTGATCCTAAGAAAATGACAGGGAGGGAGAGAAAAGCGAGAGAGAAAGAGACGAAGGCACACCTGCCGGGACGTAACAGTTTGTAGTAACTGCCTTCAATAAACTTCCGCACATGGATTCTAACTCAGCCTCAGCATCATCATTACAGGAACGAGGCAGGGATGTCCGCTTTCCCCCTTATTGTTTTGTCTATCTCTTGAACCCTTAGCACAAGCCATCAGGAGATCTGAAGTATCGATTAAGATTCATGATCATAATCATAGTATTTCATTATACACTGATGATATTATTCTATATTTAGACCACTTTGATGTTTCAGTCTCTAGTATAATTAAGGAATTTGATAATTTTAGTAGCTTATCAGGATATAAAATAAATTGGAGCAAATCTGCTTTAATGCCAATTAACAATGTTAAAGTTATTTTTTCTATTCCCTCATTTATCCCTATTAAGGAATCTTTCCTCTATTTGGGCATTACCATATATAAAAACATTCATAAGATTGCCAGAGACTATTTTAATAATATTTTAGTTAAGGTCAAAAATGACATTCAAAGATGGAAGAATCTTAAAGTCTCTCTCCAAGGAAGAATCTTCACTGTTAAGATGAATTTGTTACCTTGATTTAAATTGTTTTTCTCTATGCTACCACTTTCTCCCCCTCCAGGTTACTTTAAGGAGATCAACTCCATCATTTCTAAGTTTATCTGGAATGATAAATGCCCCAGAATTAAACTTACCACATTACAACATACTAATCGCGCAGGAGGACTGGCTGTACCAAATTTTGAATTGTATCATTGGTCGTTCCAGCTTAAGACTCTTCATAATTGGGTTGATATTGGGTTCATATTGGGTTGATCCTCAATCTACAGTTTCATGGAGAGTGATTGAAGCTGACAAGGTTAAACCAAATAGACTCCAAGATATTTTATTTACTGGCACAGGAAAAAAAGGGGATAATTATAAATTTGGTCCGGTTGTGGCTAACTCTATTAAAATCTGGAAAACAGTTGAACGTCGGATAGGAGGACCCTTCAAATTTTGTAACAGTACACCTTTATGGCACAATTTTAATTTTGTATGCGGAAATCGTCCATTTGTCCAACCCTCTTGGTCTTCTTTAGGAGTAAACACATGCGGTGATATACAGGTGCTGGTCATATAATTAGAATATCATCAAAAAGTTGATTTATTTCTCTAATTCCATTCAAAAAGTGAAACTTGTATAATGTATACATTCATTCCACACTAGACTGATATATTTCAAGTGTTTATTTCTTTTAATTTTGATGATTATAAGTGACAACTAATGAAAACCCCAAATTCAGTATCTCAGAAAATTAGAATATTGTGAAAAGGTTCAATATTGAAGACACCTGGTGCCACACTCTAATCAGCTAATTAACTCAAAACACCTGCAAAGGCCTTTAAATGGTCTCTCAGTCTAGTTCTGTAGGCTACACAATCATGGGGAAGACTGCTGACTTGACAGCTGTCCAAAAGACGACCATTGACACCTTGCACAAGGAGAGCAAGACACAAAAGGCCATTGCAAAAGAGGCTGGCTGTTCACAGAGCTCTGTGTCCAAGCACATTAATAGAGAGGCGAGAGGGAAGGAAAAGATGTGGTAGAAAAAAGTGTACAAGCAATAGGGATAACCGCACCCTGGAGAGGATTGTGAAACAAAACCCATTCAAAAATGTGGGGGAGATTCACAAAGAGTGGACTGCAGCTGGAGTCAGTGCTTCAAGAACCACTACGCACAGACGTATGCAAGACATGGGTTTCAGGGTCCATGTCAAGCCACTCTTGAACAACAGACAGCGTCAGAAGCGTCTCGCCTGGGCTAAAGACAAAAAGGACTGGACTGCTGCTGAGTGGTCCAAAGTAATGTTCTCTGATGAAAGTAAATTTTGCATTTCCTTTGGAAATCAGGGTCCCAGAGTCTGGAGGAAGAGAGGAGAGGCACAGAATCCACGTTGCTTGAGGTCCAGTCTAAAGTTTCCACAGTCAGTGATGGTTTGGGGTGCCATGTCATCTGCTGGTGTTGGTCCACTGTGTTTTCTGAGGTCCAAGGTCAACACAGCCGTATACCAGGAAGCTTTAGAGCACTTCATGCTTCCTGCTGCTGACCAACTTTATGGAGATGCAGATTTAATTTTCCAATAGGACTTGGCACCTGCACACAGTGCCAAAGCTACCAGTACCTGGTTTAAGGACCATGGTATCCCTGTTCTTAATTGGCCAGCAAACTCGCCTGACCTTAACCCCATAGAAAATCTATGGGGTATTGTGAAGAGGAAGATGCGATATGCCAGACCCAACAATGCAGAAGAGCTGAAGGCCACTATCAGAGCAACCTGGGCTCTCATAACACCTGAGCAGTGCCACAGACTGATCGACTCCATGCCACGCCGCATTGCTGCAGTAATTCAGGCAAAAGGAGCCCCAACTAAGTATTGAGTGCTGTACATGCTCATACTTTTCATGTTCATACTTTTCAGTTGGCCAAGATTTCTAAAAATCCTTTATTTGTATTGGTCTTAAGTAATATTCTAATTTTCTGAGATACTGAATTTGGGGTTTTCATTAGTTGTCAGTTATAATCATCAAAATTAAAAGAAATAAACACTTGAAATATATCAGTCTGTGTGGAATGAATGTATAAATTATACAAGTTTCACTTTTTGAATGGAATTAGTGAAATAAATCAACTTTTTGATGATATTCTAATTATATGACCAGCACCTGTATATGATAATCAGGGCCTCTGTTCATTTCAGACATTAAGAACCAAATTTTGTCTACCAGCATCCACATATTTTGTCTTTCTTCAATTGCGTTCTGCTCTCAAAGTGTATGGCGTTCCTTGGGCATCTTCCATTTCCTCTCATCCTATGCGGGACTGGATTGCACTATCTGCTGGTCAGCCATCTGTTTCCTTAATATATAATAAAATGATTGATTGCATTACAAAACCTCTTTCTATTAAAACTATTTGGAATAGGGAATTATCTGACCTTAATTTATCTGTCAACTGGGAGAGAGTGTGGTCTAATCTCAGCTTAACATCTAAAAATTTGGCTCATCGTCTTATTCACTTCAAAGTCATTCATAGAGCATACATAACTCCTTACAAAAGATTCAAAATAAAACTACAACCAAATTTTAACTGCCATATATGTAATCCTGCATCATCAGGTACTTTTCTTCATATGTTTTGGGAATGTCCTATCGTCATTAGTCTATGGACACATGTAAACCTGGTTTTATCATCCTTACTACAAATTGATTGGCTTGTTAACCCAAGTTTGTGTCTTCTTAATGATGATTCTGGTCTCTGTATAAGTTCAATGCAAAAGAGAATGTTGTTTGCTGGTTTTACAGCTGCGAAGAAGACAATAATACAGAACTGGTTTACACCGCACATGTGTGGAAAAACATATTGGATCCGTAGCCTCCTGCAAATAGTGACTTATAAATGTACAACAGCGAGGGTCAATGGGGCCAAGCCTTCGACCGTTGATGCTTGGCGGTGTTTTTTCTCTAGTGAACGTGATTGTATAAAGGAGTGACTTGTTTTGTGTTTTTTCTTGTCCTTCCCTCTCTCCCTCCCTTTTGACTGGACTTTTGAGTTATTGAGTATATGTCTGTTGTTTTGTTTTGTTATATTTTGGATGTTATGTTGTGATGTTGTATATGAAAAAAACATTTTTGATAAAAAAACAAAAAAACTATAGTTGTTCTCTTCCCATGAATTATCAGTCTCAGGGTGGCTGGCAAGCTCATGTCTTTCTTGATGCTTCATTGCAGTTGCCTTTAAAACACATACAATTTTATTTTCTCAATAGGCTACTGGCCAACATTAACTACTAACACCTGAACTAAATTTCACATTAGTTAACCTAATGTTCATATAAGATAAACGTTGCTCGTTAAAAATAATTTTAATTCGGTAACTTAATTCAATAAGCTGACAAAAGTCATTTGAAACGACAGCGCAGTTCACCATAGTAAAGTTTACCACTGTGTTGACAGGTAAATGTTACCAGGTTAAAACTGGTGTGCAAAAATCTGACACAAACACACAGACAAACGTACATATATTTTTACCTTGCTTGCTGGTCTTATTCTCTTGTAAGGTGCATCGACACACAGCGCAGATGTTCCCCGGAACTCTTCCACTCTCGCGGGTTCATCCCCGGGCAAAGCCCTGCCCCGCTGGATCCGTGTCTTCCTCGGACGCGAGTGGCGCAGCACGACTCGACAAAAGACAATAGAACCCATTATATATAATAGTGGATGCGGACAGTAAAGTGATGCCCCGGTATATTTCTGACGTACAGATGTACTCCAAGTGCTCGCGCTGTTTCTTACATGAAGGACAAATGGATTTTTCCAATCATTACAAGCGATGTAACACATCCAATGTAGTCAGTCCCAAGCTGTTGCAGCGTTGTAGACACGGTGTAGGGCAAATCGTGTCAATCCAAATGTAAAAATTAGGAAAATAAAACAACCACAATAGAATGGAGACAAAGAGCAAATATTACAGCAAATACAGTAGTATACAGCAATTTAAAAAAATACAGTAAGTCTCTGTATGTGGGGTCTGACGTCACAAAAAAATCCCATGATGCAAAGGGTATTACAGTTATTTACTGTAAAGGGAATTTGCAGTATTATACTGGGTGATATAAAGTAAATAACTGTAGAAATTACAGAAATGTCTAACAGTGTTGGGTGTTGTAATAATTGACAGTGCATTCCTCTAGTATCACTTCCTCGCGTGTCATAAAGATGTGCACTGCTGTCTGTCATTCGGTACGGTTCAGGACAGTACAATACGGTACGCATTTATGTCCGTTTCCATTGTCAGAAGTTGTAAATGTACCAAAATAGTGAACCGTACTGTCCCACTTTTTTGTTACCCTTCCGTTGGGGTACCTAGCACAGCAAAGGGTACTAAAAGGGTGGAGCTAAACTCACTGCAGAACGTTGATTGGTTGACTAGAATCATCACTTTTGTGTGATACAAGGGGATAAAGCTTCTCCTTCACTCATGCCACTCTGCTCTCCACGAGTGATGGGCTTATTTACAGAGTGCGCAAACTCAAAAAAAAAAAATAACTGTATTTTATAATTTTATATTTTCACACAGACAATAGCCATTTCTCAATATGCATTCTTGTCTGTTCTTGTGGACTTGTGAAACGTCATTGCCCAAAAACCCGCGTAATTTTCAAAATAATACTGTTATTGTGTCATGAAATGTAGTTTTAAGAGTTTTTCAGGTGAGAATGTAGTTGTTTAAAACTCAAATCTGTGGTTTATTTATAAAGATAGCACCTATTTGCATGGTCTAAACAGGTTGTCCCTATTCTCTTAATGAGTAATAGGTGTTTTTTGGGCGTAACGTGAAATAAACCAATCAGAGTCTCATGTCCCATTCCCTTTTGCAAGTGAGTTGCGCTCGCGCCATGGCGGATTCGCTATTTAAATGGCGGAATTTTAAGGCGCACAGACTGAACGCATCTCCAGAGAGCAAACGGATCTGCTCATGCGCGAGCAAATACAGTAGGTAGGTTAATTCTGATACACGCAATGATTATCCATCATGACATGCATTACATTTTTATATTTATGTAGCCTACACAATAATATTCTTTTACACTGTAAACCTTTATTTTTTTATGTTTGGCATGATTGTGTGCTGCTGCGCGTCCCTGTGTGTAATAAGCAAAGTGAATGCACGTTGTGGACCCGCCCAGAGGCGCATTATCTACTAACGCGCTCTTTAAATAACAAAAAAAAGATTGCGCCATTGACTTTAGACTTTAGACCAGGTTTGAGTTGGTCTATGGCGCAGTCTATTTTCAGTTACTCCAAATAGCAATGCGCCAACAATTCGCCTGAACACACCTCTTTTTTAGACCAGCACGCCCATGAGCACACAAATGGGTGCAAATGCATGCTATTTAAACAATGCGGCACAGGACGGGAAAATGAGAACTGCGTCGGGCTGAAACTAGCAAAAACACTAGCGCCACGCCTTGCGCCGCATTGCTCCGGGTGTATGATAGGGCCCTAAGAGTTTCAAGATCTCAAAATGATGAGCTAATGTAGCAGTATATGTTAAATAGTTCATGATCGTTAACGTCTCAATTTTCTCTCACTTTCTTTCTCTTCACTACCTGTTCTCTTCACTACAGAGTACTGGCTACAGATGACAGCTGCTCTAATTGTCCCCTGCACAGTTACTCCATTAGGGAGGGATCCACTTCCTGTGCCTGTGACAAAGGCTTCTTCAGGTGTGAGACAGACCCTTCGTCTGCCATGCACACGTAAGTGTATTTATCCTTCACACACTTTATCTGGGTTCACACTGACTCCATGGATGTATATACACTTTGTGCACCTCTGGTTTTTGGAGCATGTGTACAACTTTGAGACCATTTGAAAGTGACGTGACATGTGGCCAACTATGGTAACCCATACTCGGAATTAGTGCTCTGCATTTAACCCTGTACGTTCACCCTGTAGCAGTGAGTTGGGAGGAGCTCTGTCATGATGAGTAACGATAGATATGTCAGACCCTGAGGTGAGTCATAGACTTGATAACAGTGTTCTGCTTGTTAAATAGAGACTTGCATTGAAGCGCCAGCAGTCGACGCACCACAGCTCTGAACTGAGATGACAGAGTTAATCATAAAAAACGAACACACACATCAAGTCGTTCATGACACATTCTTTCTCACATACGAATCACTCAGGTTTTTGTAGACACACACACTTAAGCTGGCTTGATCAAAAAGAATTACATGATACATTTATTAAAGATCTCTGGGAAAAGGGCAGAGAGGCACCCAGACCAGATGTGTTCACGGTGTCAGATTTAATAGCATTTCCAGATCTGAATGATCAGGGGCAGCAGGTGGGGGGAAAGGGCTCTTATGCACCTATCGGGCATCCGGACGTACATTTTACATATCGGATTGTCTTTCTCGCTTCTATCTCCTCTTTAGTTGGAGCTTTCTTTCATATCACCGTTGTTTTCGTTCTTTCGTTCACCCAGAAGGACCCGTCCCATACTCAACAGCCAATTCACTAAAGGCACATGCAAAAAAACTAGATAAAAAGGTGCTAGGTAGCAAGGGAGGGAAAAAAGGCGAAATGCGAGAAAGTGGGGAGACAGACAGCGAAGAGGCGCGAGAAAAATGACCCCATTATGCTGCCCGGCTGAGCCTCTCTCTCTCACCTTATCGTATTAAAATGCTGCGAAGCCAGTCGACTTAATCGACTCCTGTCAATCACAGAGCGTGTGGCACCGAGCCACTGTGGGAGCGTGCTCGGATTCACCCCACTCTGCCGGGTGGGTACAGCAGCCACATATTTAATACATTTACATTTAGTCATTTAGCAGACGTTTTTATCCAAAGTGACTTACAAATGAGGACAATAATGGCAAGTGCTATAACAAGTCTCAGTTAACTTAACGCAATACATGTAGCAAGTTTTTTTTTTTATTATATAATAAATAAAAATAAAACAGAATACAAAAAGAATAGAGCAAGCTAGTGTTAGCGGCCTTTTTTGCTTTTGTTAATTGTATAATTAATAAAAAGAAAACAATAGAATACAAAAAGATTAGAAAGTTTTTTTTTGTTTGTTTTTTTAAGAAAACAAGCAGTAAATTAATAGAGTGCAAGTTTTTTTTTTTAAAGAATAGAATTAGAATAGAGAGTACCAGAGTTAGAGGGTCAAATAAAAATGGAAGAGGTGTGTTTTTAGCCAATTCTTGAAGATGGCTAAGGACTCAGCTGCTCGGATTGAGTTGGGCAGGTCATTCCACCAGGAGGGAACATTTAATTTAATAAGTCTGTGAACATGATTTTGTGCCTCTTTGGGATGGCACAATAAAGCGACGTTCACTTGCAGAACGCTAGCTTCTAGAGGGCACATTAGTCTGAAGTAATGAATTTAGGTAAAGGGGTGCAGAGCCAGTGGTGGTTTTGTAGGCAAAAAAATAATGCCTTGAATTTTATACGAGCAGCTATTGGTTGCCAGTACAAATTGATAAACAGAGGTGTGACGTGCATTCTTTTTGGCTCATTAAAAATGTATCTTGTTGCCGCATTCTGGATTAATTGTAAAGGTTTGATAGAACTGGCATAAGACCTGCCAAGAGAGCATTGCAATAGTCCAGCCTGGACAGAACAAGAGCTTGAACAAGGAGTTGTGAAGCATGTTCTGAAAGAAAGGGCCTGATCTTCTTGATGTTGAATAAAGCAAATCTGCAGGACCTGGCAGTTTTAGCAATGTGATCTGAGAAAGTCAGCTGATCATCAATCATAACTCCAAGGTTTCTGGCTGTTTTTGAAGGAGTTATGGATGATGTGCCTAACTGGATGTTGAAATTGGGATGAAACGATGGGTTTGATGGAACCATGAGCAGTTCTGTCTTGGCAAGTTTGAGTTGAAGGTGATAGTCCTTCACCCAGCAAGAAATGCCTGTTAGACAAGCTGAGATGCGAGCAGCTATCGTTGGATCATCAGGATGGAATGAGAGGTAGAGTTGAGTGTCATCACCATAGCAGTGATATGAAAAGCCACGTTTCTGAATGACAGAACTTAGTGATGCCATGTAGACAGTGAAGAGAAGTGGTCCAAAAACTGAGGCCTGAGGCACCCCAGTAGTTAGATGTTGCGACTTGGACACCTCACCTCTCCAAGATACCTTGAAGGACCTATCTGAGAGGTAAAACTCAAACCACTGGAGTGCAGTTCCTGAGATGGCTTTTGCCAATAAGGTTGACAGGAGGATCTGGTGGTTGACCGTGTCAAAAGCAGTGGACAGATCCAGCAAGATAAGTATTGAAGATTTGGAATCCGCTCTTGCCGGTCTTAGGGCTTCAACAACTGAGAGCAAGGCAGTCTCTGTTGAATGTCCACTTCTGAAACCAGACTGGTTGCTGTCGAGGAGGTTGTTCTGTGTGAGAAAGGCAGAGACTTGGTTGAACACAGCTTGTTCGAGTGTTTTTGCAATGAAAGGAAGAAGGGAACCCGGTCTGTAGTTCTCTAAAAGTGATGGGTTAAGAGTGGGTTTCTTAAGAAGTGGGGTTATACGAGCCTGTCTAAATGCTGAGGGGAAAACACCAGTGTGATGGAATGTGTTAATGATGTGAGTGAATGCCGGTACAACTACAGGAGAAATAGCTTGAAGGAGATGAGATGGAATAGGATCAAGCGGACAAATAGTAGGATGATTAGAAAGGATGAGTTTGGAGACTTCTGCCTCAGAGAGTGAAGAGAAGGATGTGAACAAGTGTATGTTTGCTGGTAAGATGTGCTTGACAGATTTAAATGTGGAAAATTGTGCACTGATGGTTTTAATTGTATTAATGAAGAATGTGGCAAAGGTGTCAGTTGTTAGAGTTGATGAAGGAGGGGGAGGAGGAGGACAAAGGAGTAAGGAAAAAGAGCATGCGAGAGTTAGACGAATTGTTAATTTTGTTATGATAGTATGTCATTTTAGCAGTGGAGACATTAGCAGAGAAGGAAGAGAGGAGTGACTGATACATATTAAGGTCAGTAGGATTTTTTTATTTGCGCCACACCCTTTCAGCAGCTTTTAGCTTAGAACAATGTTTGCGGAGAACATCAGACTGCCAAGGGGCAGAAGGGGTAGAACGGGCTGGCCTGGAAGACAAGGGGTAGACAGTGTCTAAACAAGATGTAAGAGTGGAGCAGAAAGTATCAGTAGCACTGTTAGCATCAATATGCGAACTGATTTGTGAGTAGCCGTAGTTAACACTCTCTTGAGATCAAAAGAGGCAAGTAGATTGTGGAAGTCTGCAACCTGAGGTTTATCTAGGTGGATGTTGAAGTCTCCAAGCATAACTAGGGGAGTACCATCCTCAGGAAAGTTTGAGAGCAGCACATCTAATTCATCCAAGAAGTTACCTTGGGGTCGATAAACAACTACAAAATGGATTTTAAAAGGGTGGGTAATAGTGACTGGATGTGATTCAAAGGAGCTGTTAATACCCAAAGAAGGTAGAGGAATACATTTCTAATCATTAGAGATAAGCAGACCAGCACCTCCACCTCTTCCAGTCAGATGGGGAGTGTGGGAAAATTAGAAATTATTGGAGAGTACTGCAGGTATAGCAGTGTCCTCTGGTTTGATCCAGGTCTCTGTCAGGGCCATGAGGTTTAGTCTTGAATGATGTGTGGATTGCGAGTGGTAGTAATAGTAGGGATATGGAAACACATAGTAAGAGTTGGTCATAAAAATTGAAACAGAACTGAAGCAAGGTGTAGAAAAGAGGACGAATCAAAAGCGATACATAAGTCCCTTGCCGGTGTCCCTGCCCGGTGGAGTCGCACGGTAGATTTGATGGTCTTTACACTCTTCGGTCTTCACATGACTGCTGCCGCAGTACACTAACCTTTTTTATACCCGTTGAACACACTTTACTGTTTATCACAACAAAGGGCTAAGCAAGCGCACAACACTGACAAGGTATGCTCAAGGTATGAGACCAAACGCAACTTCAGCACGTCTCAATACAGTAAACAAAACAAGCGTTTCCTAGCAACGACAACTGCTCTAAACACTAATGAGACAAGAAATAAATACACTTACGATCTGCTTTTAACTTCCACTGATTGACTGCTTCTCTCAAAGAGTATTTCTTTACACTGTCTTTTGCTAGCGCTTGAACACATTTGAACACACCAGCTAAATACGCCAACTTTGGCACTATCCGTTGTGTGATTTGGAAACAAGACTACCTGCTTGCCCAGCCAATAGGAGATGAGGAGACACACTTCAGGTTTAAAATTTCATTTGTTTCTTCGATTCAAATGAGACCCATGTGGAGACTTACATAAGAGCATTTGTAAAATTCGAATGTGTAAGGTTTCCTGTGCAAAAACAGTCTGTCATGCTTCTTGTTATTGCAAACTTGTATGTTATTATTTTAATTATCATAATCAAAAACACACTAGTTTGTGGCATAATTAGTTTTACTGTTTACTGAACTTTGTTATTATTTTAGTTATTTACCTATTGCAGCTAATGAATCAGAAGTCTCGCAGAGTCACAGGAAATAACATGCTTCCACATTGAAAAGTAAGGTGGATATCTCTTGCTCCTCAGATTTCATCATAAGGGAAGTCGTGGCCTAATGGTTAGAGAGTCGGACTCGTAACCCGAAGGTCGTGGGTTCGAGTCTCGGGCTGACAGAGATTGTAGGTGGGGTGAGTGAATGTGCAGTGCTCTCTCCACCTTCAATACCACGACTGAGGTGCCCTTGAGCAAGGCACCGAACCCCCAACTGCTCCCTGGGCGCCACAGCATAAATGGCTGCCCACTGCTCTGGGTGTGTGTTCACGGTGTGTGTGTGTGTTCACTGCTGTGTATGCACTTAGGATGGGTTAAATGCAGAGCACAAATTCCGAGTATGGGTTACCATACTTGGTCGTATGTCATGTCACTTTCACTTTATCATGATATTAAAGACTCCAACAACCTCACATAATCTGAGATTTTAACCATTTCTCATCCAGTTTTCACAAATGATTTGCTCTATAAAATCCAAATTCATATTTTCTAATAATATAAAAACACAACAATGTACTGTATGTTAACAATTCTATCACTTCTTTCTATGTTTATTTCTCCTCAGGAAGTTTAGGACAAACATCTATATTCAAGTTCATACTTGAATATAACATAACCGAGAACTCAATTAAGTCTCCTGGGCAATAAAAGAGCAACATCTGAGCATTAAAATGTTCCTCCAGGCAAGCATTGTGAGAAAGTCAACCTGGGATTGCTGATTTATAGAACAATATTTATGATGAGAACGTCATTGCTATACCAGAAATGGCAATGAGGGTGACCAGATTAGCATTTATGAGATCCCTATCAGCAAGTTGCTAAATTATGGAGATGTAATCATTCTCTCTCTCTTTCTCTCACTCTCTCGCGGGTTGAGTGTATTTCCTTTTTGCGCAGCTAGCACTTGTTGCCTGTGGTGCTGGTTTGTCATAAATGCATTTATCTGTTAACCTGCACCCCCCATTTTGGGCCTCACAGCTGAAAATGACCTACCTAAATTAAAATGGTAACATTTCCTGACAATAATGTGCTACACACATTACAATTTATGTATCTTTGGAAAGAAGACACTCTAGGCTTTACTATGCATCATCAAGAGTTGATAATGCTCAAAAAAATAAAAAGTTATAGACACTGAAGTGCCTTGAAAAATGTTTTACCACACTGAATGTTTTTTTAATTTCATAAACAAATACATGAAATAAGTCCAGGAGCAATCCAGAAAAGTAATGGATTGAAAGTCACATGTCCAATGAGTTTATATTTAAAATTTGAAGAAAATACCATGCAAAATGAGATTCTTGCAATCATTTTTCTGAGAATATTTCCAGATAGCCCCCCCCCCCCCCCTGTTTAATGAAAATTACCACCCCCCCCCCCCCCAAATGTATTGAAGAATTCCACAAACTATTTTAGTCATTATACATAGTTTTTCAATTATAAAATAATAGACAGAATTGTATACATTATACATATAAGTGATTTATTTGAACAATTATAAAATAATAGACAGAATTGTAAAAATACAATAAGAACACTAAAAAATAATTTGAGTAATAAAAAAGAAAAAAATAAGAATTTGCTTTGTATGTAGTAGCCTACATACTCAATACTCTGCACTGCCAGACATAAACTGATATTGCCAGACATTCACACTGATTGCAGTCAGTAATCACACACTGATGTGCGTCCATACAGATGATAATCATACAGATGGGCCATATCATCAATAATAGCCGTCATTGACAGCATTCTGATAGCAGTCATATAGTCGGTAATTACACGCTGATGTGCGTTCATATAGATGGTAATCATGCAGATACAGCCATGTTCCACACATCACACACACACACATAAATAAAAAATGTTGAAAAAAGAAGGAAAAGGGATTATTTGTGCAAAAAGGCGATCGCTAAGTTACGCCCCCATCAGATGACAGGTGCGTCACACGAGGGAGCGCCAGAATTCAAATGAACAATATTCCACGTATCTGTGACTTTTTTTTTTTTTTGGATGATCTCATTCTGTTTGGGACATTGCCTGCTACAAAATCATGCTGTTTTTTTTACCACCAAGATGCTGTTTTTGAGCGTAATTTGGTCCATAACGGACACAAACAATAACTCTCCCTGAACAGATGAGATGTAAACAAATGAATAATGATCCAAATTACAACGTTATTGTTTCTTTGGACTAAAAGTGCTCTTTGGGATGTTGTTCTGTGGACCCTTATTTCTCAAACTAAACCGGGATTTACAGCAGTGGATACGTTTGAGTGTCGTTATCAGGATGAATCTGGTATGTACTGCGGTTTTTTACACAAATTTAGCAAATACATTCCCTATAAGCTTTCTATCGAAAAACAGCGATCTATCGTCGATGCTTGAGGCTTAGACCTTCAAAATGATATATAGTTTGTCCAGATTAATTTTGTCCCGTTTCATTTTATCTATTTGAAAACAATGACATGTGCAAACAAAGAGCTTTCAGTGCACTGGCGTCCTGGTGCATCTTAACAGGTTAAAGGGGGGGTCCAATGCTGTTTCATGCATCTTGAGTTATTTACACTGTTAAAAATGGCCAAAGTTTAAAAAAAACAATTTGGATGTATAACAGAGTATTTCTGTGCCAAATACACACTTCCGGGTTTCTTACAAGTTTTTTTCAATCATGGCTCTTCGTGACATAATGAAGGGTGGAACTCCTTATATGGGCACTTCTCCCGGAAGAACGCGCTGTAGGAATTTCATATATCCCACAATGAGCTATCAAACAAACTCATTCTGATAAGAATCTAAAATCTTTGTCCCTCCAAATCATCACAAGGTCTAAACTAATTTGATCAGGAAAGCAACAAAGATCTTTTTGTATCAAGAAACACCTCGTGATCAGGCAATGTATGGAACTGTTATATCCAACAGGAAAAGGATGAGTAAATTAACTGATGTTCTCAGGCCTGCGAACACGGGATCTGCAATGTGACTATCCTATGACCAGTGATTGGAATAATGGCGTTATAAATAGATGGCGTTACTAACGGCGTTATTTTTTTCAGTAACGAGTAATCAAACGAATTACTGTTTCCCCCGTTACAACGCCATTACCGTTACTGACAACAAAATGCGGCGTTACTATAATTTATTATAATGTTATTAGAATTTTATTTTTCAGTTCATCTGAATGGATGCGCAGTGTAGCTGTATTTGACGTACCATAAACTCTAGTGTGAATGCGCACGACTCGCCGTCGCTTTGTCTCACACACCCGCAAAGAAAGATACAGAGCGAGAGAGTCTTTCACAACATGCAGAATTGACGCGCTACATGTAAACGATATCCTTTGTTGTATTTTCCTGTCAAAATAACAGAGTTCCTTTGGAATTCATCAGCTGTTAAGAACCGCCGGGTTCCCTGTTAGTGGGCAGAACTAATGCGCAAACGACAATCTCATTGGCTGGCGCTCACCTATTATCCTCCCTGTTTTGATTTCAGCAAATCAATTCGAGCGAACGCAGACAACCTGATTAATAATCATGAGCCCAGCAGCTCATTAATCCTTAGTGCGTTTTATATTGTTATTAGTAGTAGAATTCGTAGTAGTTTTGTTATCTTATCATTTTTCCCCCTTTTTTATAGAAACACTTAATGACAAACAATATCTTAAGCACCACCACCAGTCCTAAGTTTAGTCAACATGACAAATATGCATTCATACTTGGTTAATTCTATGATTGACTAAAGTTCTATCATCTTATAATGCTAAATTATCATAATATCATATTATAATGCTTGACTGACTGTTGCTAAGTGTCAGTAGATAAATAGTGTAGATTAATGTACAATGTTTTATAATAATTTATTCTATTTAGTGTCCATTTTATTAATTTAACATATTTAATATTGGGGGCATCCAAGTTATTTGACATTTGAACATTGAACAAGTAACGCAATAGTTACTTTCCCTGGTAATTAGTTACTTTTTTAATGATGTAACTCAGTTACTAACTCAGTTACTATTTGTGAAAAGTAACTAGTTACTTTTTTAAAGTAACGTCCCCAACACTGCCCATGACTTGCTTCCTGCTCTACTGCGCTCCAACAACGAACAGAAAATTTCAATAAACGATTTCAAAAGGACAATCAGAGCAACTACGTCCATAAATGTTGTATTTTATGTCTTTTAATATGCTTTCTGTTTGATGTGTTTATGGGAACCTATGATATTTTAATCTTTGCTATTTAATCAGATAAAGCTATGTGATTTCAGACGTGTGTACCAGATATTTGATGATTAGTTTTGAATGAATGGTCACGATAATTGCAGAACGTTGAAATGAATGAAAAGTGCATATTATATACAGTGTTCATAAGATGACATTTTTAACAGAACTTACAGAGATATTCCCCATGTGGACAGAAAAAGCGGCAACATGTGAATATGGAACCTTAAGAGACCAGCTCATAAGAGACAGGCTTGTTCTTGGAATAACTGATGAGGGCGCGAGACGCCGCCTGCTTAGAGATAAAGACCTCACATTGACACTGGCGGTTGAGATTTGCCGCGCTGCAGAGATTATAGACAGTAAGTTGAAAACTATGGCGCTGGACACCTCTAGGCCTGGGGAAAGCCTTAATGTGGCAGAGGGACAGCGACGGCGACCTACCAGCAGGCCATTTGAGCAGACCATCAAACCTGCACAGAGCATGAGAGGGACAGGCGAGTGCAGGTACTGTGGAACTCAACACAGATGTGGGCGGGACCAGTGCCCAGGGGCGCCGTTAGGGGGGATGCAGAGTATGCCAGGCATATGGGCCCAGGCCACGAGGGGGCCCCAAATTACGACTTTGGTTTTTTTTTTATTTGAGCGCGTCTTCAAGCTCTTTAAAGGACAGATAAACCTTGCCAATTTTTTTATATGGCTATTCATAATATTTTTTATTAAATGTGACCAAATTTCATTGTGAATGAATGACATTCATGAACTGACCCACATGCGCAAAAGAACAACAACAAGACGGCATGAAGCGCGCTGTCAGAAGTAAACATGGAGGCAGGGCTAGATTGGTAATCGGGCATACCGGGCATTTTCCCGGTGGGCCGACGCACTGAAGGGGCCGACAGAATTTTTTTTTTTCTTTGCCAAGGACCATCACGCAGGGACAGCGAGCAGCCAGTGGCCAATTGGTTTGTCTCCTATATAGACAGTGTAAACACCTAATCATAAAGCGCTATAGACGGAGCGATGAAGTATTTTGCTCTGCCTACACAAAGATCGCTTCACCCCAACTTCTGGCAGGAGGAGGAGACTAGTTAAATCGGTAAAGTGCTTGATAGGGACTCGCAACAGAGACAGGCATCTAATCTATCCTAATGTGTGTGCGTGCCATGAGTGTAGAATACGCAAACACTTTTTAATAAAACGTAAAGTCGTCCCCCGTGATTTTTTGTCCAAGTCAAGTATGTTCATAGAGGTTTCCATGGGACAATGTGAATAAATCTAGATTTAAATTCGAAAGGACACGATATTGTCGGACCTGACGTTTTATTCTTATCCAAAACAACTAGATGCAATGATACATATCTACAATAAATGAACTTTTCCACGACATTCTAATTTATTGAGATGCACCTGCATATATACTGTATATATATATACACACACTACCAGTCAAGAGTTTTTGAACAGTAAGATTTTGAATGTTTTTTTAAAAGATTTCTCTTCTGCTCACCAAACCTGCATTTATTTGATCCAAAATACAGCAAAAGCAGTAATATTGTGAAATATTTTTACTATTTAAAATAACTGCTTTCTATTTGAATATGTTAAAATGTAATTTATTTCTGTGATCAAAGCTGTATTTTCAGCATCATTACTCCAGTCTTCAGTGTCACATGATCCCTCAGAAATCATTCTAATATGCTGATTTGCTGCTCATGAAACATTTATTATTATTATATTTAAAAACAGTCGAGTAAATTTTTTTCTGGATTCCTTGATGAATAGAAAGATCCAAAGATCAGCATTTATCTAAAAAAAAAAAAAAAGCTTTTGTAACATTATACAATATACCATTCAAAAGATTGGAGTCAGTATAATTTTTTTGTTTTTTTGGGAAAGAAATTATAGAAATTAATACTTTAATTTAGCAAATATGCTTTAACTTGATCAAAAATGATGATAAAGACATTTATAATGTTACAAAATATTTATATTTCAGATAAATGCTGTTCTTCTGAACTTTCTATTCATCAAAGAAACCTGAAAAAATCTACTCAGCTGTTTTCAACATAATAATAATAATAAATGTATTTTGAGCAGCAAATCAGAATATTTTAATGATTTCTGAACGATCATGACTGGAGTAATGACGCTGAAAATTCAGCTTTGATCACAGGAATAAATTAGTTAAACAAAAACAAAAAACAGTTATTTTAAATAGCAAAAATATTTCACAACATTACTGCTTTTGCTGTATTTTGGATCAAATAAATGCAAGGTTGGTGAGCAGAAGAGACTTCGTTAAAAAAAATATTAAAAATCTTACTGTTCAAAAACTTTTGAATGGCAGTGTACAGTAGGCTATATCATATGCGGTGGTTGGCCGCCTGGACCAAAAAATGCCAGGGCCAATTTTTTTGTCCCAGTCCAGTCCTGCATGGAGTCCACTGAATTTTAAAAGTTTACCCAAATTTTACGCGTTTACTCTTACATTTATAAGCTGATGTGCCACGAAAGCCAGCAAATTCGCTAGCAGGCTATAAGGAGGACGAAGATGAGGAGAAAGAGAGCAACGTTTTTATATACAGTAGCCTACGACCCCTATGTTTAGCTTGCAAAGCTGTCTCTGTAATACACCGTAAAACAACACCACTGCCTCTCCCTGACTCCCTTCTGCAACTTTCTGTCATGTTTAGCCAGTGACCAAAGAACTACTGATATGTAAAATCTTTGGTGTGACTCCAGACAGCGTGGAATACAAAAGTATGTAAAAAAAAACCTGTCTTGGTGGCCTCAAAAACAATTTATTATCTGACAATTTAAAATCCTCAAGGCACCCAAACGATGTAACAGGTGACGTGATGTCTGGCCCTCCCACCCCCAAAAGTTCATTAGTTTTCTCCCTATTTTCCTCTCTTTCATTTGCTTTAAATGCATGTGCGCATTTTACTTTCACTTTCAAATTATCAGCAATTCGGCATCAATTGAATGAAATGACAACAACAAAACAGTACGATAAACATAGAATGTTTAATATAATAACAAAGCGAATACAAACACCATGCTATCAGGCCTAATATAAAATAAATAACTTAAACAAAGTTTAAATATAAAACACTGAAAATCAGCAAACATTAACAACAAATTTATTTGGTGGAACCAAATAAATAAGAAACAAATGTTAAAAAAGCTTCCAAAATCATCTTAGATAAAAGGCGAAAGTCAAAAGGCCTTTTGTATTTCGTTTCGAAACTAAACGTGATAAATGAAATCCGACTCCTGCAGCTGATCTGAGATGCACAGCATTGTTCAAAGTTAAAAAAAAAAAACTTTATGATCTTAGTTTTAATAAATAAAAAATGGTAAAAACAAGGACATTTCTCTGGCATTTCGTTCTTTTTGCTGTATGGTTCATTTATTCTTCTTAATATACTGACTGTTCACTTTGTCTTTAATGTTTGAACTTTATATTTGTTAGGCTAGTAGTTTTTGCTGTGGTCCTGAAATTGGAATCGTGAATTGTAAAATTTAACTGGTATCTAATTTTGGTGTTATTTAAGCTTATTTATTATAATACAATATATTTTTTTACAACAAAGTTATAGGCTACTTGAAATAAAATATTTCAATGTTACTTGAAATTACATAAACATTAACAGATAAATTATTTAAATTTATTATACTTATTCAGTTTCTCTCAATTTCTTATTAAACGTTAAAAGAAAAAAAAATCATCTGGAAGAAGGGGGCCCAAATTTCTGTCTTGCATACCCCCCTTAAAACTCTTCATGGCGCCCCTGCCAGTGCCCCGCTTTTGGGAAAACATGCCGCTCGTGTGGCACCCCCAATCACTTCGCTAAAGTGTGCATGAAAAGAGGCCAAAACACACGCCAGTTGCACACTATGGACGCCCCCTCTGAAGAGGACCAAGATGATGATGGCGGCAATCTGGGCCAGATCTACACAGCAATAAGCATAGGAGCAGTGAACACACAGGGTAAGAAGTGGTTTGTCAACCTCCCACTGCAGAATGGGCCCCAGAGATGCCAGCTCGACTCTGGAGCAACCTGCAACGTGATGAGCATCAAGGACAAAATGAGACTATCACCCAGGACGGCTCTTCAGCCTAGTCTCACCAGACTGAAACTTTACAACAGTGCTTGGATGAACTCAATGGGCCTGTTCAGTACTCAGTGCGTCATTAGAGGCAAGAGACACAAACTTGACTTTGAAATCGTGAAATCCGGCCAGAGGCCACTGCTTTCGGGCTCCACATGCGAGGATCTCGGTCTGATACGCTTCACTATTCCAGAGGAGCTGAACAGTGTAGAGCACATCAAGTTGAGCATGCTGACTAAAGAGAGCTTAATCAGCACGTACTATGATGTCTTCAACGGCCCCATTGACTCTCTGCCTGGCGACCTTCACTTTGAGCTGGACAGCACTGTGGCCCCTGTGCAGTGCGCACCCAGAAACGTACCAGTGGCCCTCAAAGCAGCCGTCAAAGCGCAGTTGGACCAGTATGAAAGGGATGGGCACTTAGTCACAGTCACACAACCCAATGACTGGATAAGTAATCTGGTCATAGTGAAGAAGCCAGAGAAACTTAGGCTCTGTATTGACCCCAATGGCGACACAGAGGAGGAAGCCATTCGAGACCATGATGCAAACCTCACCGCACTGATGGACAGATGCAGGGAAGTAAAATTGAGGCTGAGTCTGAAGAAACTGCAATTTCGAGTTAAGGAAGTCCGCTTTCACGGCCACGTCCTCTCGGCCGAGGGCCTCAAAGCTGACCCTGACAAGGTCAGAGCAGTTCTGGACATGCCCAACCCCACAGACACTAAAGGTGTGCAGCGTTTTGTGGGGTTTGTGAACTACCTATCCAAGTTCATGCCGCGCTTATCAGAGGTCTGTGAACCACTGAGGAGACTGTTGGATAAAGATGTACAATGGCACTGGCTGCCAAAGCACGACACGGCTATGAAGGAGATCAAGACGCTGATTACAGCTGTACCTGTTTTGAGGTATTATGACATTAACAGGCCGGTCACCATACAGAGCGACTCCAGCCAGACAGGCCTGGGCTGCTGCTTGCTGCAGGAAGGACAGCCAGTTGCATTTGCATCCCGTGCATTGTCCCAAACAGAGCAAAATTATGCTCAAATAGAAAAAGAATGCCTGAGCATTGTGTTTGCCTGTCAGCGATTCCACTACTATCTGTATGGGAGAGGTGATGTTACAGCAGAGACAGATCACCGCCCGTTGGTGTCCATCTTCGTTAAGCCCCTCCTCAGTGCACCAAAGCGTCTCCAGAGCATACTCCTTACGCTTCAGAATTACTGCCTCAAAGTGGTGTACAAGCCAGGCTCGGAAATGTACATCAGTGACACGCTCAGCAGAGCTGCTACCCCACCACAGAGCACAGACACACAGTACAGGCGGGAAATGGTCTGCAGCCTGCAGCAGGAACAGTACGACATCGCAGCAATTCAGCAGACAGACTATCTGAATGTCACCAGCCAACGCCTCACACAAATCCGACAACACACAGAGAAGGATGAGAGCCTTCAGATGCTCAAGACTGTCGTGCTTGAAGGATGGCCAGACTGCAGAGAGGAGACGCCCATAGTTATTAGAGGGTACTGGGCCATCAGGGATGAAATCAGTGTGCAAGACGGCGTACTCTTCAGAAGCCAGCGTGTTATCATTCCTAAAACTTTGCGACCGGAAATGCTGAGACGGATCCACTATAGCCACATAGGGGGAGAGGCTTGCTACAGGCAAGCTCGTGACACTCTATTCTGGCCCAACATGCAGGGGGAAATCAAAGACTTTGTGCAACAATGCTCTGTGTGCAATGAGTACGCACATGAACAACAGAAGGAGACCATGATGTCACACCCACTACCCACACGTCCCTGGCAGATAGTGAGCATGGACCTGTTCAACCATGCAGGAAAGGATTTCCTGCTCGTGGTGGACCATTACTCTGACTTCTGGGAGGTCGATTTGCTTCCTGACCTCTCAGCTGAAACTACGGTCCTGAGGTGCAAGGCTCAATTTGCACGCCATGGCATACCAGACCGGGTCATTTCTGACTGTGGATGTCAGTTTGCGTGTGGAGCTTTCAGGACATTTGCAAAAGAGTGGTCCTTTGAGCATATTACCTCATCGCCAAGACACCCAAAAGCCAATGGCAAAGCAGAGTCGGCAGTAAAGATTGTAAAAAACCTTTGCAGAAGAGCCGCGTTTGCTGGCGAGGACCCATGGAAAGCTATTCTCCATTGGAGAAACACACCCACCGAAGGACTGCACTGCAGTCCTGCACAGCGGCTGATGTCGCGGAGACTGAGGACGCACCTCCCTGTGGCGGACCAGCTCCTGATGCCCCGGGTCATCAATGAGATACCGGACAAACTGTGTGTGAAATGCCAGATGGCGAAACTGAGCTATGACAGATCAGCCAAAGATTTACCTGAGCTGAACATCGGCCAGCCCATCAGGATGAAACCACTCCCTGGGGACAGGACTGGCCGGTGGAGAAAAGGGGTGTGCCTGCAGCAGGCGGGCCCCAGGTCCTATGTTATTAATGTGGAGGGGACAACATACCGCCGCAACAGGGTCGATCTTAGACCTGCGGAGAGAGTCCCCTCGTTGTCATCAGGGCATCTAGAACATTCCCCGGAGCATCCCGGGGATGCACATGCCACAGAGGAGGGCTCTGCGAGCGAGGACAGCAGTGAAGAGACAGGCACCAGTCATGGGGGGGTAACCCATTCATCACAAACCAGTTGCACGCCACACCGAGCGGAGCAGGGCCAGGCATACTCCCGGAGTGGCAGGCTAATTAAGCCTCGGGATAGATTGAACCTGTAAGTGGGGCAAACTGAACAAGGAAAGTGAACACTGGAAAACAAGAACACTGCTAATAGCTGTCATATCGGTATTTGTGTTCCAACAGCTGTGTTAGGTAAATTAGGTTTTGTTCTGTTCATGGTAATAGCCTGTTAATAAGTTGGGGTGTTCTTTGCAGAGTTAACAGGTAGAGTTTAATGAAGTTCAGGTTTGTGGGCAATGCCATTTAATGTTTGGATATCTTACTACAGGAAGGGAGATGTTACAGGGTATCCTGTTGTACTGCTTAGGCAGCAGCTCCACCTTGTGGAAAACTTGGGTATGTTAACATGTAACAGGAAGTCAGCAGTTGTTGTGCTACGTGTGCATGTGAGTTCTGCAATACATAAATACACGGATCTTAACCCGCTGTAGGTGTAGCGTCCTTATTCACCAACTTGCAACAATCATTTCCCCAATGACAACAACTCCACACGGACCAAACACCAGCGATAAAGTGCGTTAAAAGATGGATTTAGATTACTTCAAAATGCATACAGGTAGGGTTTCCAAACGTCTCTAAAATAGTCGATCGTCCCGTATTTATGAATGAAATTATGAATTTGATATTTGCCTGTCGTGGGAAAGGGATCATTTAAACAGTCCACACATTTACCATATTATTTACCATAGTAACTGTCGCTCGACCATGTCATGTGTTGTCAATCCCTTACGAAAATTAACCATGGTTTTACTGTAGTAAAGTGGTGTTTTTTTTTTTTGCGTTTTTATTACCATTTGTATAATCACAGTTTTACTACAAATACCATGGTAAACTATGGTTAGTGTAGCAAAACCATGGTTAATTTGTGGTTACCGTGGTTTAACTATAGCAACCATGTTTTTTTTGTTTCATTTGTATGCCCACATGAAAAAAAAATACTATAGTATTTTATAGTAAATAATAGTGTTTTTGAACCATACTATAGTAAAGTACTTGAAATAATTTGTTGTGGTAATTCTGTAGTTTCTGTGGTAATATAACAATTACAGTAATATAAACAAATTACTTTATCCAATACTGTACTAAGTTTTCTACAACTATAGGGTATATTATACAACAATACACTACAGTTTACTGTAGTAAAAACTAAAGTATACTACAGTATTTATTACAGTTTATCAGTTCACTATAGTTAATACTACAGTATGCTGTAGCATTCATTAACAAAGTGTTGTAAATACTATAATATATACAATATTATACACTTTACTATAGTGGTTCAAAAACACTATAGTATTTATTATAAATTACTATAGTATTTTTTCATGTGGGTAATTTTCATAAGGGATGCACAGTAACCACAACATATACCACACTTCATTTTAAATGTAGTTTTACTGTGGTATTTGTACGTATGGTAACCACAGCACTTGCCATTTTACCATATTAACTGTTTACTGTCTACTCTTTTTTATTTTAAGCACGGTATAACACAGCACTTACCATGCTTTTACCACAGTGACTTTATTTTTAATGTGGTATTAGTAGTTAAAGCACAGAAACAACAACAATTACCATGCTCTTACCACAGTAACTGTATTTTTACTGTATACAATTTGTAAAGCACAGTAACCACAATGCTTTTTGTGAAGTGATTATAATTCAATATCTTTTTCTGTCTTGCAGTTACGTCAGATCACATACTCCACAACAACCTGTAATCCAACAGCTCTTTTAAGAAGCCATCTCTTCTAGTTTTATTTTCTCTCTCTCTCTCTCTCTCTCTCTCTCTCTCTCTCTCTCTCTCTCTCTCTCAGCTTTTCCTTTCCTTTCGTATTTTTCCAAACTTTAATCCATGATTCATTTACACATAGAAGCTCTCTCTCTTTCTGTGGTTCAAAGGTTCAGCCCTTCACAGGTAATGTTGAACACATTTAGTTATAACCAATTTGCTTTAATGAACGCATCCTTATTTTATGTGTTAATAATAACTTTCTTTACAGTCCTTCCTCTCAAATATTTTGGTCACAGATCATTTTAACACACTGTCTCATCATGTGTATATTTCTCTTCGTTTCAGCTGAAAGGGAAGACCCAAGGAAGGCCTGTCATGGGATTTGAATTTGACCATCTTGTGCATTTACGGAGAAGACCAAAAGCTGCAAAGGCAAACACTTCCAATGGTACGTCTGTGTTGGTCTGAGCACCCTGACTGAACTTTACTGCAGTTACATTTTGCACAGCATGTGATATTTCTTAAACTTTGCTTTACATATCCCACGGCCCCATCAGGAAGAACCCCCAGAAAAGTCTCATGTTGAAGTAGTAATAATTCATACAATTTACCAAGTCAGCAAATTCATATGATATTGTATGAGCGTACTCATACAAAATTCTACAACTTTTAAATTCTACGACTGCTGACATTGGCCATTGCCTCAACTCTCATGCAGATTGTGCTCATAGTAAGTAGTCAGAGTGTTTATATCAGTTTATTTTAAGTCCATTGTAGTCTTTATTAACCTTTACAAATTGGTGCAGCGTCTTCCTGTTCCAACATTTTGTGATATCTGTCCACACCTCACTGTCTGCCTTTCTTTCCATGTTGATCTGTCTAAGAAGAAAGAGTCTAGAAATGCTAGTTTAACTTGTCACGTGACAAATCAGATCTGCAATTAATTTGGCCAAATCAGATCACTTAAAGCTGTTCAAACCAAGAACAAGAAATATAATGGTAAATATTTTAGCATCCACCAACAGACGAAAACGATCTGTTTACTGTTATACACGCTGCAGTTACAGTATGTTGTTGTCTGCTATTTGCTGTTGTCAAGATTTTTATTCTTCATCATGTGATAAATTCTCTTTGTTCCTGTCTTGCAGGATTCCTCACAGACTACTTAGTCCTTCTCCATCAGCTCTCCACAATATCAGCCCTTCCAAAAGATTCTACATCTCTCTCTCTCTCGTGTGGCACATCTGCTCTCAGCCCTTTACTGCAAACTCCCAGTCTTAGCATGTCTACTTGTTTTCTCCTTTACAGTCAACACTCCCACTCCCATCTCTACTGTGAGCACTCCTGACACTATACACACACTCACGCACACACACACACACACACACACACACACACATATATATAGATATAGATATATAGATATATATATATATTATAATTGTTAACCATTTTAATTGGTCCTGCACTTGGTCACAATAGAAGCAAACAATGATTACAGGAGAATAATAATCGTAAAATGTTAAAATATTGTTCTTAATCTTTTTTTTACTATTTGTTCATTAAAGGGAAGAACATAATATTTTTTTTCACCTGGAGCCTCAAAACTCCTGGTTTGTAAAATGTTATTTGGCATCTTATGAAATTTTCTGTAAACAATTTTTTTATTGCATTTTTTTTAGTTACATATTTATTTCCATGTACCCATTAATTACTTTATCAATCAGTCATTGTTTTAAGTTGTTATATTTCACAATAACTGTTTTTTTTTGTTTGTTTTTTTTCATAGTGGCACAAACTGGAGAGAGAGAGTGCTGTTCTGGGCACTATGTTTGTCTTGGAAAAGTTTGACATATCAATAAACAATGGGAAATTTGTAATGTGTGTGTGTGTGTGTTTTTATAT
Organism: Schizothorax lantsangensis; assembly: GCA_027422415.1. Lineage (NCBI taxonomy): Eukaryota > Metazoa > Chordata > Actinopteri > Cypriniformes > Cyprinidae > Schizothorax > Schizothorax lantsangensis. The sequence goes on along the minus strand of JAPDDO010000328.1, from coordinate 279,997 downwards.
ATACTCACGTAGGTCAACTGGCAGAGCTAAGAATATCAAGTTTGTAGGGTCCATTTCCAGGAAACATAAAAGTGATTAATTGTACCTTTAATACACTATAAATACACTGTAAATGTTACAGAAGCTAAATTGAATAGTAGAAAAATACTGCATGTTTGAATAATTATCAGAGGTGTTGTTTATGTAAGCAAATGAAACATTTTGACATTTATTATTTATTTTTCACACAGTATATGCACACTTTTGAGTTTAAATATTGTACATTAATTAATATTAGTGTAAACAATGTATAAAATAGGAAACATTACATAGTTTGGAAAAAAAACAACAAAACAAAAAAAAACACTAATCAATAAATCTATTGCTGCATCAGCTTAACCACACGATGCAATCTGTTGTTGCAGTTTTATATGGAGTGGAAACAAATAATTCTTGAATCGATTCTCTGACCATTCACCACAAGATCCCGGAAGATCCTGTGATAAATGACCATATATGGACAAGTAAGTGTGACGCCTCGGCTCAACTGGGTTGCCATTGGCTTTGACGTTCTCTTGGCACTCGCAGACGTCGCTGTGATTGGACTATTTTTTAAGCTAAATTAAATAACGCTTAATGTTGCAAAGTACGTTTTGCTGTTATTATTACATCAGTAATACCTTCAGTTAACAATGCAGTGTTGATATGTCGTGAGAAATTACATCTTTACCGAGATCGTAACCCTAACCCTGAGCATAACTTTTTTGAACTACAAATACCAGCACCACGGTTTTCGCGTTTGAATGGCAAAACCTTATGGGTAATGTGGTTTAAAATGTTTAATAATAAAATGGGGGAAAATACAATCTTTTTTGAACAAAGGTATATCTAAACATGTTAATTGTGCAAACATTTATGACATATTTAAGAGACATGCTGAGATTTGGTATTTTACTAAGAGCACTTTTTTAAAAACCTATATACTACCTTTCCATATTTGTCTAAAGGCTCTGTCCAACATTATTTAATTAAAATAGCATAAGTAGTTGTCCTGCCAAATTTCTCTTTAAAACTATAATCATACTTTGAGTTACAGACATTTGAAATGTTAATTTTTTTTGCTCTTCTAGGGGACTCTACTGGGCCCCTGAGGATGGAAGGGCAGTACAACATACACAGATCTATTCTCAATATCACAACAAACTGTGCTGAGTCATATTTTTTAGATTTAGTCTTTTCAACAAATTGTCAATATGTAAGTTGCAAGTCATAGTTATCTTAGAATAAGAATAGACCCCAAAAAAATCTACATCAGTGCCTATTTGGAATGGGCTCCATTTATTTCATTAGATCAGGAGCAAGAATACAGTGTTGACAGTAAACAAAGACACCAATTTAAACAACCAATACATACTGTGATAATTTATTGTACTATTGCACAATGTCAGTGTGTCATTCAGTAAGACAAGGTACAGACAGTGTATGGTTTATGGTGCAAAAGCCATACATTGCAATTCAAAGAATGATATAAAAGACCTAATTTTTATCTCTGTGTCAAAAATGTCTCATCTTTGTCCTCTTCAGGTGCTAAACATCAGTAATGTCCATGCTCATCTTACTTATAATACAGTACATGATTCATGTTGATCTTTCCCTGGTACATCACCCTCAGTTGTGCATGAAGTGTCTGTAGCAATAGTCCATGCAGCATTCCTTTCATGTAACGGAGTCATTACCAAATGTTCATGTATTAATTAAAACAATCATAGTAATTATATGTATTGTTTACAAAATTAAATGGTGTATTTACCAAACATCATCCCTAATACAGAATATTCACCATACTTTATTATCCAACACCATGTGCAATACTTTGCTGGAGAATACAGCATAAAGACAGCTAAAGTAGCATATGAAGACAAATCATATTGAAGAAATAAAAATGAGTTATTTAAAACCATATTATTTTAATCAGATGAAGCCACCAGAATGCATATATGGTGAAATGTCTTGAGCATCACAGAATCACGTTCAGTTTCTTCTCATCATCAGAGCTCTCCTGGTTTTCTTCCTCTTGCTTGCTTGTCCATGTCCCTATCATAAACTTTTTCTTCCATGACTTAAACAATTTGCAGTTGTTATCCAGCACCGTACAGTACAACTGATGAACAAAAGACATGTGACCAATTCAAATCAAATCACTTTATTGTCACAATACCATGAATGCAAGTGTACAGGTGGTGAAAGTCTTTTCTGCAAACTGCAGCATGACATTATGGATTACAAGTATTGAATATATATATATATATATATATATATATATATGCAACACACATATATAAGGGACTCAATACAGGTAGAGAACAACATATGATAAATATTATACTATACAGAGAGCGTGCAATGAAAACAATAATAAACACAATCACTATAACTTTGCAGTGCAGTACGGTATGAATTAGTGCAAACAGAATGTCAGGGTGCAGGATAATAGTGATTCAGAGTCCAGTCAGTGTAAGTGATAGAGTGCAGTGCATATGAGGTTGGTTTTGTGGTGTTACTGGTACGAGTTCAGTTCAGTCTGATTGTCTGAAAGAACTTGTCTCACAGTCTGCTAGTGAAGGTTCTGCAATAACATCTGTCTGATGGTAACTGAGAGCAATCCATGGCTCGGGTGGCTGGAGTTTCTGATGGTCCTCCTCACACAACACCTGGTGTAGATGCCCTGGAGGAACAAAACATGTATTTAGGGTGTGGTAAATCAATAAACAATATATAGTATTTTTATTTATAATTGTTGCACTGGACTTACCATTGATTCTTGTTGGAGGTTGTTGGAGGTATGGGCTAAAAGAATCCCTCCACCACTATCTTGCAGTTGTTCAGTTGTGAAATTTACTTTTATGGGCCGTAACATCTGAGCTGTCGCAGTAGAGCTGTTCATGAATGCAGTCTTCACAGCATATACCTGATGGGTTCAGGCAGCAGTGCAGCACTTGGTGGCCATTGAATTGATATCTTCATCAACTGGATTCATCCTCCTTCAAAAAAACAGACAAAACAATAACTTAGAAATAGTGTTGGTGAATACAGGTGCAGGTGTCAGTACTCACCATATTCAGTCATTTCCTGCCCAAATCCCAGAGATGATGCACAGCTGATTTGCTCATTCTAGGAGCTATAAAAAGATGCATGTGTGAAAAACTATAACTGCTGACTTGAAGTAACTATAACTGCTGTCTTTTGAGAGATCAACATCAATGCTGTACCACACATAACTGCATTGAATTCATACATACCAATGGAAATGTGCAACTTTCCAGCTCTCTGTCTTTTCTGTTTGGGAACAAGAAGGCCATGTTCATTCCTCATTCATCAGGACTGGTTTGACTGGCTTCCTGTGACTGATTTTCTTTGCATTTTTGGGCTTCAGCTGTAAAACAAGAAAATATCTGTTGACCCCATGTTTAATTATTATTGTTGTTTAAACATAAATTAAGCAGTTATAATAATAAACTTCAAGCTCAAGTTCCCTGGCAACTCTAGCGGGCTCCTGAGTTCATCTGTTTACATCAGATTCAGAGTCTGAGAAAAGTCCATCATGCAAACTCTCAGTTTCTACCTTACAACAGAGCATGAAAGAATGTGTGAGTGAGTGACGGAGTAAAGGAATAAGATGAAGAGAAACAGACAGATAAAGGCAGAATTCTGTGTGCAAGTTTAACAGAACGAGAGGCAAGCAGCATTAGAAAAAGCTAATTTAATATTAATTTTATTAAACATGATTACATGCTGCCATATTGTTGTAAGCAGTTTAAAGGCCTCTTCACACCAAGGATGAGTCCACACCACAGCTATTTAACATTTAATGACACAGAGTAAGAATATCGTTGGAATCTCTTTCAGAACAATTACAGAATCCACCAGATTTTAAAGAGCTTGAGCATTTAAATGGCAGACAACATAACCGCAATGCACGCTTATAATAAACAGAATATTACTGTATGTTGGTGTAGATGCTAAAATACTTCTCGTTATATTTCTTGTTCTTGCTGTGAACAGCTTTAAGTGATCTGATTTGGCCAAATTAATTGCAGATCTGATTTGTCACGTGACAAGTTAAACTAGCATTTCCAGACAGCTTCTTAGACAGATCAACATGGAAAGAAAGGCAGAGAGTGAGGTGTGGACAGATATCACAAACTGTTGGAACAGGAAGACGCTGCACCAATTTGTAAAGGATAATAAAGACTACAATGGACTTAAAATAAACTGATATAAACACTCTGACTACTTACTATGAGCACAATCTGCATGAGAGTTGAGGCAATGGCCAATGTCAGCAGTCGTAGAATTTAAAAGTTGTAGAATTTTGTATGAGTACGCTCATACAATATCATATGAATTTGCTGACTTGGTAAATTGTATGAATTATTACTACTTCAACATGAGTCTTTTCTGGGGGTTCTTCCTGATGGGGCCGTGGGATATGTAAAGCAAAGTTTAAGAAATATCACATGCTGTGCAAAATGTAACTGCAGTAAAGTTCAGTCAGGGTGCTCAGACCAACACAGATGTACCATTGGAAGTGTTTGCCTTTGCAGCTTTTGGTCTTCTCCGTAAATGCACAAGATGGTCAAATTCAAATCCCATGACAGGCCTTCCTTGGGTCTTCCCTTTCAGCTGAAACGAAGAGAAATATACACATGATGAGACAGTGTGTTAAAATGATCTGTGACCAAAATATTTGAGAGGAAGGACTGTAAAGAAAGTTATTATTAACACATAAAATAAGGATGCGTTCATTAAAGCAAATTGGTTATAACTAAATGTGTTCAACATTACCTGTGAAGGGCTGAACCTTTGAACCACAGAAAGAGAGAGAGCTTCTATGTGTAAATGAATCATGGATTAAAGTTTGGAAAAATACGAAAGGAAAGGAAAAGCTGAGAGAGAGAGAGAGAGAGAGAGAGAGAGAGAGAGAGAGAGAGAGAGAAATAAAACTAGAAGAGATGGCTTCTTAAAAGAGCTGTTGGATTACAGGTTGTTGTGGAGTATGTGATCTGACGTAACTGCAAGACAGAAAAAGATATTGAATTATAATCACTTCACAAAAAGCATTGTGGTTACTGTGCTTTACAAATTGTATACAGTAAAAACACAGTTACTGTGGTAAGAGCATGGTAATTGTTGTTGTTTCTGTGCTTTAACTACTAATACCACATTAAAAATAAAGTCACTGTGGTAAAAGCATGGTAAGTGCTGTGTTATACCGTGCTTTCAATACAAAGAGTAGACAGTAAACAGTTAATATGGTAAAATGACAAGTGCTGTGGTTACCATACGTACAAATACCACAGTAAAACTACATTTAAAATGAAGTGTGGTATATGTTGTGGTTACTGTGCATCCCTTATGAAAATTACCCACATGAAAAAATACTATAGTAATTTATAATAAATACTATAGTGTTTTTGAACCACTATAGTAAAGTGTAATATATTGTATATATTATAGTATTTACAACACTTTGTTAATGAATGCTACAGCATACTGTAGTATTAACTATAGTGAACTGATAAACTGTAATAAATACTGTAGTATACTTTAGTTTTTACTACAGTAAACTGTAGTGTATTGTTGTATAATATACCCTACAGTTGTAGAAAACTTAGTACAGTATTGGATAAAGTAATTTGTTTATATTACTGTAATTTTTATATTACCACAGAAACTACAGAATTACCACAACAAATTATTTCAAGTACTTTACTATAGTATGGTTCAAAAACACTATTATTTACTCTAAAATACTATAGTATCTTTTTCATGTGGGCATACAAATGAAACAAAAAAAACATGGTTGCTATAGTTAAACCACGGTAACCACAAATTAACCATGGTTTTGCTACACTAACCATAGTTTACCATGGTATTTGTAGTTAAACTGTGATTATACAAATGGTAATAAACACGCAAAAAAAAAAACACCACTTTACTACAGTAAAACCATGGTTAATTTTCGTAAGGGATTGACAACACATGACATGGTCGAGCGACAGTTACTATGGTAAATAATATGGTAAATGTGTGGACTGTTTAAATGATCCCTTTCCCACGACAGGCAAATATCAAATTCATAATTTCATTCATAAATACGGGACGATCGACTATTTTAGAGACGTTTGGAAACCCTACCTGTATGCGTTTTGAAGTAATCTAAATCCATCTTTTAACGCACTTTATCGCTGGTGTTTGGTCCATGTGGAGTTGTTGTCATTGGGGAAATGATCGCCCCTGCTGGTTCTTCAGTGGTAACTCCAGCTTCATACATGCGTGACATTTTCACGCCTAGAGGAGGCAAAGCGTGACACTCACACGCATCCTCCAGTGGACCAGCGTGTCTATTACACGCTTTGGCGTGATACCGGGTTGCTATGTGAGAGATGCATTCAGAATCAGCACATGGTCACTGTCTAGTGGGCTTTGTTTTCAAGTGCACAACTCACGGTATTCGCTGTTCTTCTTCTGCTGGCGGTTATCAAACAGCGTTGCAGTACTGCGGGCGCCCCCTTCTGGATTGGGGGTGAATTGCCTGTATTCGTCGTAAGGGCTCATGCACCGAACCGAGATGTCCGTACCGTAATGGTTCGGTACGAATACATGTACCGTGCCATACCTAATGTACATGTTTGCATTTTTTAGAAAAAAAATATTATGCGTGGTTAGTAATTTTTGTGAAAAAAAATGTATCTGAAATAAGGCCATAAAATCCACACTAAATAGGTCTGAATAAGACTTTTGAGTAATCAGTCTTGTAGGCTAGAATATTTACTTCAAAATTATGTGAAAATCATTCTGCTTACTCCTTCATAGAAAACAATATATTGATTTAAATTTTTAAAGACATGTTTTGTGATTGAAAGCCTATATGCGAGGGAGTGGCAATGTCCTTGAATATTAAGGGACTCTCACCTGAGAGACAAAGGGCCCTCCCCCTAATGGCCCCTAATGGCCCATCAGTGTGACTGTGACTTTGAGGCAGGTAAGAGAGAATGTGAGGAGATTGAAAAAATAGTTTTTTTTAAATTATTTGTATTTTATTTACAACACAGTATAATCAAAACATACATAATGAAGGTCAAAGACACATTATTGTGCAAACTGATCTAACCACAGAGATGTGAACAGACTTTGAGTCATTCCTGCAACAGATTCTGTTCAACAAGTGAAACAAGTAAATCATACCTGATATTTACTTGTGTTTTTGAAGTGTTTCTGCTACTTTCCATGGATTCAAGAAGGAAAAAAACAATCAGTAGTCAAGGAGCTTGTTTTACCATAGAATATCAGTGTAGTTGAACATCTGATGTTGGTACAGCGCTCTCAGAGGAAAACAGTTTGAAGAAAGTCATCAGGATTCATCTGTGGTGCAGGTATCTGATTCAATAAAATACAAACAACCCAAAAAAAATTGTGAGCATGTTAATATCAGGAGCATCTGTATATATATATATATATATATATATATATATAGGTTTTGTAGCCATAGACTCACGCATGCTTTGTACTATCGTAAGGAAAAAAAGATTTTATATCTGAGAATCTAATTATTAATGTTTAGCACGTTATTAAAATCTATTTTTGAACGGAGTAGGCTATTAATAATAAACATGTTCTAAACATACTTAGACTCTAGCATTCATCATGTTACAGTGTACACTCATATTACTTTTATTGTTTTATATAGAGCATCATCGCGCCGTAAGAAATTTAAATACAATTAATTGCCTATCATATTCAAAATGTTTTACTCAATTTCAAACATTGTAGTCAGGAATTATAGTTTGGGAAAAACTCAACAATGATTTTTGTAGTCATATAGCCTAGTATGTATGATTTTATAGTAGCCTATGATATGATTCTGTAGCCATAGACTCACGCATGCTTTGTACTATAAAAACAGTTTATGTCACAATAACACGTTAACTAATGCAAAAAAGAAACATTACTTACTCATCAGATTGATCTCCACTACTGGATGAAATCTTGTTCTTCTTTTGAGGGGAATCCAGCCTTTACTCAGCGCGTCTTCTTGTAGAAACTAACAGTAGCCGCAACGAACGACCTCCTCACGCTTTGTTTATGTTGGGCGTTTACACGCACGCGCGTTCTCTTCTTCTTCTTCTTTTAGGATTTAATGGCGGTTGGCATGCACGCACGTCTCACGTGTATATTTACATATGAACGGCGCGAGCCGCGAGGGGGCGGAATTGAATTAGAGATAATGAGTTAGACGGGAAAGACCAAATCGTGTTGGTTTCATACGGATTACTTCATCACAGAATGTTTGTTTTCGATAAGACTTACTTAATTTTAACCTGTTAACCTGCACCCCCCATATTGGGAATCACAGCTGAAAATGACTAACTAACTTAAAATGGTAACAGCTCCTGACTTCAGTGTGCCACACACACAATTGTGGTGTCTTTGGAAAGAAGACCCTTTGGCCTTTACTATCCATCATCCAGAGTTGATGATGCTCAAAAATATAAAAAGTTATAGACACTGAAGTGCCTTGATAAAAATTGTACCACACTGAATTATTTTTTTATTTCATATAAAAATACATGAAATCAGTCCTGGAGCAATCCAGAAAAGTAATGGGTTGAAAGTCACATGTCTCATGAGTTTATATTTCAAATCTGAAGAAGATACCATGAAAAATGAGATTCCTGCAGACATTTTTCTAGTCCCCCCCCCCCTCTGTTTGAGGAAAAATATTTACCAAATTATTGAAGGGTTCTACTACAAACTATTTAGTCTTTATACATGCCACTGCAGTTTTTCAATTATAAAACAGTAGACAGAATCTTAGAAATCGTATAAGTGATTTATTTGAGCACTAGAAAAATACCATAATAATAATTTTTGAGTGATGAAAAAAAAACAATAATAATAAAAATAACTTAATTACATACTGATTTCCTGACATTCAGATGCTCTCCTGCTCATACATTAGTAATCACATGCTGAAGATCATTCATACAGATGCTAATCCTACTGATGGCTGCCCAATATAGTCAATATTCACATTATAATGGCCTTTTATATAGACTGCATTCACACTGATATCTGTGAACAGTCAGTAATTACATGCTGATTATCAGCCATAGAGATGTTAATCACACAGATACAGGCACATTCTCCACAAAACACGCAAACATATATGAAAACTGCTGAAGAAGAAAAAAAGAAATGTTTTTTCTTTTGTTTTTATTGTGCTAAAAAGATCGCTAAGTTACGCCCCCATCAGATGACAGGTGCGTCATGCGTCGTCGCGAGGGAGCGCCAGAATTCAAATAATCAATCTTCCGTGTGTCTTTGACTTTTTTTTTTTTGGTTGATTTCATTCTGTTTGGGACATTGTCTGCTACAAAATCGTGCTGTTTTTTTACCACCAAGACGCTGTTTTTGAGCGTAATCTGTTCCATAACGGACACAAACAATAACTCTCCCTCAAGAGATGAGACGTAAACAAAGGATTAACGATCTAAATTACAGCGTTGTTGTTTCTTTGGACTAAAAGTGCTCGATGGAATGTTGTTCCGTGGACCCTTATCTCTCAAATGAAACCAGGATTTACAGCAGTGGATACGTTTGAGAGTCGTTATCAGGATGAATCTGGTATGTACTGCGGGGATTTTTTATACATGTTTTGGTGTACTGCTTACACAAATTTAGCAAATACATTCCGTATAAGCTTTCTATCGAAAAACAGCGATCTGTCGTCGATGCTTGAGGCTTAGACCTTCAAAATGATATATAGTTTGTCAAGATTCATTTTGTCCTGTTTTACTTTATCTGTTTGAAAACAATGAGGTGTGCAAACAAAGAGCTCTCAGTGCGCCCGCGTCCTGGTGCAGGTTAACAGGTTTTAAAGTAGACACTTCAAGCTTTCTATAGATATAACTCCCATGTCTGTGTGTCTGTGAGTTTTCGCTGAGTTACAGTTCATTTTAGTGGCGTGTTTCTAAAAGCAGTTCATGGAGAAGAAGACAGAGAGCGCACCCTGTTTGTTTTCTTTTTTTTTAAAAAAACAACAACAACGACTTCTTGTTATTGTGAGTGTAAACAAATAAAAGTAGACACTTAACAGTTTCGATTGATGTATAACACTTATTTGTGTGACCAAAATCAACAGAGTATTTTTAGTGTCTTTTGCACTGATAAGAAAAAAAATTAGCTTGTCTCGCTGGCGAGACAGTCGACCTCAGAGAGTTAAGAATCGATTCCCTAAAAACTAAAATGAGAGCTAAGTCCTTACAGCGCCTGCGCGCACATCAACCAGAGCAAGAGCAAGAGTGTGCCCCTCAACGTGCTTCATTAGGCAGCACTGCACAGGACTCGCTCGGGAATCCGCCGTAAATCAAGAAGAAGAAGAAGACTCACTCGGGAAGAATGTCTCTGAAGAAGTATGTTTTTGGTTGTAAGGGAAAGATAACGTTGTTCAGCAATTGCCCCCCCCCCCCCCCCCCCCATATTGTTATTCATGAAATCCCGATGTCAGCCCCGTTGCAGTTAAATTCCCTCAAACGAAAGCACAAGCAAACTATCCAATGTGTTTTTGCAGCATTGAACAATGTAGCCAATCACAGAAATATCTGTTGATATCTTCAACGCAATGGCCAATCAGAAAAGTTATAGTTTTTAAGAATTCACTCACCGCTGAAAGCGCCGGAGTTTTGCACGCTCGTAAATTATCTCATGAGTGCAGATGTGATGTAAATAAGAGATTTATTGTGTAGTTCAGAGAACTTCATTGATTACAACTAAACTTTTTGAGATTGCAAAGAACCTTAAGACGAGTGATGCGATAATAATTGGAGCGTGCTTTGCGTGCTTTCTAGGCTATATAATCCATTAAGAATTTGTATGAAACTTCCGTTTTTTTGGACATATTCATGCTGCAACTATTATTTCATTCTAATAATAGAGTCACCCACAGGACTCTTATAGTGGGTGACTCTATTATTAGAAACATCAGTAGCAGGACTACAACTAACTGCTGCTTTACTCAAGCAACCGTCTCTGATGTGAACAAGGAACTTCGGAACATTTTGCTGAAGCACAAGACTGCAAATCGAGTCATCATCCATGTGGGGAAGAATGATATTCGGAAAGGGCAGTCAGAACTGCTTAAGCAAGATTTCAGTGAACTCTTTGAAACACTTCAAAGTTCAGTTCAGTCGTTCATCAGTGGACCACTCCCAGCAAGGGGAACTAACATGTTTTCACGGTTGCTTGGGCTGAATACATGGCTACAAAGAACCTGCAGTACAAAAGGAGTCAACTTCATCGACAACTTCAATATTTTCTGGGGCCACAGACAACTGTTTAAACAGGATGGCCTCCACCCAAACAAACTTGGTACAAGAGTGCTAAAGGACAATTTATTTTTCTCCCTCCGTCATCCTTCGGTGGTGTGTGCCAATCCACTCACACACTCACCTGAACAGAATATGAGTGACCACAGGACTTCATATCAGCTTCCGAGTCATCATGTGGTTGAAGAATCCCACAAGGACACTGATATCGCCGCGCAGCCAAAACAAGCATTGCTCATGGACATCCCGGCTGAGCCCTGCCCACAGAGCTCATCACATGCAGACTGTGACGTATTACAACAGCTCCAAGACTCAACACCCAAGGACGACTTTCTGGAAAACAGCCTGGGAAGCCAGGACAACACATCACAGTCACCGGAAACACCAGAGCTAGAGCCCCGCTCACCAGACACACTATCCCTCTCTCCAGCATCTCCACTTCTAAGCTTTTCACAGAAAATGGAGGAACTGGTGTATGCTGGGACCAAACTCTCTGCAAGCCCCCAGATATCAACAAAAAAACGGCGGGCCCCCCAACCACCAAAGACTGCAGGCCCAGCTCTCCCTCCTCCTGTGAGAGCTCTCCGACCGCTGCCACAACGCCAGGGCCCAAACCCTCCTCCATCGGCTGTAGGTGAACCAAAAACAACTGATAACAGCTCTCAGTGATATGTGTCGGGTCCCCGCTATATTAGCAGCAACATTCACAAATGTTTACAAAACAAGCGGGAACCCAGTATGCATGTAGCCTTCTCTATTTCTGTTTTATCACATGATAGAAAGTCTAGGGGCTTCTCAAGCCGTACGGCTGACCCATCTAATCTGCGGCCTGCAATGCATCAATCTAAGATTGCTGTAGAGACAAAATGTAATTCCATCGAGTTAGCATTTTTAAACATTCGCTCACTAAAAAATAAATAATTTGTGATCAATGATTTAATAACCACAAACAATCTGGATTTTATGTTTCTAAATGAAACATGGCTTGAAGACAGCTGCAGTGCAACAGTCCTAAATGAAACAGCCCCTCCTAACTTTAATTTTATAAGTGTCTGCAGGACTGTTAGGAGAGGTGGAGGTGTAGCTGCTCTATTTAAAGATGTTTATCAATGCAAGCAAGTGTCATTTGGTCAGTACTTGTCTTTTGAATATCTAGGTATTGTGCTGAAAGGTGCCCCACGCATTCTGTTTATCATCATTTACAGGCCTCCAAAATACTCTCCAGCCTTTGTTGAAGAGTTCACAGAACTGTTATCAATGATTTCCTCAGAGTTTGACTGTTTTGCTATTGCAGGGGATTTTAATATTCATATAGATAATGCTGAAATCAAAACTACAAAATAAATTATAACTGTTTTAAACACTTTTGACCTGATTCAGCATGTGCATGGACCCACACACAATCGTGGACACTCTAGATTTACTCATCAGTAGAGGTCTAAACATTTCATCCATTGTTATTAAGGATGTAGCACTGTCTGATCACTTCTGTATTTTCTTTGATATACTGATCTCTGTCACCACTGAATCTAGATCTGTCTCTGTCAGAAAGAGATGCATTAATGAGAACACTAGTGTGCTATTTATGGAGGCTATATCTTCAACACCAAGCATTTCTGCAGACTCTGTTGATCTTCTCCTGGATTCATTTAACTCAAAAGTTAAGAATGTTATTGATGATATAGCTCCGATAAAGGTCAGCAAGAAGACAGGCAGACAAAAATCATTTTGGAGAAAATCAACAGCAGTTCAGAGTATGAAAAGGCAATGCAGAAAAGCTGAGCGGATGTGGCGGAAGACGAAACTTGAAATTCACTATAGCATCTATAAAGACAGCCTTCATGCTTTCAATGTGGAACTAGCCACAGCTAGACAGACCTTCTTCTCAAACCTTATAAACAGTAACTTAAACAACACTCGTACTCTTTTTGCTACTGTTGAGAGACTGACAAACCCCCCAAGTCAGATTCCTAGTGAAATGCTCTCCGACAGCAAATGCAATGAGTTTGCTTCCTTCTTTTCAGAGAAGATCAGTAATATCAGAAAGGAGATTGGCACATCTTCCTGTAATACAGAGGTCACACAGATTCGACCGCAATCTCAAAAAGAAATGACTATGTCTGTTTTTGAAACAATTGATAGCAAAATTTTGGAAGAAATAGTACAGCATCTTAAATCGTCAACCTGCTATCTCGACACACTTCCTACATCTTTTTTCAAAAGTGTGCTTAACTGTTTGGAAGTAGATCTCTTAGAAGTGGTGAACACCTCACTTCTTTCTGGGACTTTTCCAAACTCCCTGAAAACTGCAGTTGTTAAGCCCCTTCTGAAAAAGCGCAATCTTGATAGCACCATGTTGAGCAACTATAGACCAATATCAAATCTTCCTTTCATAGGTAAGATTATTGAAAAGATAGTTTTTAATCAGCTGAACAACTACTTAAACTCAAATGAATACCTGGATAATTTTCAATCTGGTTTCCGTGTGCATCACAGCACAGAGACAGCACTCATTAAGATAATAAATGATATTCGCTTTAATTCTGATTCTGGCAAAATATCAGTGCTGGTACTGCTAGATCTTAGTGCTGCGTTTGACACTGTCGATCATAACATACTTCTAGAGAGACTGGAAAACTGGGTCGAGCTTTCTGGGTTGGCACTCAAATGGTTCAGGTCATACTTAGAAGGGAGAGGTTATTATGTGAGTATAGGAGAGCATAAGTCTAAGTGGACGTCCATGACATGCGGAGTCCCACAAGGCTCAATTCTTGCACCGCTCTTGTTTAGCCTGTATATGCTCCCACTAAGTCAGATAATGAGGAAGAACCAAATTGCCTATCACAGCTATGCTGATGATACCCAGATCTACCTGGCCTTATCTCCAAATGACTATAGCACCATTGACTCCCTCTGCCAATGCATTGATGAAATTAACAGTTGGATGTGCCAAAACTTTCTTCAGCTAAACAAGGAGAAAACTGAAGTCATTGCATATGGAAACAAAGATGAAGTTCTCAAGGTGAATGCATACCTTGACTCTAGGGGTCAAACAACTAAAAATCAAGTCAGAAATCTTGGGGTGATTCTGGAGACAGACCTTAGCTTCAGTAGTCATGTCAAAGCAGTAACTAAATCAGCATACTATCATCTCAAAAACATTGCAAGAATTAGATGTTTTGTTTCCAGTCACGACTTGGAGAAACTTGTTCATGCCTTTATCACCAGCAGGGTGGATTATTGTAATGGTCTCCTCACCGGCCTTCCAAAGAAGACGATTAGACAGCTGCAGCTCATCCAGAACGCTGCTGCCAGGATTCTGACTAGAACCAGAAAATCTGAGCATATCACACCAGTCCTCAGGTCCTTACACTGGCTTCCAGTTACATTTAGGATTGATTTTAAAGTACTTTTACTCGTTTATAAGTCACTCAATGGCCTAGGTCCTAAATACATTGCAGATATGCTCACTGAATATAAACCTAACAGACCACTCAGATCATTAGGATCGAGTCAGTTAGAAATACCAAGGGTTCACACAAAACAAGGGGAGTCCGCTTTTAGCTATTATGCCGCCCGCAGTTGGAACCAGCTTCCAGAAGAGATCAGATGTGCTAAAACATTAGCCACATTTAAATCCAGACTGAAAACTCATCTGTTTAGCTGTGCATTTGTTGAATGAACACTGTGCTACGTCCGAACTGACTGCACTGTATTTTATGTATAATCATTTTCTATTTAACTGTTTTATAAATTTAATTTTAAATCAATTTCTATATCATTTTAAAATTCCTTGTTTTTATTATTTTTAATTCCTTGTTTTTATTGCTGTGAATGACTATTTCACTTTCTTTTATGTAAAGCACTTTGAATTACCACTGTGTATGAAATGTGCTATATAAATAAACTTGCCTTGCCTTGCCTTGCCTTGCAACGTTTCGGGAATGACATCTGCATATTTATGCTGCATTCATTCTCGAAATATCAGTGATTTGTCAGTGATAACCAAAACAATGGACGGGACAAAAATGCCTCAGTGATTCATTCTGGAAGCGGTTCAGGCAATACATCCAGTTCACGGACTGAAAGCGTGTGTAAACTTTATTGAGATCGGGACATATCAACCAGTAATTTCATTTAGAATAACGAATGGTAGAAAGTTCAGAAATGAATGGTAGCCTATACAATTTATGTCAGAATAGTCCCACAACTGATCATTATTTTTTTCCTCACGTGTCTCACCTTTAGTAACAACGATTCAAAACGGACACATTTCTCAAGTGACACGGGAAAAAGACACGGACTTAAATGAACATCAGAAAAGCGTGCTCATTTCTGGTTAAAAATGAAAGGCCACTTAAAATGGGAAGCATCACCATTCAAATCAGAAACAAGAGTCAAAGCTCCACAGTTTAGTAAATGCAGGCAACCTTTTTAAGTTATTGTTGACTGCGCTGATACGTGGTAGGGCATTGTTTTGATGCATACATCCGAAAAATATTTCTTTTGGCCTTTTTTTTTTTTCTTTGGCCTTTTTTTTCTTGTCTGTCAGGAAGCTGGTGATCCGCTGACAGACAGAGGTGGGGATGGATAGTTGAGTTAATTTGGGCTGGAGGAGTGATGGGACGATGGTGCTAAAAGCGGAGCTGAAGTCTACAAACAGGATCCTCACATAAGTCCCTGGTCTGTCCAGATGCTGCAGGATGTAGTGCAGTCCCATGTTGACTGCATCGTCCACAGACCTGTTTGCTCTGTAGGCAAACTGCAGGGTGTCCAGTAAGGGTCCTGTGGTGTCCATCAGATAAGCCAAAACCAGTCTAAATGATTTCATGGCCACAGACGTTAGAGCCACAGGTCTGTAGTCATTAAGTCCAGTAATTTTGGATTTCTTTGGGACGGGGATGATGGTGGAGCGTTTGAAGCATGAGGGGACTTCGCACAGCTCCAGTGATCTGTTGAAGATCTGTGTGAAGATTGGGGCCAGCTGGTCAGCACAGGATTTCAGACAGACTGGTGTCACACCGTCTGGGTCTGGTGCCTTCCTTCTCTGTTTCTTTCTGAAGACCTGGAGCACATAATCTTCACTTATTTTCAGTGCAGGTGTGGGGGAGAGGGGGGTTGTTGGAGGTGTTAATGGTTGTGTGGAGAGGTGTTCAGGGCGGGTGTGGGGTGTTTGTTCAAACCTGTAGTAGAACTCATTCAGATCGTCTGCCAGTTGTCGATTCTCCACAGTGCTGGGGGATGGTGTCTTGTAATTGGTGATGTCGTTCAGACCTTTCCACACTGAAGCAGAATCCCTGTAAGAGAATTTGTTCTTTAGCTTTCCAGAATAATTCCTCTTTGCCACTCTGATCTCCTTTTCCAGTGAGTATTTGGCCTGTTTGTACAATACATTGTCCTCCTTCTTGTAGGCATCTTCTTTGGCCTGACGGAGCTGTCTGAGTTTTGCAGTGAACCATGATTTGTCATTGTTGTAGGTTAAATGAGTCCTGGTAGGAATACACATATTTTAACAGAAACTGATATAAGATATTACAGTCTCTGTGAGCTCATCCAGATCATTTGCAGTAGCTTCAAAAACAGACAAATCAGTGAGGTCAAAACATGCGTTTAAATCTTGCTCTACTTCATTAGTCCATCTTTTAACAGTTCTTAACCCTTTAGGCACCAGGTTTTTTTGGAAAAAATGCTGGATTTTGACATCAAGATTTCAAAAGCTTGTGGCTTGAAAAGGCTTAAAGATAGAGATCTACTGTAAATTAGAAAAATGTTGGGCATGAACGAAAGTTTATGTGGGGTGTAAATATACTCATCTAATTTGCATATTATGACGTCATCCGGGGGCGGCCCTCTTGAATTTGATAATATTCAGGAAATAGTTGATATTGAATTGATGTTTGAAGTCATTTGCATGTTTTTTTTTTTTTTTGTCTTTTTATCCTCATTCCAAATTATCAGAAAAGAGGAAACCAACAATAAACAGGAGAACGTACTAAATTATTACTATATTACTCTACTATATAATAGTAAAACGCATGTGAACAGTAGCCTACTTTTTGATAAATTCATCAGTAATATTCAGGAAATAATAGATATTGAATGGATGTTTGAACTTATTTGCATGTTTTTTTTGTCTTTTTATCCTCATTCCAAATGATAAGGAAAAGAGGAAATCCACAGTAAAACAGGAGAAAGTAGTAAATTATTACTATATTACTGTGCCATAGTAAAATACATGTGCCTATTTTTTTTATCAGTTTACCAGCTATCTGCCCAATCAGGTATCTAGGTGACAGTTTATAGTTCTTGAGAGTATGGTACCTCTCATTGCATGGCACAGCGCACAGACCTACCCCACACTGACTGCACCTGTACTGTCTGCCAGCGGCCATTTGAGCGTGCGCGATCAGAACAAACGACGCAATCAGGCCGATCATCAGAGAGCAACAGCTCTCGTATGGACACTACGACCACGTCCACCCCTGCCACCCCCATCCCTGTCGGGCAAAGGGTCCAAATGATCACTTGTTTGTGCTTTGTGAACACTCTCGCCTTGCGCGCGCGGCACCATTGCGCATGCAAAGATGTAACGTTACCGGGAGAAGCGCAATCATTAGACGACCGATCGTCATTTCCAAAAGGCAAATATTCCCCTTCAGAGTCAGAATCGGCAAATAACACTTGCAACACATCCTCACGGTACAACTTTTTATTAGCCATTTGCCGATTTTCTCTCACAATTTACTCACACGCCATGAACTGAACTGCTTCCGCATCAATGACATGATAGCTCACTTGCTCTGCTATTTCCTCGAACACTTTTGGTCTAGAATCGAAGTACTGCATATCTGCCATCTAGTGGTAGGGAATACAAATGAGATATTACACCAGATTTTGAACTACAGTCTATTTTATGAAGTATGACGTCTTGTCGCAATTTTGCGACTTTGGCGCTTAGAGGGTTAATACAGGTTTAGATGATTTCAGTTTCTGCCTGTAGGTCGGTATAAGATGAACCAAACAGTGATCAGAGACTCCTAAAGCTGCCCGTGGGACAGAGTGATATGCCTCTTTTATTGCTATGTACCAATGATCTAATATATTACTGTCTCTTGTGGGACATGTAACATGCTGTCTGTATTTTGGCAGTTCACGGGAGATTTTTGCTTTATTAAAGTCCCCGTGAATGATTAAAACAGAGTTCGGGTGTTGTTGTTCTGTGTCTGTGATCAGATCAGCTAGTTTCTGTACAGCTGAGCTTGCGTGTGCTTGCGGTGGAATTTAGACACTCACGAGAATGAATGAGCAAAACTCCCACGGCGAATAGAAAGGCCTACAGTTAATGAAGAGCGTTTCTAGATCTCGACAGCACATCTTCTTTAACACTGTTACATCTGTACACCACCTCTCATTGATGTAGAAGCATGTTCCGCCGCCACGCGTTGATTCTGCGTCGCGATCTGCTCTGATCAGCTGAAAGCTCGGCAGATGAAGCACGCTGTCTGGTATGGCGTCATTCAGCCAGGTTTCCGTGAAACACAGAGCAGCAGAGTTTGAAAAATCCTTATTTGTCCAAGAGAGCAGAAGTTTGTCCGTTTTGTTGGGTATAGAGCGGAGATTCGCCAGATGGATGCTAGGCAACGCCATTCTTAATCCGTGCTGACGAAGCTTCACGAGCACGCCGGCGCGCTTCCCCGTCTGCGTGTCCTGAAGCATCTGAACAGAGCTGCAGCTCCGCTGACTACTATGTCCATCAAAACGTCTGAATATCGTCTGAATAACATCTGAATATAATAAGGTCTGTGGATGATGCAGTCAACATGGGACTGCATTACATCCTGCAACATCTGGACAGACCAGGGCCTTATGTGAGGATCCTGTTTGTAGACTTCAGCTCCGCTTTTAACACCATCATCCTGGACAACCTGCAGAATAAACTGACACAGCTCTCCATCCCCACCTCCATCTGTCAGTGGATCATCAGCTTCCTGACAGACAGGCAGCAGCTAGTGAGGCTGGGAAAATTCTCATCCAGCACCCGTACTATCAGCACTGGAGCTCCTCAGGGCTGCGTTCTCTCCCCACTGCTCTTCTCTCTCTACACGAACGACTGCACATCTAAAGACCCCTCTGTCAAGCTCCTGAAGTTTGCAGACGACACCACAGTCATCGACCTCATTCAGGATGGTGACGAGTCTGCTTACAGATAAGAGGTTAAGGAGCTGGCTGTCTGGTGCAGTCTTAACAACCTGGAGCTTAACACGCTGAAAACTGTGGAGATGATTGTGGACTTCAGGAGAAACGCCCCTGCACTCTCCCCACTCACCATCATGGACAGCACTGTGGCTGCAGTAGAGTCATTCAGATTCCTGGGTACAACAATTTCTCAGGACCTGAAGTGGGACAATCACATTGAGTCCATTGTGAAAAAGGCCCAGCAGAGGTTGTACTTCCTTCGCCAGCTGAGGAAGTTCAACCTGCCTCAGGAGCTGCTGAAACAGTTCTTCTCTACCATCACTGAATCCGTCCTCTGCACGTCAATAACTGTCTGGTTCAGCTCAGCTACCAAATCTGACCTCAAAAGACTACAGAGGGTAGTCTGGACTGCTGAGCGAATCATTGGTACAACCCTCCCCACTCTCCAAGAACTGTACTTATCCAGAGTGAGCAAAAGGGCTGGCAAAATCACTCTGGACCCCTCACATCAGCACACTCCCTCTTTGAACTGTTACTGTCTGGTCGACGCTACAGAGCTCTGAGCACCAGAACGACCAGAAACAGGAACAGTTTCTTCCCTCAAGCAATCCATCTCATGAACACTTGACATTAACGTGGAACACACAACACTATTATACATTATTTATGCATCACACATACTTATTTTTCATTTCAAATTTGCACATATCAGACCTGTACACACATAATTGTCTATATTGTATATTGTGTTTTTGCTATTTTGTACATTGCCTATTTGTATATTTGTATATTATTCTTTTATTATCTGTGTCCTGTCCTGTTGCTGTCATTCTGTTGCACTGTGGAGCTTCTGTCGCTATAACAAATTCCTCGTATGTGTAAACATACCTGGCCAATAAAGCTCATTCTCATTCTCATAATCGAAATCTGGGAAAAGATTATGTGGTGTGTTCCGCCGAATGTTCAGCAGTTCATCCCTGGTAAAACTGATCGTGTTTGAGAAACAAAAAAACAGGAAAAACTAACAAAAACAGTACAAACACTGAAGAGCTAAGCACTGTAGCTGCCATTTGCGGCGCCATCTTAGATCGATCTTATAAAAGAAAGATACAGCTTACGATTCTCTCCAAAAACAGCCGATCTCCTGGAGGCGAGCCGTGTGATTGCTGTATTCACACCTGCCCAAAAGGTCTGCACCAAGAGGGGAAACGAACTTGAAGAGTCGCAAGCGACTCGAACCAAAGTCGCTCGCTGTCGAGCTGAAGAGTCGCAAACACTTACGATTGGCAACAAACACAGATCTTTGATGCAGTTTTACAGCAGCTCCTAGTCATGACGGGGATCTTTATCGCTGGGACTGCTCCATCTTTTAGTATCAAACGATGTGCAAATCCATTGTCAAAAAGTACCTTGTTATGAAACATCCATCACCGAAATGACAGGAACGAACAGACACGTTTGTGAAACTCCGTTTCTCCCCTGGAAAAACAAATTGCATCCACTGTTCACATAACACTGAATAAGGTTATCTTTTCCTCACATCCAAAAACACATCTTTAAAGACATTCTTCCCGAGCAAGTACTGCTCCGCTGCCGATGACTTCCTTACCATGAATGAAACGCGTTGAGCGGCGTGCTCTTGCTCTGGTCGCTGAATGCGCGCGTGCACATAACAATCCAATTTTTAACAGTGTAAACAACTCAGAATGCATGAAATGCATTGTATCCCCCTTTAAGCGCTGCATATTGCAACGACAAGCGTATGCCAGTAACACAGATAGTGCCGCACATTGCCAACAATTAAATGAGCCTAAGTAACGCGGATAGCCATAGCAACACGCATGTTGCCAATAACCTGAGAGCATTAAAAGGAACTTAGCTTGTGAAGACGTTTGAGAGTGTGAAACAGAGCAGCTGTGGCGAGGATGCTTGATCTCTTGATATCCTTCTTGGGGATGAAGTTCCCATCTGAACATGTTCTTGAGTCGGTCACATAACTCGTGGAGTCCATTTCAATAAAATAGTGATGCGTGAAGTAATGCTAACTCAGTCACTTCCAAATCAGGCAGCTTATGATCAATGCGGTGAATTCACATGTTCAAGTTAACGAACTTGAATGAATCAGAGGTGAGTCCATTGGGGAAACGAATTCCACTCGCTAAATTCCTGATTCCTTGTGATGATTATGTTTTGCCTGCTGAATTCGCCATTTAATTAGCTATTGAGCAATGTGAAAACTGCTGATAATACTGTCGGACCTTATGTATGGATGCTTAGATAGGTGTCGTATTCCTATAGGTAGATGGGGATCAGCTGAGAGTCAGCTGATGCGAGCTTGACTGACGTGACCTGCCAGAACTAACGCTACGCTTGATTTCAGATGAAAACAACGCGACTTATATTTCAGAAAATATGTTCATCACAATTACAAGATACTCCATCATTTTTGGTCATACAGATAAAAGTAATACATCTTTCGACTCTATAAAGACTCTACGTTTATTTGTGTGCACTCACAATAACAATGAAATTGTGTGCTTTTGTAAAATAATGAAAGCAAACAGGATATGCTTTCTGCCGTCTCGGTCTCTGTGAACCTGAGCACGTCACTTCGAAACTCTGTTTATACTTGCCTTTACAGACATGAAAAATATATCTATAGTGAGTGAAATGTATACTACTAAATGAAACAATTCAAATAGAAAACAAATGTTCTATATTTCAAGAGGATGATAGTAAACACTCAATTTTCCAATTAAAGTCAGTTCATCATTGATTCAGTTGTCATCGTCCAGCTCAGTTCAGTTCAAATAGTATCTGTGCAATCAAGTTGACAATATTGCCAGAAATTAAGTGTTCCCAACTAAGCAAGCCAAAGGCAACAGTGGCAAGGAACCAAACTCCATCGATGGTGTGGTTTAAGGGTGCTCTCACACTTGGTTTGATTACCTGGTCCGAACCCGAGTTCAATTGCTCCCCCCATATCCCTGCCTCCGCTAGAATGCGTTCATATTATTTTATTTGTGTCCGAACCTTGGTTAATTTGCGTCATCAAGCCAGCAGCTGCTTACCCCCATTGCTTAGTAACGATGGCACAGGAGGCGGCGGCAAAATGCATAACATTGCTCTCTGCACTTTTATATATTGACGTTTTTGAACCGTTCATTTTGTTTACAAAGCTTCAGTGCATAACGGCATTCACGTCTGTCTTACGAATGTACTGCAAATGCTCTAAAGAATGCTGAAGGTGAACAGAAATGAGACATACAGCTCACTGCTTGCAGTGCATCAGTCACGCTCGTCAGAAAAGTGTACAGGAAAGTAAATAATACGTCATTAATAGCGGTTCACTTATGTGATCAGTTCACTAGGATCTAGTTGTGGTTTCTTAATAAGAGGCTTAATAACCGCCAGCTTGAATGGTTTTGGGACGTGACCTAAAGATAACGATGAGTTAATAATATTGAGAAGCGGTTCTTTTGCTGCAGGTGACAACTCTTTCAGTAATTTAGTGGGTACAGGATATAATAGGCATGTTGTTGGTTTAGATGCAGTGATAAGTTTATTTAGCTCTTCCTGTCCTATAGTTGTAAAGCACTGCACTTTTTCTTGGGTTTCTACATTTGTTATTGTATTTCTGATGTTATCTATTTTATCAGTGAAGAAATTCATAAAGTCATTACTATTAAACTGTGAGGGAATATTTAGATTGGGTGACGTCTGGTTATTTGTTAACCTAGCCACTGTGCTAAATAAAAACCTTGGATTGTTTTGGTTATTATCTATGAGTTTGCGGATATGCTCGGTCCTGGCAGCTTTTAGAGCCTGTCTATAGCTGGACATACTGTTTTTCCACGCAATTCTAAAAACTTCCAAGTTAGTTTTATTCCATTTGCGCTCAAGATTACAAGTTTATTTATTGAGAGAATGGGTATAACTGTTGTACCATGGCACAGCACGTTTTTCTTTTTTAATTTGATGGGGGCAACAGTTTCTAACGTATTAGAGCAGATTGTGTCCATGTTGCTAGTCATTTTGTCTAGTTCATTTGTATTTATGTGTTCACAGAGAAGTTGAGATAAATCAGGCAGGTTATTTGTGAATCTGTCTTTAGTGGCTGGAACGATAGTCCTGCCCGGACGATAACGCGGAGCCATATATTTAATATCAGTAATGCGCAGCATGCAGAATATAAGGAAATGGTCAGTAACATCATCACTTTGAGGTACGATATCTATATCAGTAAGACCAATTTCATGTGATATAATTAAATCTAGCGTATGATTAAAAGGATGAGTGACGTTTTTCTTGACTCCAAAAGAGTTTATTAGTTAGTAAACCCAAGTCCTAACGCACCATTTGTATTATCAACGTGAATGTTAAAATCTCAGACAATTAGCCATTTATCAACATTAACCAATAGGTCTGAGAAGAAATCTGCAAATTCTTTTAGAAAATCTGTATATGGCCCTGGCGGTCTATACACAGTAGCCAGAGCAAGAGATAGGAGATATTTCTTTTTCATATCTGACAGAGTAACTGTCACAAACAGAGCACGGAGAAACAGGTAAGTAGAAAAACAGAGGATTTATTGACAGGTTGAATTGCGTGAGGTGAGAGGAGCAGGTGAGTGACTTGTCTGGTAATCCAATCCTTTGTGAAACGGCAGTGAACTGATCAGAGTCTCTATCGCAGGAATCGTGGAGCAGGGAAACACAGGAGAACAGGACACACACTGGAGGATCGCTGGAGGGGTTCTGGGAGACAATAAGGTAAGTTAATCGCAGGTAAGATTTGAAAGGAGTCAGGTACTGTTCAGGGTAGTGAACCGTAGACCGGACGATGAGTGTCAGAGAGCGTGTGGTACTTATTGGGAGTGCTGATGAGGGGTTGCAGGTGCGGGTGATTAGAACTCAGGTGACTGTGATCTGGTGATTGTTGTTGGCGGCGGTGACTGAGACTGTAAATAATACGTCATTAATAGCGGTTCACTTATGTGATTTGGTACGATTGCGTTCACATTAGCAGCGAACCGTACCGGAGTTCACATGAACCATACCCCAGACCACCCTTTTTAAGCGGACTCGGGTACGGTTCGCGGGTGCGCACCCAGAGTGCTAGTGTGAAAGCACCCTAACTCTCTGGGGTCTGAGGGGGTTTTGGGGCCCTGGAGAAGTTTTGACATGCCATGACATTTGTTTTGTTTTTTTCAGCATCTTAAAAACATGTTAATGGCTAAAGTCTGATTACACTGTGATCAGCACAAACTGGGCTACAATAATATGCACTGCATGAAAAGAGCTGTATACGGACCAGTAAACTCCTGTACATACCGCAGATTTCCGGACAAATCTGGGAGTATTACTGACCAGACACGGAAATACCATGGGTCTGTATACTGCCAGATATGTACCAATTAGGATGTATGTTAGGTCCTGTTTACACTTGGTATTAAGCTGCGTTTTGGTCAATCAAATCACAAGTGGACAATGGAGACACATATTCGTTTTCACCTGGCATTTTAATCCATCTCTTCTGTCCACTTTCGACCACTTCTGACCAGCTCGGCAGTAACAATGGGGAAGCGAGCCTTCTGGAGAAGGGCGCTACGTAGGCCACATCCTGCCTGTAGGGAGGTGACATGTGGAGACACTGATATGGACTGACTCACCTGGGGCAGTACTACATATGCAATTGGTCTCTGAGGCAGGTCCTACCTAGGAGTAGGGAGGAGAGCTGTCAGCAGAGCTGGTTTACCAAGAGGGAAACCTTACTGTGGAAGAATACACATATGGGATTACCCGAAGGGAATCAAGCCATATGGACGCCAAGCCCAGTACAGGGGCTGACTGGAGACCCGGGTGAACTAACGCCATTACTGGGCCTGGCGTCAGACTGCTCCGCCCAGTCTGACTGCCGGGGGTGCTGGAGGAACTCCACCAGGGTTTGCCGTCCGGGGAACTTACTGGAGGAAGTATAGAGGAAGTACATATAACTAGAGGAAGCATTCAGCACGGCCCCCATCCTTTATCACCCGGATCCTCAAGTCCCCTTTGTAGTCGAGGTGGACGCCTCGACCACCGGCGTCGGGGCCGTGCTGTCTCAGTATCATGGTGAACCTCCTCGCCTCCACACTCCGTTCACGAAGTACCGGGCTCTGGACACCCAGGCAGCCAGGGGACTCTCTCGCTCCTTCAAGCTCGGTACTGGTGCCCCAGTATGGCCAAGGATGTCATCAGGTATGTCCGCAGCTGCTCAGTCTGTGCCATGTCAAAATCCCCTCGCCATCTCCCATCTGGCAGACTGGTTCCCTTGCCTGTTCCCCAAAGACCCTGGTCACACATCAGAGTAGACTTCGTTTCAGACCTCCCTAACTCGGACGGTCACACGTGTGCTCGTGATCATGGACTCATTATATGAATGCATTATATGAATGCTTGGCTAAAGAGATGTGTCTTTAATCTAGATTTAAACAGAGAGAGTGTGTCTGAACCCCGAACGTTATCCGGAAGTCTATTCCAGAGCTTGGGAGCCAAGTGCGAAAAAGCTCTAACTCCTTTATTGGACTTTGCTATCCTAGGTACTACCAAGAGTCCAGAGTTTTGCGACCTTAGGGAGTGGGTTGGATTGTAGCAAGATAGAAGACTAGTTAGGTACGCAGGAGCTAAACCATTTAGGTCCTTACAGGTAAGTAATAACATTTTGTAACTGATATGGAACTTAATAGGTAGCCAGTGCAGAGACTGTAAAATTGGGTTAATATGAGCATATTTTCTTGACCTGGTAAGGACGCTAGCCGCAGCATTTTGGCCTACCTGTAGCTTGGTTATTGAAGATGCAGGACAACCACCTAGCAGTACATTGCAATAGTCCAGTCTAGAGGTCATGAATGCATGAACTAGCTTTTCTGCATCAGAAACAGGTAACATGTTCCGTAGCTTGGCAATGTTTCTAAGATGGAAGAATGCTGTTTTTGTAACATTGGAAATATGATTTTCAAAAGACAAGTTGCTGTCTAATATAACACCCAGATTTTTGACTGTAGAGGAAGTAGCAGGACATCCGTCTAGTTGCAAATTGTAATCCAAGACATTCTGTGTACTGTTTTTTGGTCCAATAAGTAATATCTCTGTCTTATCTGAATTTAATAGGAGAAAATTATTGGTCATCCAATCTTTTACATTTTTAACACACTCTGTTAGCTTAGATAATTTAGAAGTTTCAACTTGTCTTGTTGAGATATATAGTTGAGTATCATCAGCATAACAATGGAAACTAATCCCGTATTTTCTAATAATATTACCAAGGGGCAACATGTATATTGAAAATAGCAGAGGACCTAGGACAGATCCTTATGGTACTCCATACTTTACTGGTGATAACTGAGATGACTCCCCGTTTAAATAAACAAAGTGGTAGTGATCGGACAGGTAGGATCTAAACCATCTTAAAGCCTGCCCTTGAATACCTGTATAGTTTTGTAATCGATCTATGAGTATGTCATGATCTATAGTGTCGAACGCAGCACTAAGATCAAGTAAAACTAGCAATGAGATGCAGCCTTGGTCTGATGCAAGAAGCAAGTCATTTGTAATCTTAACAAGTGCAGTTTCTGTACTATGGTGGGGCCTGAAACCTGATTGAAATTATTCACAGAGATTGCAAGAAGGAGCACAATTGAGCAGACACAACTTTTTATACTATTTTAGACATAAACGGAAGATTTGAAATGGGTCTGTAATTTGCCAGTTCACTAGGATCTAGTTGTGGTTTCTTAATAAGAGGCTTAATAACCGCCAGCTTGAATGGTTTTGGGACGTGACGTAAAGATAACGATGAGTTAATAATATTGAGAAGCGGTTCTTTTGCTGCAGGTGACAACTCTTTCAGTAATTTAGTGGGTACAGGATATAATAGGCATGTTGTTGGTTTAGATGCAGTGATAAGTTTATTTAGCTCTTCCTGTCCTATAGTTGTAAAGCACTGCACTTTTTCTTTGGGTTTCTACATTTGTTATTGTATTTCTGATGTTATCTATTTTATCAGTGAAGAAATTCATAAAGTCATTACTATTAAACTGTGAGGGAATATTTAGATTGGGTGACGTCTGGTTATTTGTTAACCTAGCCACTGTGCTAAATAAAAACCTTGGATTGTTTTGGTTATTATCTATGAGTTTGCGGATATGCTCGGTCCTGGCAGCTTTTAGAGCCTGTCTATAGCTGGACATACTGTTTTTCCACGCAATTCTAAAAACTTCCAAGTTAGTTTTATTCCATTTGCGCTCAAGATTACAAGTTTATTTATTGAGAGAATGGGTATAACTGTTGTACCATGGCACAGCACGTTTTTCTTTTTTAATTTGATGGGGGCAACAGTTTCTAACGTATTAGAGAAGATTGTGCCCATGTTGCTAGTCATTTTGTCTAGTTCATTTGTATTTATGTGTTCACAGAGAAGTTGAGATAAATCAGGCAGGTTATTTGTGAATCTGTCTTTAGTGGCTGGAACGATAGTCCTGCCCGGACGATAACGCGGAGCCATATATTTAATATCAGTAATGCGCAGCATGCAGAATATAAGGAAATGGTCAGTAACATCATCACTTTGAGGTACGATATCTATATCAGTAAGACCAATTTCATGTGATATAATTAAATCTAGCGTATGATTAAAAGGATGAGTGACGTTTTTCTTGACTCCAAAAGAGTTTATTAGTTAGTAAACCCAAGTCCTAACGCATCATTTGTATTATCAACGTGAATGTTAAAATCTCAGACAATTAGCCATTTATCAACATTAACCAATAGGTCTGAGAAGAAATCTGCAAATTCTTTTAGAAAATCTGTATATGGCCCTGGCGGTCTATACACAGTAGCCAGAGCAAGAGATAGGGGATATTTATTTTTCATATCTGACAGAGTAACTGTCACAAACAGAGCACGGAGAAACAGGTAAGTAGAAAAACAGAGGATTTATTGACAGGTTGAATTGCGTGAGGTGAGAGGAGCAGGTGAGTGACTTGTCTGGTAATCCAATCCTTTGTGAAACGTCAGTGAACTGATCAGAGTCTCTATCGCAGGAATCGTGGAGCAGGGAAACACAGGAGAACAGGACACACACTGGAGGATCGCTGGAGGGGTTCTGGGAGACAATAAGGTAAGTTAATCGCAGGTAAGATTTGAAAGGAGTCAGGTACTGTTCAGGGTAGTGAACCGTAGACCGGACGATGAGTGTCAGAGAGCGTGTGGTACTTATTGGGAGTGCTGATGAGGGGTTGCAGGTGCGGGTGATTAGAACTCAGGTGACTGTGATCTGGTGATTGTTGTTGGCGGCGGTGACTGAGACTGTGACTCTCTGACACTACCCCCTCCTCCAGGGGCGGCTCCTGATGCCCTTACACGGCGACGGGGGCGACCCCGGCCTCTGGGTGCGGGACGATTGGGATGGATGCGGTGGAACTCCTGTAATAACATGGGGTCTAGGATATCGTCCCGGGCCACCCAGGACTGCTCCTTGGGTCCGTATCCCTCCCAGTCCACGAGGTACTCCAGCCGGCCACCCCGTCGCCGCGAGTCCATGATGTTGCGGACCTGGTAGACTGACGGCTGATCCAGAATTTCTGGAGGAGGAGGCTCGTCCGGCTCATGCTGATATACGATACCTGGGGGGAAGTTGGAGCTGGTAGGTAACCTCGTTGATCTGCCTCTGGATCTTGAACGGACCAATGTAGCGGGTGGATAGCCACACCCGGTCCCCAGGGTGGTAGAGGGGAGTGGGAGCGCGTCGGGCATCCGTGAAGTCCTTGTGTCTCCACACTGCCCGTTG
Organism: Schizothorax lantsangensis; assembly: GCA_027422415.1. Lineage (NCBI taxonomy): Eukaryota > Metazoa > Chordata > Actinopteri > Cypriniformes > Cyprinidae > Schizothorax > Schizothorax lantsangensis. The sequence goes on along the minus strand of JAPDDO010000328.1, from coordinate 250,607 downwards.
GAGGTGGATGTGAGCTGAGTCCCACACTCTCTCGCTCGCTCGGAACCAGTGGTCTACAGCTGGAACCTCCGATGGCTCTCCCGTCCACGGGAAGAGCGGGGGTTGGTAGCCGAGTATGCACTGGAACGGGGTTAGGCCCGTGGTGTTCTGGCGGAGGGAATTCTGTGCATACTCGGCCCACGGGAGGAAACGGCTCCAGCTGTGCTGATCCTCCTGGCAGTATGCCCGGAGGTACCGTCTGAGTTCTTGTATCTTCCACTCAGTCTGGCCGTTTGTCTGGGGATGGTAACCAGAGGACAAGCTCACCGTGACTCCTAGCAGGCGGAAGAAGGCTTTCCACACATGGGAGATGAATTGTGGACTGCGATCTGACACAATGTTTTCGGCACCCCGAAGTTCCGGAATACCTGCTGAAACAAGTGTTCGGCAGTCTCTAGGGCCGTGGGTAATCCTCGGAGGGGGATCAGTTTGCACGCTTTTGAGAAGCGGTCCACTGCTACGAGGATGCAGGTCTTTCCTTCAGACTCGGGGAGGTCAGTAACAAAATCTATTCCCATGTGTGACCAGGGTCGTCAAGGAATGGGGAGAGGTACGAGCTTGCCCACCGGTAGATGACGAGAAGTCGAGGACATGGCACAGACTGAGCAACTGCGGACGTACCTGATGGTGTCACGGGACATACTGGGCCACCAGTACCGAGCTTGGAGGAGCGAGAGGGTCCGTTGGCTGCCTGGATGTCCAGAGCCCGGTACTTTGTGCACTGAGTCCAGAAGGGATTTCAGATATTTTAGATATTTTAGATTCATTACATGTAAATAAAAACACTTCTAAAGTTTTTTTGTTTTTAATTTTGATGATTAGAGTATATTATATTAGAATATATAATATATTGTAATATATTATATATATAATATATTAGTATATTAGAATATCTCAAAATATTAGAATATTTCCTAAGATCAATCAAAAAAAGGATTTGCAAAACAGAAAAGTTCAAGTTCTTTAAAGTATGTACATTTATGCACTCAATACTTGGTCGGGGCTCCTTTAGCACAAATTCCAGCATCAGTGAGGTGTGACATGGAAGCGATCAGCCTGTGGCACTGATGAGGCACTATTGAGCCTTCAGCTCGTTTGAATTGTTGGATCGACTGTTTCTCATCTTTCTCTTGAAAATATCCCATAGATTCCATATGGGGTTCAGGTCAGGCATGTTCGCTGGCCAATCAAGCACAGTCATATCATGGTCAGCAAAGCACTTGGAAGTGGTTTTGGCACTGTGGGCAGGTGCTAAAGTCCTGCTGGAAAAGGAAATCAGCATCTCCATAAAGCTTGTCAGCAGATGGAAGCATAAAGTGCTCTAAAATCTCCTGGTAGATGGCTGCATTGACTTTGGACTTGATAAAACACAATGGACCAACACCAGCAGACGTCGCGGCACCCCCAAATCATCCCTGACTTCAGAAACTTCACACTGGACTTCAAGCAGCTTGGATTCTGTGCCTCTCCAGTCTTCCTCCAGACTCCAGACCTTGATTTCCAAATGAAAAGCAAAATTTACTTTTATCTGAAAAGAGGACTTTGGACCACTGAGCAACAGTCCAGTTCTTTTTCTCCTTAGCCCAGGTAAGATGCTTCTGTTTCTGTTTCAGAAGTGGCTTGGTAGCCCTTTTCTGAAGACGTCTGAGCGTGGTGACTCTTGATGCACTGACTCCAGCTTCAGTTCACTCCTTTTGAAGCTCTCCCAAGTGTTTGAATCAGCTTTGCTTGACAGTATTCTCAAGCTTGCGGTCATCCCTGTTGCTTGTGCACATTTTCCTACCCAATTTCTTACTTCCAGTCAACTTTGCATTTAATATGCTTTGATACAGCACTCATTGAACAGCCACCCCTTTCAGTAATGACCCTCTGTGACTTACCCTCTTTGTGGAGGGTGTCAATGATTGTCTTCTGGACCATTGCCAAGTCAGCAGTGTTCCCCTTTATTGTAGTTTCAAAGAACAAGAGATACCCAGAATTTATACTGTATGGATGGTCATTTATTGAAACTCAAATGTAAATATTCTAATATTTTGAGATACTGATTTTTGACTTTCATTAGCTGTAAGCTCTAATCATCAAAATTAAAACAAAAAAAACTTTTGAAGTGTTTTACTTTACATGTAATGAATCTAAAATATATGAAAGTTTCACTTTTTGAAATAAGTTACAAGAAAAAATTAACTTTTTCACCATATTCTAATTTTCTGAGTTGGACCTGTATTTCTCGAAGTACTTTTACTTTTCTACAGTTTTTGGGTACTCTACCCACCTCTGGTTAATAATGACTTAAATGAACGACTAGTTAAGTTGTTGGGGGCAGCCCTATTAAATACCAGCTAGACGTCTCTGTTAAAGTTTTTAAAGCATTTTAGCTACGCGTTTCCGTTGTCGGATAAATTTCCGCGTTCAGAACTCTCACGTCCGTATCGGAGAGATGTCCATCCGTAACGTTGATTTTTCCTCTGAAACAAAAAAAATAATTTATTTAAATAAAAAAAATAGTCTATATAGGCTATATTTTATGTTGTGAATAGCCAACCCTTTCCATCCAGCAGATATTGTTGCTTCTGGGCTGTGCATTGTAAATCACAGAAAGTATACAAATAGACCTAGGTTGGCTCCCAAAAACTCTGGTCTCTTTTTTTTCCGTCACGTCCGTAACACTGTTAACGGAAGGAGACTCACACAAGGTATTAGAAAACAATAGGAGGCATTTATTCACAGCAACTGGATGAAATGGGAAATGGCAGGTGAGTATAAAGTTCAATAGAGCAGTTCTTTGGTTTGAAGAATATAATGAAGTTTCTGGTTTTACAGGAGATCGTAGATGAAGACTGACGACAGCACACACACCTCAGAGCAACAGGCAATATTGACATCCACACAGAGACGATGATGGTGACAGATGTTGGAATGGAGCGCTGGAGTATCCACTGGATGAGACACAGAAGGTAAGTACACAAGACAGGTAGGTAGATTAATGTATCGCACGGATAGCATTGAGAGTCCACTTCGTATGAACATACGAGACCAGACACAGAGTGAAGTGAGGTGTGTGCTTTTGTAGCCGTCTTGAAGAGGGTGCTCATGAGGTGCAGGTGTGATCAATCAGAAGTCAGATGAGGGTGTGCACTGTGATTGGAAGTGAGTGAGACTGACCGATCTGTTACAGTACCTCCCCCTCCCGGAAGGCGCGTCCCGTGCCGTAACAATACCACCGGGGAGGGGGGGGGGGGGGGGCGCCTTGGAGGCTGGTGCAGGACAGGGACACTGGGGAGGCCTCCAGGGTGGATCAGGAGGCTCGGGGAGCCGTGGTTGGTCAGGGGACTCGAGGAACCATGGGGATATCAGCCGTTCAGCAGGCCAAGGCTGATGAGGCATCGTGGTAAGTACCAAGCACTGCCACTATGGCTACCAAGACCACGGGTATATAGCCCCCCCAAAAAAATCTTCTTGGTGAAATTTGGGACCTTAATACCCTGGAAGGAGTCTGGAGGGCGTTCAGGAGGAGTTGGCTCAGGTGGGCACTCAGGAGGAGTGGAGTCTGGAGGAGTGATCACTTGAGGGCGCTCTGGAGGAGCGGACACAGGAGGACGCTCTGGAGGAGCGGGACTGGCTGGAACCAGCGGAGATACAAGTGATTTGGGAGACGACAGAGACGATGGAGGGCTGGACGGAAGGGTTAGACGTAGGAGACGATGAATGAATGAATGAATGAATTGTTTTTATTTGTCACATACACAATTATATAGAGATTATATAACCAGCAGTGAAATGTATTCTCTGCATTTAACCCATCCTAAGTGAACACACACCCGGAGCAGTGGGCAGCCATGTTACTGCGCCCGGGGAGCAGTTGGGGTTTCGGTGCCTTGCTCAAGGACACCTCAGTCGTGGTATTGAAGGAGGAGAGAGTGCTGGTTATTCACTCCCTCACCAACAATCCCTGTCGGACCTGAGATTCGAACCCACAACCTTTGGATTACGAGTCCGACTCTCTAACCATTAGGCCACGACTTCCCCAAAAGTCAACTTTTTCGAGCCGGAGGGCTGGACGGGACTGGCCCTGGAGGAGCGGGCACTGGAGGAATGGGCCCTGGAGAAGCGGGCACTGGAGGGCGCTTACGAGAAGAGGGCACTGGAGGAACGGGCCCTGGAGGAGTGGGCACTGGAGGAACGGGCCCTGGAGAGGCGGGCACTGGAGGGCACTAGCAAAGAGCAGGCACTGGAGGAACGGGCCCTGGAGAAGCGGGCATTGGAGGGCGCTTACGAGGAGAGGGCACTGGAGGAACGGGCCCTGGAGGAGTGGGCACTGGAGGAACGGGCCCTGGAGAGGCGGGCACTGGAGGGCACTAGCAAAGAGCAGGCACTGGAGGAACGGGCCCTGGAGAAGCGGGCACTGGAGGGCGCTTACGAGGAGAGGGCACTGGAGGAACGGGCCCTGGAGGAGTGGGCACTGGAGGAACGGGCCCTGGAGAGGTGGGCACTGGAGGGCACTAGCAAAGAGCAGGCACTGGAGGGCGCTTTCGAGGAGCAGGCACTGGCGGAGCAGGCACTGGAGGAGCAGGTACTGGCGGAGCGGGAACTGGAGGAGCGGGAACAGGACTCCAAGACATCCCCTCATAAGTCACCAGTTAACCCAAGGGCACATGGACGGCCACCGGCGGGCTTGAGTTGGCCGCAGACAGCGGCGGGCTTGAGGGAGCCACAGACGGCGGCTGGCTTGCTTTGGCCGCGAACGGCGGCGGGCTTTTCCCCACGGACGGCAGGTTTCAGAGAGTCGCTGACGGCGAAGGGCTAGACAGATGAATGGCTGATGGAATTGACAGCGGAGTAGCCGGCATGTTTAAACTGGGTTCTGGAGCTGGTGTGGCCTCCATTTCGCCTACTTGATATGATGACGCTGCAATCCATAAGGCAAAAGTCAGGTATTGCGCCAAAGACCAGCTGAGATCTCCTAGAGGCATCACCATCTGGATTTCCTCATCCAGCCCAACTCTGAAACCCTCCATTAATGTGAGGTCACTGCAGATGGCTTGGTGACAGGTGTCCAAAAACTCCTCCACATAATCCTCCACACACCGGCCATTCTGGAAAATAAATGCTGTACAACCTCCAGAAAGATCTTCCTCCTTCCTGGGGCACACGTTAATTGAGGCTAATTCCAGCCTCATCCTCTGTATCGGTCTGGTCTTCTGTTACGGAAGGAGACTCACACAAGGGATTAGAAAACAATAGGAGGTATTTATTCACAGCAACTGGATGAAATGGGAAATGGCAGGTGAGTATAAAGTTCAATAGAGCAGTTCTTTGGTTTGAAGAATATAATGAAGTTTCTGGTTTTACAGGAGATCGTAGATGAAGACTGACGACAGCACACACCTCAGAGCAACAGGCAATGATGAAATCCACACGGAGACAATGATGGTGACAGACGTTGGAATGGAGCGCTGGAGTATCCACTGGATGAGACACAGAAGGTAAATACACAAGACAGGTAGGTAGATTAATGTATTGCACGGATAGCATTGAAAGTCCACTTCGTATGAACATATACGAGACCAGACACAGAGTGAAGTGAGGTGTGTGCTTTTGTAGCCGTCTTGAAGAGGGTGCTCATGAGGTGCAGGTGTGATCAATCAGAAGTCAGGTGAGGGTGTGCACTGTGATTGGAAGTGAGTGAGACTGACCGATCTGTGACAAACGCATGTGTATCCTATTTTCCTCATCGTTTATAGACTGTTACTTTACTGATGTCTGGACTCTATTTTCAGCAGTTTAGAAAAATATAAAGAGATGGTTCAATAGAGCTATTGGTAATGAATACATTCTATGAGAATGTGGGTTTCAGGTTTTGACTACGAATGTCATGTCCATAATCTTTGAAATACTTAATTTTTTGTTCAAAGTTGTGATGGTAGTTTTTGAAACACTCCAAAAAAAAAGCACATTTTAACAAAAAACAAAAACAACTGTTTTTGTGAATGTTCATTAGCTAGTGGTATAATTGTGTGCTCCACATTTTCATTGTATGATTGTAATGTTCCATTTATAGAGAGATATAAAATATATTGGGCAGAACTGAGTTAAGTGTATTGGTCCGGCCCTCTGCAACCACCCAAGTTTCTCAATTGGCCCCTTGGGAAAATTAATTGCCTACCTCTGATTTAGTAGTGTAGGATCTCTGTGTTCAAGCAGTCCACCAATGAGATATTGAACATATTCCTGGAGAATTAAACTAAACTAATCACACTATCAATGGTCTGAGATAGTTCCTGTCAGCGCTTCTTGGTCATCTACTCAGAAGAGGGGTAATAATTAACTCAATAGATCGTTTCTTGCAACACGGGCTGAGGAGAGGCACCTCGTGATCAGATAAAGTACAACTCAATCAGGAAACAAAGCTTTCTTTGTATCAACAACTAAAGGGCTCTTTCTTTCGCGACACATGGTGAGAGAAAACCTTGTGATCGCATGTATGGATCATGAACTGATGTATCTATCCAACAGGAAATGATGATTAAATTAACTGACTGCCCTCAGGCCTGCAAAAACACGAGATCTGTAACATGACCATCTTATGACTCCTGTGTGTTCAGCTCGGTCTTCAACTTCTTTTTAACGGACAAAGAAACTCAAACTTGCATGAAGATTTCTAAAAGGACAGTCATTTATTTCCATTGCTATCAGATCAAGTGTATCAACAAATAACATGTTTGATGTATTATATATGCTTGGTGAGTTTTATGTAATCGGTGAATTTTAATCTATCCCTTAACCCCGTTTAGTAGATAAAGTTAGTATATGTATTCTGTGTATGCCAAATACTTGATGTTTGATGTTGGGTGGAAGCTTATTTTAATTGCAATAATTGGGTGTGAATTATATGTCGATTTTCAGCATCATATGAATGATGATAATACTTTTATAAGAACTTATTAAAACTGGTAGAAATATCTCCCCACAGGGAAGATTAAATGTTAGGTTAATTTGTGTCCGAAGAGGAACTGTGCGGGGCGTGGTTAAAGCCATGCAACAACACTTTGATTGGATCAGTCGCCGTGGGACGGACAAAAATCAGCCTGCTTAAAACGGACACACAGCTGTTGCTGGGCTGCTTGCTCTCACTCTAACTTTGGCTCCCGCCTCACTGATCGTGCGGAGAAGCGCTCACAGCCATAACATCAGGCTAAGTGACTCCAGAATTACAAACACTTAGTTGGAACTTCAGTGAAACTTCATGACTGCAGAAATACTCAAAGTTTAGTCTTTGCAAACAGACTTCCTAAGAGTTTCCAGAGCGTCAAGCAACCACTCACTGGAGGGCTTTCCTAGAAACGCATCATCCAACGACCACGTCAACAGCCAATCAGCAGCCCCGGGGTTTCCCAACCAGGAAAGGGAAACAAAACCGGAGATCATCCGTCAACTTAAATGCAAGTAAACAAGCAACATCTCTATATATATTTTGCTGGAAACTGGTGAATTGATCTGTATGCAGTCAAAGATAGCCAAATCTCTGCTTGTGATTTTCCTCAGGTTGAATTTCAGCAGACTAGCAAATAACTCGCAATAACTCATTTTCCTGAACCGTGTGTATGTGTGTGTGTGTGTGTGCATTTTAGTTAGTTTACTGTGCTGTAGAATAGCAAATAAACGTGTTTCATTTTACAGAGCAGAGTTGTGCTTTGTATTTGATCAGTTACTGCCTTGCGCTGTCGATCCTTTGTTACCTTGCTCATAACAAATAGAATACCAGTTTTGTGTTATTTTCATTGGCCACGATATAACATAGAAATGGTGGGATTCACTAAACTCGACTAAGACGCTGGACGACTAGTCGATATGGTGTAATTATAAATTTTGAATCAGATTAATTTAATCAAATCGATATCGAATCTTTAAGAATCGATTCCCAAAAGCTAATAAATTCCTTACAGTAGGTACTAGTATCTAATGAATAGAGTACTAGTATCTAAAAAATACGTACTAGTACCTAATGAATAACTTCTAGTACATAAAAATGAAGTACTAGTCACTAGTGGAATACATACTAGTCAAAACTGAATAGTTGATATCTCAATGACAGATCCCTTTAGAAGTTAATGGCAAAATGTTTTAATTTGTTACTAGTAACAATATTATAGTTTTCAGTCACTATTGAAATAAGTACTAATACCTAATGAATAAGTAGTAGTATCTAATGAATAAATACTAGTATCTAATAAATAAGTACTAATATCTAATAAATAAGTACTAGTATTTGATCAATAAGTATTAGTATCTAATGAATAAGTACTAGTACCTAATAAATAAGTACTAGTACCTAATAAATAAGTACTAGTACCTAATAAATAAGCACTAGTATTTATTGAACACGTAGTAGTATCTAATGAATAAGTACTAGTAACTTTACAAAAGACTCTAGTACCTAAAGAATAAGCACTAGTACCTACTTCCTCCGCAAACTCAGAAGAGCCAGAGCCCCGGCCCCCATCATGTGCACCTTCTACAGAGGCACCATCGAGAGCATTCTGACTAGCTGCATCACTGTGTGGTATGGCGCCTGCAACGCGTCCTGCCGCAAGTCCCTTCAACGGATAGTGAGAGCAGCTGAGAAGATCGTTGGTGTCTCTCTCCCCTCCCTCCAGGACATCTACAGCACCCGTCTCACCCGCAAAGCCCTCTGCATTGCAGGTGATCCCACCCACCCGACACACAGCTTCTTCAGTCTGCTACCATCAGGGAGGAGACTGCGGAGTCTCCAGGCCAGGACCAACAGACTGAAGGACAGCTTCATCCATCAGACTGTCAGGAAGCTGAACTCCCTCCCGTCCCTGCCCCCCTCCCCTCTCTTCACCAGGCACCACTGAACACTGAACTACACCATTCATATTCTGCACTGTTTGTTTACTTCACTGGTTTGCACTCTATCTACCGTGTGCCTTATGCCACTTTATCTATTTTTTTATTATTATTATTTTTATTTTTATTTTTTTCTACATGTCCTTATTTGTATATTTGTAATAGTTGCATTTTGTGTATGTATGTATGTATATGTATGTATATATATATGTTTGCATGTATGTGTATGTATATGTATATACTGTATATACAGGTGCTGGTCATATAATTAGAATATCATCAAAAAGTTGATTTATTTCCATTCAAAAAGTGAAACTTGTATAATGTATACATTCATTCCACACAGACTGATATATTTCAAGTGTTTATTTCTTTTAATTTTGATGATTATAACTGACAACTAATGAAAACACCAAATTCAGTATCTCAGAAAATTAGAATATTACTTAAGACCAATACAAAGAAAGGATTTTTAGAAATCTTGGCCAACTGAAAAGTATGAACATGAAAAGTATGAGCATGTACAGCACTCAATACTTAGTTGGGGCTCCTTTTGCCTGAATTACTGCAGCAATGCGGCGTGGCATGGAGTCGATCAGTCTGTGGCACTGCTCAGGTGTTATGAGAGCCCAGGTTGCTCTGATATCATTTGCTCAGCTCTTCTGCATTGTTGGGTCTGGCATATCGCATCTTCCTCTTCACAATACCCCATAGATTTTCTATGGGGTTAAGGTCAGGCGAGTTTGCTGGCCAATTAAGAACAGGGATACCATGGTCCTTAAACCAGGTACTGGTAGCTTTGGCACTGTGTGCAGGTGCCAAGTCCTGTTGGAAAATGAAATCTGCATCTCCATAAAGTTGGTCAGCAGCAGGAAGCATGAAGTGCTCTAAAACTTCCTGGTATACGGCTGTGTTGACGTTGGACCTCAGAAAACACAGTAGACCAACACCAGCAGATGACATGGCACCCCAAACCATCACTGACTGTGGAAACTTTACACTGGACCTCAAGCAACGTGGATTCTGTGCCTCTCCTCTCTTCCTCCAGACTCTGGGACCCTGATTTCCAAAGGAAATGCAAAATTTACTTTCATCAGAGAACATAACTTTGGACCACTCAGCAGCAGTCCAGTCCTTTTTGTCTTTAGCCCAGGCGAGACGCTTCTGACGCTGTCTGTTGTTCAAGAGTGGCTTGACACAAGGAATACGACAGCTGAAACCCATGTCTTGCATACGTCTGTGCGTAGTGGTTCTTGAAGCACTGACTCCAGCTGCAGTCCACTCTTTGTGAATCTCCCCCACATTTTTGAATGGGTTTTGTTTCACAATCCTCTCCAGGTGCGGTTATCCCTATTGCTTGTACACTTTTTCCTTCCCTTCGCCTCTCTATTAATGTGCTTGGACACAGAGCTCTGTGAACAGCCAGCCTCTTTTGCAATGACCTTTGTGTCTTGCCCTCCTTGTGCAAGGTGTCAATGGTCGTCTTTTGACAACTGTCAAGTCAGCAGTCTTCCCCATGATTGTGTAGCCTACAGAACTAGACTGAGAGACCATTTAAAGGCCTTTGCAGGTGTTTTGAGTTAATTAGCTGATAGAGTGTGGCACCAGGTGTCTTCAATATTGAACCTTTTCACAATATTCTAATTTTCTGAGATACTGAATTTGGGGTTTTCATTAGTTGTCACTTATAATCATCAAAATTAAAAGAAATAAACACTTGAAATATATCAGTCTGTGTGGAATGAATTATACATTATACAAGTTTCACTTTTTGAATGGAATTAGTGAAATAAATCAACTTTTGATGATATTCTAATTATATGACCAGCACCTGTATATTTAATGTATATGTAAAACATATATATATTTTTGCGTTCTACTGTTAGTGTTTAGTGTTATCTGTATGCACCAGGGAGTAAGAGAGTAACGCAATTTCAATTCTCTGTATGTATGTACGGTACATGTGGCAGAATTGACAATAAAGCAGACTTTGACTTTGACTTTGACTAAAGAATAAGCACTAGTAGTTAATTAATAAGTACTAGTACTTAATGGAAAAGATACTAGTATCTAAAAAATAAGTACTAGTACCTAATAAATAAGTACTAGTATCTAATGAATAAGTACTAGTACCTAATAAATAACACTAGTATCTAATGAAAATGTACTAATATCTAATGATTAAATACTAGTATCTAATGAATAAGTACTAGTAACTTTACAAAAGACACTAGTACCTAAAGAATAAGCACTAGTACCTAAAGAATAAGCACTAGTAGTTAATGAATAAGTACTAGTACTTAATGGAAAAGATACTAGTATCTATAAAATAAATACTAGTAACGTTATATTAGATACTAGTGTGGTTTAAAGATTAAAATGTTAAAACGGCTTGCCATAGCGGGAGCGGCTGCGGGGGCATGGGTAGATGCTGCAGTTTTTGTGAGCTGTTTTTTGTTTTGATTTTGGTTCGGCAGAATTTGTCCAGTCGTGACTCGCCAGTGTGTTGTGTGTTGTGTAGTGGACTGACTCATTGGGTTTGTGCTCCTTTCCGACTTTCAAAGACTAAATCTGTTCCAGTCGAGGGAAACAGTCGTTAAAGGTCCCCTGAAATGCCTTGAAACAGGCAGCGTTCCCTATCAAGTTCAGTCTCTCGACACTGTGTAGCTCACGCTTGGGGGTTATTCCCCTCCTCCCAAATACTGAAGCCTGATTGCATCGCACCGGTAAATTTTACCGGCCAATGACGCTAAAGCTCTCGAGCTAGGGGCAGAAGCACCCACTATATAGGTTGGCGCTTAGTGTCATTACCTCAGAATCTTTCTCCTTTACGAAGCAAGCATAAAAGGCTTCTACTCACCGCCGTTAACTCTTCTCGCCGTTGACAAAGCCCTAAGAGGACACCGTTCGCTGAAAGTTCCCCTTTGGCGATCCGGCAAGAAGATGAGATTTCACTTAAGGAGTGCTGTGCATGTGGGGGCCTAATTGAGCTCCCTGACGCACACAACGTGTGTGTCTTCTGTCTGGGCCGAGCCCACGCAGAGGCTGCCCTGGATGGGCCTGACTGTCGTTCCTGTGAGCAAATGACAGTCAAAACCCTCTGGGCCAGGATTTCCGTGATCCTAAACTGCACGCCGGCTAATCCATTGCCTCCGCCCCCCGTTGCCGTCAAGGAAAGGCCGAGGCAGCCATGTGCAGTAGGCTCCGCTGATGAACGCATGTCGCATGCTCATCACTCAAGAGAACCACCTGTTTCCTACACAAAATCCAGCCTCTGCTCCTCGGATGATGCGCGGGACCTTGTCTCGTTTGGTGCTGCAGAGGATGAGGTGGACATCGACGACGACGACAACACTATGTCGACTGCAGCCTCCAATTCAGGTGACTGGTCCGCCTGCCTGGAGTCGGAGGCTTCCCACAGTGAGGTGCGTGAGCCCCCGGCCCCGATTGATGACGAGCTGGTGAAGATCCTGGCTGAGGTTGTCCAGGATTTGGGTCTTGATTGGTCGCCCCCCGAGCAACCAGCCAAGAACAGGTTGGACATGCGGTATCTGCAGTCGGGCCGCCAGGTTGCCTCCCCCCCAGAGACCCACTCCCCTTTTCCCTTTTCCCTGAGGTCCACGAGGAGATCTTGCGGTCTTGGCGCTCCCCCTATTTGGGCCGAGCCCAAGCCGCGGGATCGCGTATGCTCTCCTCTGTCGACGGAGCCGACCGTTGGGGTTATACTAAGCTACCGCCCGTCGAAGAAGCAGTTGTGGCACACCTTTGCCCGTCCGCACGTGGGTGGAAATCTGTGCTATCGCTTCCATCGAAGCCGTGCTGCACCACGAGCCACATCGTGGATAAGGCTTATGTGGCAGCTGGCCAAGCAGCATCCGCGATCCACACTATGGCCGTTCTCCAGGCTTTCCAAGCCAAAATGCTGCAAACATTGGATGAGGAGGGGCCGGACTCTGCCACCTTCAAAAAGCTGCGTTCGGCCACTGACTTGGCGTTCAGAGCCACAAAGAAGACGGCCCAGGGTATCGGCCGCTGTATGGGCAGTCTCGTCACGCTTATGCGGCATCTTTGGCTGACGTTGACTGACATGAGGGAGTCGGAGAAGGCTCAGCTGTTGGATGCGCCCATATCCCTGCTCGGCCTGTTTAGTGATGCTGTGGGCTCGTTTTCTGAGAAGTTTCTGGAGGCCCAGAAACAGTCAAAGACGATGAGCCACTTCCAACCGAAGTGAAACAGATCCTCGAGCACATTCAGCATGGGGACTGATTTATCTCAGTGGACCTAAAAGACACCTATTTTCACATCCAAATAGCCCCTCGTCACAGACGCTTTCAAAGATTCGCGTTCGAGGACAGAGCTTATCAATTCAAATTTCTCCCATTCGGCTTGGCGTTGGCCCCGAGGACTTTTACAAAGTGTATCCATGCAGCGCTTTCCCCTCTCAGGCATAGTGGAATTCGCATCCTGAATTATCTGGATGACTGGCTTGTTATAGCCCAGTCGCGGGATACACTGGAAAACCACAAATGTCAGCTTCTAGAACATCTGAAGCATCTAGGACTGACGATCAATGTGCAGAAGAGCCAGCTTTGCCCCACGCAGACTATCACATTCTTAGGAATGGATTTGGACTCGCGATCGATGAGAGCGCGTCTCTCTCAAGAGCGAATACAGTCTTTGATCAGCACTCTCACCTCGTTCAAACCGGGGAGAGTGATGATTCTGAAATGCTTTCAGAGACTGTTAGGGCGTATGGCAGCAGCAGCTGTGGTGTGTCAACTCGGGCTTCTGCATATGAGACCACTTCAGCTATGGCTGAAATCCTGAGTGCCAAGCAACGCGTGGAAGAACGGTCAGTTGCGTGTCTTGGTGGATGTTCCACGAGGATGTTCGAGCAGGGAGTCTCGATGGGCAGAGTGATCAGCAGAAAAATTGTCACTACGGATGCATCATTGACGGGCTGTGGAGCCCTTTGCGATGGCAGACCGGCTTATGGCACTTGGACGAGTGCGCAAACGAAGTGGCATATAAACTGCCTAGAGCTGAAGGCAGTGTTTTTAGCTTTGCAAGGCTTTCTTCCACTGATAAAGGATTGACACGTCCTGGTTCGGACAGACAACACGACGGTGGTATCTTATATCAACCATCATGGAGGTATTTGTTCATGCTCACTTCAAAGGCTGGCAGAGCATTTCCTCCTTTGGGCCGAAAGAAACCTTCTGTCAATTCGGGCAGTTCATGTTCTCGGCAGTCAAAACTGTGGCGCGGACATGCTGTCCAGGGGTGGTCCAGTTCACGGGGAGTGGAGACTGCACCCGCAGACCATTCAACTGATTTGGAGCATGTTCGGAGAGGTGGAGATCGACTTGTTTACCTCAGAGGAGAACGCGCATTGCCAGCTGTTCTTCTCGCTGACGAACGCGCCTCTGGAGGGGGATGCTCTCTCGAGTCGCTGGCCCAAGAAGTGCAAATATGCTTTTCCCACAATGAAGATCATGCCGCTAGTGCTGCAGAAAGTCAGAGAGGAAAAAGGGACGGTGCTTTTGGTCGCGCCAAATTGGCCCAACCAGCCGTAGTTCCCGGAGTTGGTAGAGATTCTAACGGCTCCCCCGTGGCCGATTCCATTACGGAGAGACCTCTTATCTCAGGCAAAAGGCTCGGTGTGGCACCCCAGGCCAGAACTATGGAACCTGCACGTTTGGCAGGTCAGCACAGAGGACAAATGCTAAATGTATCTCAGCGAGTCTTGGATACAATTGCGGAAGCCAGAGCTCCGTCTACCAGACCTCTGTACAGTCTGAAATGGGGAGTTTTCACTTCATGTTGTATGACGAAAGATGAGGACCCAGCTAGCTATGATGTGTCTGTCATTCTATCGTTTCTGCAGGACTGCTTGGACGCTGGACGCATGCCATCTACTCTAAAAGTGTATGTGGCTGCTATTTCAACTTTCCATTTGCCTATCAGTGATCGTTCGGTTGGTAGGCATCATCTGGTGATGAGCTTTTTAAGAGGAGCGCGGAGGTTGTGCCCCTTTCACCCTAATATGGCACCAGTTTGGGATCTGTCCTTAGTGTTTAGTGCACTCTCTGAGCCACCCTTTGAGCCGCTGCTTTCAGCAGAGTTGAAGGTGCTCTCGTTCAAGATGGCGCTCTTGCTCGCTTTGGCATGTGGTAAGGGGGTGGGCGACTTACATGCATTGTCTACGAACACTGCATTTATGGAGTTCAGTAAGGATGACTGTATGGTCAGACTGCAGCCTAGACGGGGGTATGTGCCTAAAGTGCTTTCTACGTCGTTTAGAGCGCAGGCCATCACGCTTCAGGCATTTGCTCCTCAGGATTCAGAGCCAGCAACACACCCACTATGCCCAGTCCGTGCTCTGCGAGAGGACTAGTCCTTATCTGGAGAGGACTAGTCATTTCAGACAGGTGGAACAGCTGTTTATGTGTTTCGGTGGCCGTACCAATGATTGACGTGCCAGTGTCAAAACAGCGGCTATCACATTGGATTGTGGAAGCGATCGCGTTGGCGTATGCTTCCAAGAATGAGGCCTGTCCATGGGGAGTACACGCCCACTCCACAAGAAAAATGGCTTTGTTGTGGGCTTGGGCAAAAGGTATGTCGGTTCAGGATATTTGTCTGGCAGCAGGTTGGTCTTCACAAGACACATTTGCCAGATTTTACAACCTGGAGATTCCGTCATTCGCACCGCTCGTTCTGTCTGTGCAGTGATGTATCTACAGCTTGGCAGTTGGCTGCTGCCTGCAATTAGCAATGCCCCCTAGACGATCAGGGTGGTTTCAACTAGGTCCGGTAGACCCAAGGCATGTCTATAATAGAAAATTATAGTCAGCGGCTCTCTACATGCGTTCAAGCTGTTGTTGACCGTGGTAGGGGCGCTGTTTTTCTTATGTATCAAGTGATAAATGCTGTATTTGTGAGTCTTGTACCCGTTCAAACAGTTGAAGAATTCTGAGGTAATGACGCTGAGCGCCGACCTATATAGTGGGCGGTTCTGCCCCTAGCTCGAGCGCTTGAGCATCATTGGCCGGTAAAATTTACCAGCACAATGCAATCAGGCTTCAGTATTTGGGAGGAGGGGGATAACCCCCAAGCGTAAGCTACGTAGTGTCTCGAGACTCGTTCCCTCCTTTCAGGGAACCGAGGTTACGTACGTAACCGGAGACGTTATTCTATGTGGTGATGTAATTTCAACTGAAACAGGAAGACAGGGCGGGACATATCGAGAATCCCAGCCCCTTTTTTAAATAGCAAATATCGTTTTGTTTATATCTGCTCAGGCCAGAGCCGTTGAGCTCGGTAAAGCAGCATTTGACAGCCACAGTCTAATAGATTACCCCCTAGATTCAATATGAAACTCTTACTAAAACAAAATAGTGATCATAATCATGCTGAGGCTGTGCAGTTTTAAAAGTGTTTAACCCTCTGGGGTCTGAGGTGATTTTGGGGCCCTTGAGATGTTTTGACATGCCCTGATATTTGTGCTTATTTCAGCTACTTATAACATACTAATGACCAACATGTATTTGTTTTTGTATTCAGCACAAACTTTGCTACAATATTATGTGACCAAGATGGATGTACATGTTTGTATTTTTTTAGAAAAAAAATATTATGTGTGGTTAGTAAGTTTTGGGGGAAAAAATGTAGCTGAAATAAGGCCATAAAACCCACACTAAATAGTCCTGAATAAGACTTTTGTGTAATCAGTCTTGTCGGCTAGAATATTTACTTCACAATTAAGTGAGAATCATTCTGCTTACTCATTTACAGAAAACAATATATTGATTAAAAATTTTTAAGACATGTTTTGTGATTGAAAGCCTATATGCGAGGGAGTGAGAATGGCCTTGAATATTAAGTGATTCTCACCTGAGAGACAAAGGGCCCTCCCCTAAAGGCTGCTAATGGCCCATCAGTGTGACTGTGACTTTGAGGCAGGTAAGAGAGAATGTGAGGAGATTGAACAAATGTTTTTTTTTATTATTTGTATTTTATTTACAACACCGTATAATCAAAACATACATAATGAAGGTCAAAGACACATTATTGTGCACACTGATCTAACCACAGAGATGTGAACAGACTTTGAGTCATTCCTGCAACAGATTCTGTTCAACAAGTGACACAAGTAAATCATGCCTGATATTTACGTGTGTTATTTGAGTGTTTCTGCTACTTTCCATGGATTCAAGAAGTAAAAAAACATAATCAGTGGTCAAGGAGCTTGTTTTACCATATAATATCAGTGTAGTTGGACATCTGATGTTGGTACAGCGCTCTCAGAGGAAAACAGTTTGAAGAAAGTCATCAGGATTCATCTGTGGTGCAGGTATCTGATTCAATAAAATACAAACAACAAAAAAAAAATAAACATTTGTGAGCATGTTAATGTCAGGAGCATCTTTTTATATATATGTTTTATAGACTCACGCATGCTTTGTACTATCGTAAACAAAAAAATACATTTTATATCCGAGAAACTAATTATTATTGTTTAGAAAAAAACAACTATGATTTTGTAGTCATATAGCCTAGTATGTATGATTTTATAGTAGCTGTTATGATTCCGTATCCATAGACTCACGCATGCTTTGTACTATCGTAAACAAAAAAAATACATTTTATATCTGAGAAACTAATTATTATTGTTTAGAAAAAACGAACTATGATTTTGTAGTCATATAGCCTAGTATGTATGGCTTTGTACTACAAAAGATGTACTTTGTACTATAAAAAAAGGATATTTTATATCTGAGAAACTAATTATTATCGTTTAGCACGCTATTTTTCTAAACATTGTAGCATTCATCATGTTGTCGTTTGGGAAAAAAATAAACGCGTTCAAGTTTGAGTCACAATAACACGTTAACTAATGCAAAAAAGAAACATTACTTACTCATCAGATCGCTCTTCTCTTCTGGATGAACTCTTGCTCTTATTTTGAGGCAAATCCAGCTTTTATTCAGCGTGTCTTCTTCCAGAAACGAACAGTAATGTTAGCACGAGGAACGATCTGGCTTTGTTTGTTGTTGGGCGTCTCCTTGAGCACGCGGCTCACGTGGTTATTTACATATGAACGCGAGGGGGCGGGATCGCATTAGAAATAATGAGTTAGACGGGACAGACTGAACATCGTGTTGGTTTCATACGGATTACTTCATCACAGAATGTTTGTTTTCGATAAGACTTACTTCATTTCAAAGTAGACACTTCCAGCTTTCTATAGATATAACGCCCATGTCCGTGTGTTGAGTTTTCGCTGAGTTACAGTTCATTTTAGTGACGTATTTCAAAGAGCAGCTCGCGGAGATGGAGAAGACAAAGAGCGCATCCTGTTTGTTTTCTTTTTTTTTTTCAAAACCACAAAGTTTGTTGTATTCGTGAGTGTACACAAAAAAATAGACACTTCAAAGTTTCAATTGATGTATAACACTTATCTGTACGACCAAAATCGACGGAGTATTTTTAATGTCTTTTGCACTGGTCTTAAAAAAAACGAGTTGGTATCGCCGGCGATACAGCCATCCCCTTTGGGTTAACCTCCTGTCTGTAAGCAGACTCGTCACCATCCTGAATGAGGCCGATAAGTGTGGTGTCGTCTGCAAACTTCAGGAGCTTGACAGAGGGGTCTTTAGATGTGCAGTCGTTGGTGTACAGGGAGAAGAGCAGTAGGGACAGAGGAGCAGTGGGCCCTGAGGAGCTCCAGTGCTGATCATACAAGTGCTCGATGTGTATTTTCCCAGCCTCACTAGCTGCTGCCTGTCTGTCAGGAAGCTGTTGATCCACTGACAGATGGAGGTGGGCACGGAGAGCTGAGTTAGTTTGGGCAGGAGGAGGTTTGGGATGATAGTGTTAAAGGCCGAGCTGAAGTCCACAAACAGGATCCTCACATAAGTCCCTGGTCTGTCTAGCTGTTGCAGAACATAATGCAGTCCCATGTTGACTGCATCGTCCACAAACATGTTTGCTCTGTAGGCAAACTGAAGAGGATCCAGTAAGAGTCCAGTAATGTCCTTCAGGTGGGCCAGCACCAGTTTTTCAAAAGACTTCATGACCACAGACGTTACAGCCACAGGCCTGTAGTCATTTAGTCCTGTAATTTTGGATTTCTTTGGGATGGGGTTGATGGTGGAGCGTTTGAAGCATGAAGGGACTTCGCACAGCTCCAGTGATCTGCTGAAGATCTGCGTGAAGATGGGGGCCAGCTGGTCAGCACAGGATTTCAGACATACTGGTGTAACACAGTCTGGGCCTGGTGCTTTTTTCCTTTTCTGCTTCCGGAAGACCTCACGCGCCTCGTCTTCGCTGATCTGAATTGCAGGTGTGGAGGAGAGGGGGATTGCTGGAGGTGTTAATGGTTGTGTGGAGAGGTGTTCAGCGCGGGTGTGGGGTGCTTGTTCAAACCTGCAGTAGAACTCATTCAGATCGTCTGCCAGTTGTTGATTCTCCACAGTGCTGGGGGATGGTGTCTTGTAGTTGGTGATCTCTTTCAGACCTTTCCACACTGGTGCTGAGCCACTAGAAGAGAATTGAATCCTTATTTGTTAAGAATAATTCCTCTTTGCCACTCTGATCTCCTTTTCCAGTGTGTATTTGGCCTGTTTATACAAGACTTTGTCCCCCTTCCTGTAAGCATCTTCTTTGGCCTGATGGAGCTGTCTGAGTTTTGACTTAAAGACTTAAACTACTTCAGTCTGTGTGCATTGAATTTATTTAATACACGAGTTTCACAATTTGAGTTGAATTACTGAAATAAATGAACTTTTCCACAACATTCTAATTTATTGAGACGGACCTGTACATATTAAATAGCTACCAAAATAAATGTTGGTAACTGCAGTTTGACTAAAAGTAATGACCAAAAGTTGACAAAAATGCAATGACTTTTCGTCGACTAAAACTAGACTAAAACTATGAAAGTCTCAAATGACTAAAATGTGACTAAGACTATTAAGCATTTTCATCTCAAGATAAAGACTAAGACTAAATAAAAAATGCCTGCCAAAATTAACACTGGAACCAAACAGTGATCAGAGAGTCCTAAAGCTGCCCGTGGGACAGAGTGATATGCATCTTTTATTGCTGTGTAACAGTGATCCAATATATTACTGTCTCTGGTGGGACATGTAACATGGTGTCTGTATTTTGGCAGTTCACGGGAGAGATTTGCTTTATTAAAGTCCCCGAGAATGATTAAAACAGAGTCCGGGTGTTGTTGTTCTGTGTCTGTGATCTGATCAGTGAGTTTCTGTAAAGCTGAGCTCATGTGCGGTTGCGGAGGAATGAAAACACTCACGAGAATAAATGAGAATGAATGAGCAAAACTCCCGCGGCAAGTAGAAAGGCTTACAGTTCCGGAAATGAAAAGCACAGAGTGTTCTAGATCGGAAGTTCGTCCGTTTTATTGGGTAGAGAGCGGAGATTCGCCAGATGGATGCTAGGCAGTGCTGTCCAAAATCCGCGCTGTCTGATCTTCACGATCGCGCCGGCTCGCTTCCCCCATCTGCGCGTCCTGCGTTTGATCAGTGCCGCCGCTCCGCCAACTACTATGTCCAGCAAAACATCAGAATAATCGAAAACCGGTGAAATATCGGGGTGGTGTGTACTGCCGAATGTCCAGCAATTCTTCTCTGGTGAAACTGATTGCAGGGATATAACTAAAGACAGGACAAACTAACAAAAACATACTTTCTGACTTTTTTTTTTTTTTAAATCAAACAATCGAATGACACAAATCTCGTGCGGCGTCATCCACAGAATATATCAACACACAAGCATTAATAAATGAATGGAGGGCCCCAGTCCATCTAACATCTACTCACCCATGTAGAAGGCTTTCCATTGTAACAGAAATGACATTGTTTCCATTGTTCAATTGACAGCAATTATAATACAATCGTTCACTCATTTCCAGAATTTTCACAAATTTCGACTCAAATATGGACTGAACTTCTTCACCTGTTAAGTTAGCAAGACGCGGGCTTGACGGTATACTAATGGAATACTGAATACTGATTGGTTAAAGAAATTCCCACAGTGGCAACGTATTTGATTTTGATCTGATTAATCTCAGTTTGCTGCGTCCCAATTCGCCTACTTATATTATGACCTAAAAGTATTTACTCTTTTTGTGAAGAAAAAGTACATACTTTTGAGTATGTAGCAGAATAGTAGGCACGCTTTGGGTTATACTACTTTGTCATAGCTGTGTCTTTAATGGACGCTCTGTTGCTTAGTTACCTGCATCCTGTAACTGTTTAAACTGCCCCGTCAATCATCTTGTCACAGTTAACATAATCCACTTTTAGTTTAATTTGATTTCCTACCGTATTAGAGAGAAATGAAGAGGCACATCGCGGGTCTTTCATGCTTCTCTTGTGTTTGCATAATGATGCATTTAAATGTTAATGACCAAACGTATCATTATAAAAGTTCACAGTGTTGCTGCAGATGAAATATAACATGGATAACATTAAATAAATATTTTTTCATCAGGTTAGACATTGATTATTTATCACTCAAATCCCTTTCTTTACCTGTCCGTCGGTCGCACATATCTGCCATGTTTTTAGTTTTTTAACACTTTTTATGCGTGTTTGTAGTTCTAATCGAATCCTCGTCCACAGCGCAATGTGTTGTGGGCAATATTAGCTGTTAGAAGGTGCGTCCCATTCGACCGTAAGTGGACTGCGAAGTGGACTTCACAGGGTATTCTGCCTTCTTAAGTGAGATTCCATTCCGAAGGGAGCGAACATGTTCAGTTCGAAGGGCACTGCGAACGGCATAGGTGTAACGGGGAAAAAAAACGAAACAAGAAATTAAGTGTGAATGGTATCAAAATGCTTGTTTTGGTTATAAAATGTTTGTTCTAGTTAAAAAACAATTATATGTTCATTGTTTATTTAGCCCTCTGGTTGTGTTCGGACTCCTGTCACTCTTGTTGTGTTCCCGGTCAAAAATAACCGGACTCCAAACAACTGCTTATAAATCTGTCATTATGCTATATTATCACTAAATATTGGATTCATTCTTTTTGTCAACTTGTTTTCTTTCATTTAGGACTGGTTTTGTGTTTCTATTTGCATCTGATTAATCGTAGGCCTCATTTATCCGAAAGTAGGCTCCTCGTTTTTTGAGTGAAAAAATGTTTTTTTATGAATAATTTTCACAATATTAAACAAAAAATTATAAAAATTTGCACTGTTTCTCACACTAGTGTACTTTAATGATTAATCAGGAAGTTTGCTTTTAAATGCTTTTATTTTGTACAAAATTGCAAAAAGTCACACTTGTGGTGTTCCCGGTCAAAAATGACCGGACTCCGATCAATTGCTTATAAATCTGTCATTATGCTATATTATCACCAAATATTGGATTCAATCTTTTCGTCAACTTGTTTTCTTACATTTAGGACTGGTTTTGTGTTTCTATTTGCATCCGTTTAATCGTAGGCCTCATTTATCCGAAAGTAGGCACCTCCTTTTTTGAGTGAAAAAATCATTTTTTATGAATAATTTTCACAATATGAGATAAAAAATTATGAAAATTTGCACTGTTTCTCACACTAGTGTACTTTAATGATTAATCAGGAAGTTTGCTTTTAAATGCTTTTATTTTGTACAAAATTGCAAAAAGTCACACTTGTGGTGTTCCCGGTCAAAAATGACCGGACTCCGATCAATTGCTTATAAATCTGTCATTATGCTATATTATCACCAAATATTGGATTCAATATTTTCGTCAACTTGTTTTCTTTCATTTAGGACTGGTTTTGTGTTTCTATTTGCATCCGTTTAATCGTAGGCCTCATTTATCCGAAAGTAGGCACCTCCTTTTTTGAGTGAAAAAATCATTTTTTATGAATAATTTTCACAATATGAGATAAAAAATTATGAAAATTTGCACTGTTTCTCACACTAGTGTACTTTAATGATTAATCAGGAAGTTTGCTTTTAAATGCTTTTATTTTGTACAAAATTGCAAAAAGTCACACTTGTGGTGTCCCCGGTCAAAAATGACCGGACTCCGATCAATTGCTTATAAATCTGTCATTATGCTATATTATCACCAAATATTGGATTCAATCTTTTCGTCAACTTGTTTTCTTTCATTTAGGACTGGTTTTGTGTTTCTATTTGCATCCGTTTAATCGTAGGCCTCATTTATCCGAAAGTAGGCACCTCCTTTTTTGAGTGAAAAAATCATTTTTTATGAATAATTTTCACAATATGAGATAAAAAATTATGAAAATTGGCACTGTTTATCACACTAGTGTGCTTTAATGTTTAATCAAGAAGTTTGCTTTTAAATGCTTTTATTTTGTACAAAATTGCACAAAGTCACACTTGTCAAAAATGGCCGGCCATTGAAAGTGAATGGGGAAGAATGAAAGTAAGAGAAACAACTAGTGTTCAGGAGAATGTTGTGCTTGCAAACATAAAGGCCTTGGACCTGTGCGTGTGTGGATGCATGTATACTCACGCTATCACACTCACACACACACACATCTATGCATACAAACTATTGTGAGAATTACCAACGCTATCTCGCGGCAATTCGTACGTATTTTACGAGGTGGCTAATTCGTACGAATTCGTACGACCTCACTCGTACGATTTAGTAAGATTTGTCTAAACCCCACTGACGGGTAGGTTTAGGGGCGGGGTTAGGTGTAGGTCATTCGTACTAATTCATACGAATTGGCAACTCGTAAAATACGTACGATTTAGCAAAAATCGTATGAATTCCTACGAATTAGCCACCTCGTAAAATATGTACGAATTGCCATGAGATCGGGCTGGAATTACCAACGCTATCTCACGGCAATTCGTATATATTTTACGAGGTGGCTAATTCGTACGACCTCACTCGTACGATTTAGTACGATTTAGTACAATTTGTCTAAACCCCACTGACGGGTAGGTTTAGGGGCGGAGTTAGGTGTAGGTCATTCGTACAAATTCATACGAATTGGCAACTTGTAAAATATGTACGATTTAGCAAAAATCGTATGAATTCCTACGAATTAGCCATCTCGTAAAATATGTACGAATTGCCGTGAGATCGGGCTGGAATTACCAACGCTATCTCACGGCAATTCGTACATATTTTACGAGGTGGGTAATTCGTATGACCTCACTCGTACGATTTAGTACGATTTAGTACAATTTGTCTAAACCCCAGTGACGGGTAGGTTTAGCGGCGGAGTTAGGTGTAGGTCCTTCGTACAAATTCATACAAATTGGCAACTCGTAAAATACATACGATTTAGCAAAAATCGTATGAATTTGTACGAGTGAGGTCGTACGAATTCGTACGAATTAGCCACCTCGTAAAATATGTACGAATTGCCATGAAATCGGGTTGGAATGACACCTATTTCATCCTACCCTGAACTGCATGCAATATGCTTTTATGAATCTGATATTATAACTCTCTCTCTCTCACACACACACACACACACACACACCACATGCTCAAACTGCCTTGTCTTTATCCTGCATTGACTTCAAAATAATCTTTTCTTTCACCACATATTCTAGACAAAACATTATGACAATAGGTTTTGAGGCTTTCGTGTTCTCACAGAGTAGACGAAAGTTTACAAATAAATGCTAGAGTATACAAATGCCTCACAGTGCCTTGCTTGTCATTCACATGAGGAAGGGACAACTAAGGATGAATCTTACAATGAAGATGCATTGCAAGATATATTGGAAGAGGAAAACATCACTGAACAAGCTGAAAACCTTGCAACAACTGAAGTGGAGCAATCTTCTGATTTCGAGGACCCAGCTGAAGTTGATGTAACGTTCTGGTCGAAGGATGGAAAAAAAAAATATTATTTTGAAGTCAATGCAGGCCAAAGACAAGGCAGTTTGAACGTGTGTGTGTGTGTGTGTGTGTGTGTGTGAGAGAGAGAGAGAGAGAGAGAGAAAGAGAGTTATAATATCAGATTCATAAAAGCATATTGCATACAGTTCAGGGTAGGATGAAATAGGTGTAATACTCACAATAGTTTGTATGCATAGATGTGTGTGTGTGTGTGTGTGAGTGTGATAGCGTGAGTATACATGCATCCACACACGCACAGGTCCAAGGCCTTTATGTTTGCAAGCACAACATTCTCCTGAACACTAGTTGTTTCTCTTACTTTCATTCTTCCCCATTCACTTTCAATGGCCGGCCATTTTTGACAAGTGTGACTTTGTGCAATTTTGTACAAAATAAAAGCATTTAAAAGCAAACTTCCTGATTAATCATTAAAGCACACTAGTGTGAGAAACAGTGCAAATTTTCATAATTTTTTATCTCATATTGTGAAAATTATTCATAAAAGCAAAAAATGAGGTGCCTACTTTCTAAATGAGGCCTACGATTTAATCAGTCCTAAATGAAAGAAAACACAAAAAGATTGAACAATAGTAGTGACAGATTTATAAGCAAATCAGTGCACTTTTTGCAATTTTTACATAGCATTTTTTTTAATCTACACTAGTGTGAGAAACAGTGCAAATTTTCATAATTTTTTATCTCATATTGAAAATTATTCATAAAAAAGATTTTTTCACTCAAAAAATGAGGTGCCTACTTTCGGATAAATGAGGCCTACGATTAAATCGGATGCAAATAGAAACACAAAACCAGTCCTAAATGAAAGAAAACAAGTTGACAAAAAGATTGAATCCAATATTTGGTGATAATATAGCATAATGACAGATTTATAAGCAATTGATCAGAGTCCGGTCATTTTTGACCGGGAACACCACAAGTGTGACTTTTTGCAATTTTGTACAAAATAAAAGCATTTAAAAGCAAACTTCCTGATTAATCATTAAAGTACACTAGTGTGAGAAACAGTGCAAATTTTTATATTTTTTTGTTTAATATTGTGAAAATTATTCATAAAAAAAGATTTTTTCACTCAAAAAATGAGGAGCCTACTCTCAGATAAATGAGGCCTACGATTAATCAGATGCAAATAGAAACACAAAACCAGTCCTAAATGAAGGAAAACAAGTTGACAAAAAGAATTAATCCAAAATTGAGTGATAATATAGCATAATGACAGATTTATAAGCAGTTGTTTGGAGTCCGGTCATTTTTGACCGGGAACACAACAAGTGTGACTAGGTGAAATAAAACCCACAAAAAATTAAGAAAAATCTAAAAAAATTAGTGAGAAGTACTTATACCCTATGTGCACAAAGTCAGTAAGTTTGAGTCCAATGCGATAACGTTAACTAGTATTTTCGGGAAAACGAAAATCTTTTTCGGGTCAATTTGACCCGAACACAACCAGAGGGTTAGATAATGCATCTTGGAAAAAGGGGAGACACCTACAGGCAAGAAGGGTGTATAATGTGTGAAGTCGGCCATCTTCTCAGTTCACTCGAGCTGTTGAGAAGGATGTTTTGTGACCAGACTAGCAGTATTTATTGTCTGTTTGGTGCTCTCCATGTCTTTTCCAGATTTCCTCCAGTTACAGTAAATACTAAAGTGAATGTGCTCAGCAAAACTGCTTTCGCATGGTCATTACTAAGATAAAAGAATGCACAAACCGAGAGGGGTTACATAGGGAATAACGGAACATCGATACATCACTTCACAGGAAGTGGAGAGTGAAAATCACCCAACTGTCATTGCGCACGCGTCATCAGTTAGAACTAACGATGAAGCAGAGTCGTTAGAAGAGTTCCTTAAACGGATTGTCTATAGACGGTTTCAATGGCAACAACATAAACAAACATTACTGTGCATGCGCACTTTTGTGGCCCTAACTTAACTTCCGGTAGACTTCCAAATAGAACCAATAACAACAGCTATGTCCCTCTAGAGTAGATTATTTTTGATAAGCAAAATACAGTATGCTTGCTTTGTAAATCAGACAGCAAATGCAAATTCATTCTCTGCCAGCAAGAGGCGCTTTTAGAGAGGGAGAGATAGAGGTTTCCCCGGTAACGGCTGTACACAGAACATAGTGTTGCCTCAAGTAAATGTACTTGGTTACTGTCCACCTCTGATTACAATACTGAGGTGCAGATAATTGCCACTATTTGCATAAATAGTAGAAAATCCTGCTATTTTAACAGTGTAAATAGAATCTATAGCACTTAGTGTAAATAGCAAAAATACTGCTATTTTCACTTAGTGTAAATAGCCTCTATGGCTATTTACACTTAGTGTGTCAGGGTTCTGTTGTGTGTGTCATGTGTTCCCGCCTCTTGTGTCCATATTTGGTTTGTTTCCTGTCCTCGTCAGATGTGATTATTAGTTAATTCTTGTCCAGCTGTGTTTATGTGATTTTGTGTTAATTACCCTGTGTATTTAGTTCCTGTCTTTTGAGTTTGATTTCGTCTGGTCTACTCATTACTCCCGGTGTTTCCTGTCTGTAAGCCTTGCCTTGTCCTGCCATGTCTAGCCCTGATGTCTTATTAAATACTATAATTTGAGTTTACGTCCTCGTCTGCGTGTCCTTGTTCCTCCCTGCTGTGTGCACCGTGACAGAAGACCAGACCTAACCGTAAGCGGCGCCCCTTCACCTCGTTTTGTTTTGTTCGTTTTTTCTAGTTTTTATTTTTGTTCCTGTGTTTTGTCTCTCGCGGCAAGCGAGTCCGCTGGCCGCGAGCCCTCATGCCCGCCGATCGCGGGAGATATCCGGCTGTGGCTATCCCAAGCCCGTCGGCTGGTTGTCTAGTTCCCAGGTTGCCGCTCCCCCAGGCCCGTCGTTCACGGGAGATCATGCCACCGGCCCACCTCTGACTCAATGCCCGCCGGCCCGCCTCTGACTCAATGCCCGCCGGTCCGCCTCTGACTCAAGCCCGCCGGATCGCCGCTGACTCAAGCCCGCCGGATCGCCGCTGACTCAAGCCCGCCGGCAGCCGCAAACCCTAGCCCCATGGATCCAGTCCACACGTCACGGCCAGGAGAGCGTGTTTGTCGTCTTGTTGTGCCCACAGGAACATTTTAATCTAGTCTTGTCGGCCTTGTCCGCGGAGACTCGTCTGGGGCAGGTGGCTCCTCTTGTTGTGGCCACGGAGGCCATTCCAGCCACCTGCCCCCTTGTCGCAGAAGTGGAGGCGGTCGCTGAGGTACCCTGTGAGGGACCCTGACACCTCGTCATGCCCAGAGGAAGCCTCCGCTTCCTAGCTCCCCCAGGAGGGCTTCCTGTTCCTGTGGGATGTCCTGTCCTTTTTGTCTGGCCCCGGAGGGCTTTCCTGTCCTGTCATGTGCTGTCCTATTTGTCTAGCCCCGGAGGGCTCCTGATACCCCCTAACTTCCCCAGGGAAATTTTTTTGGGGGGTAGAAGGGTTCCGGCTGGAGTGGCCTGGCAGAGGGATGAAGCCACGGCCATGAAAGACCACCTGCCATGGCCTCCTGAGCTCCCTGCACCACCATGGCCTCCTGAGCTCCTTGCACCAGCCATGGCCTTCGGAGCTCCCAGCTCCACCATGGCCTCCAGAGCTCCCAGCTTCACCATGGCCTCCGTTATCTGTTCCGCTCTGGAGGTCCCCGTCCTGTGGTCCTGTCCGTGTCTGTCCTGAGGGGCCTCCAGAGCGCCCACCCCCCCTCCCCGGTGGAACTGTTACAGCGTGGGACACGCCTTCCGGGAGGGGGGAGTTATGTCAGGGTTCTGTTGTGTGTCATGTGTTCCCACCTCTTGTGTCCATATTTGGTTTGTTTCCTGTCCTCGTCAGATGTGATTATTAGTTAATTCTTGTCCAGCTGTGTTTATGTGATTATGTGTTAATTACCCTGTGTATTTAGTTCCTGTCTTTTGAGTTTGATTTCGTTTGGTCTACTCGTTACTCCCGGTGTTTCCTGTCTGTAAGCCTTGCCTTGTCCTGCCATGTCTAGCCCTGATGTCTTATTAAATACTATAATTTGAGTTTACGTCCTCGTCTGCGTGTCCTTGTTCCTCCCTGCTGTGTGCACCGTGACATAGTGCAAATAGCCGCTGCCTTTTTTTAAAGGCTCTGCAATGAAGGGGTTGCGATAATAAATGTTATTATTATACAAACAATAGTATTTACAGTATGAATGGTTATGGCGATTAGTTAAATTTGCATATTGTATGAATAGGTGAAACTAAGTGAAACCGGTGAGAAACGGCTGAGGCTCTGTCATTCTTTATTTAACTGTATTTACATCAGGAGAGTTAATGAGGGTGCATGTGGGAAAGAAAGCGCACGAGATGAAACCACTACAATCTGTAAAATTCTAAACGTATACTATATTTATTATATACTTTTGTATTTTATACGTTTAAATTTGAAAGTAAAATAAATTATATTTATTATATACATAATTGTATTTTCTTTATGTATTTTATATGCGTTTAACCTGTTGATTTACGACACACGTTACTATAAAATAATAAAATGTAAATGCGCTATAAACAAAAAGAGGAATAAATACATTTTAAGTTGTATTTATGTGTGCTGAAAAAAAGTGGAATGGCGAAAGGGGAAGTGATAAGATAGGTAAGCATATATAACACCATGTCATGTGACATTTTTATTGGTTGGTCAGTGAACTGCGTAGCAGTTGATTTTCTTTGATGACCGTTGTCTTTGAACATGGACATAAGAGCACCTAGGAACCAATAATCGCCACGATTGTTTTGTCAATCTTTCGCTGGGACACGGCTGTCTTTGAAAATCACCTCTTCATGTGTAAGAGCACCGATTAGACTGAAATTGACCAATCGCCACGTTTCACAATGTCCATCTTTCGTCTGGGCCCACACAACAGCTTTTGCTGCAGTTGCCCATTGGCCCTTTAGAGATTCCACACCAACTGAAATTGGTAGCACTACGCCCACACACACGTTGCCCACTATAAAATAATGTGGTTTGGCGGTTCGTCCTAAAACTCTGCACCAGGTCATCAGCATGGTCTAAAACATATCAAGCCTGCGCTGTTAGTTATGCATTTACATAAATAGTACATAAAAGTCAAATAAAATGTCCTGAAACGTCATCATGTATTGTTTAAGTGGATAATAGGCCTACATCAAACTGTAAATTGAATGAGAATATGAATGCAAAACATTGTTTGAGGTCAGTTGTATATAAATATATATAAAACAACAGGATATACTATTCTATAAAATAAGATATAATATCTTATATCATATAATATCATATGAGGCATGAATATAATTT
The DNA here is from genome assembly GCA_027422415.1 of Schizothorax lantsangensis. Classification (NCBI taxonomy): domain Eukaryota; kingdom Metazoa; phylum Chordata; class Actinopteri; order Cypriniformes; family Cyprinidae; genus Schizothorax; species Schizothorax lantsangensis. Next base: position 220,506 of record JAPDDO010000328.1, on the reverse strand, counting down.
CACATCTAAACACACAATATGAGCTTTATGTTATGCATTTTAAAAATATATTTAAATATATTTAACAGTGTTTCACATATATGTGAATATATTACTTTTCTGTACGGGAAAACATTGGGATTTTAGTCAAAAGTATTTGAAATGGATTTTAAATGTGGGTCAAGATCAGCAATACTTATGTGGCCCACATATCTACATTTGACATCTGGGCCAAATACTACATTTGACATCTGGCCCATGTCTTGTGTGCCGTCTTAAACCCGGTACCACCTCTGCCAAACCCGGGCCATGTTTGGCCCACATGCTGTATGCCAGTGCCGGATGAATGGCAGATGAATATAGTATATATTATATATATAAAACAACAGGATATACTATTCTATAATATACAATATAATATCATATATCATATATTATCATATGAGGCATGAATATAATTTTGCATGTATGTAAACACATAATTAAACATGCAACATGAGCTTTATGTTATGCATTTTCAAAATATATTTAAATATATTTAACATTGTTTCACATATAAGTGAATATATTACCTTTCTGTATGGGAAAACATTGGCATTTTACTCAAAAATATTTTAAATGGATTTTACATGTGGGTCAAGATCGGCAATACTTATGTGGCCCACATATCTACATTTGACATCTGGGCCAAATACTACATTTGACATCTGGCCCATGTCTTGTGTGCCGTCTTAAACCCGGTACCACCTCTGCCAAACCCGGGCCATGTTTGGCCCACATGCTGTATGCCAGTGCCGGATGAATGCCAGCTGTGCCAGATGCATGCCAAATCTGGGCCAAATTTGTTTGCTGACTGGGCAGATGTGAACAAAGTGACACATGTCTGACACAAAAAAATCACTCCCCCAGTTTATCTTGCTACAAATTAAAGGTCACTAGTACTAAAAAAAAATTGTCTGGCTTTAATGATAATTACTTATTAATTAGTTATTTTATATGATTTATATAATTATATGATTTATATTATTATTAATCCATTACACAAAAGCAATTTTAGTTTAACAGTTATTATAAATCATTTATTTTAAATGAATGTTAATATATACAGATCGTATGTAATATAAATAAGTTGTAGAATCAATAGATAATGCTTTAAAAATGACTACATGTGACCTTACATGTTCGAGTCTCTATCGTTGTATATTTCCAACTATATAAACTAATTAACAAGTTTCACTTGTGACTACACTGATAAAGCAAGATAATTGATTTTATTTGTCCTCTTTCATGTACAAGTACTTTTTTCATTGTAAATGCATTTAAATTCATCATATTCTTCAATCTCCTAACCTTTAGCAAAACCTTTAACTAAGGCTGGTGATTGGCTGTTCGCCAGTGATGTCACACATTCATGTTTTGTTTACTGTGTAGAGACTTGCTGAAATCGTCTGTATCGCATCTTGTCAGTGTCTGCGCTTGCTTCAATGTGTGTTGTGTATACCTCTATCAGCAAAGCAGCTCTTTACTTGTCTCTAAGTTGCTCGCCTGTTGGACTTGCTTCGTACTGTATCGCGTATGTCACATTTGGTGTGATAACATTCAGTGTGAAATACATTTTGAGAGAAGCAGTCTATGTTTAGCTCTGTGTATTTACTTGCGTTTACAGTTTGCTAGGAAATGCTTGTTTTGTTTATCTTGCGTTTGGTCTCGTACTGTATCGCGTATCTTGTCAGTGTCTGCGCTTGCTTGGCCATTTGGTGTGATAACAGGAAAGTGTGTTCAAGCGCCAGCAGAAGACAGTGTAAAGAAATACTTTTTGAGAGAAGCAGTCTATCAGCGGAAGTTTAAAGCAGCTCGTAAGTGTATTTACTTGTCTCATTAGTGTTTAGTGCAGTTGCCGTTGCTAGGAAACGCTTGTTTTGTTTACTGTGTAGAGACTTGCTGAAATCGCGTTTGGTCTCATTTACATTTACATTTACACATTTAGGAGACACTTTTATCCAAAGCGACTTACATTGCATTCAAATTACAGTTTTTTACATTTTATCAGCTCTTGCTTTCCCTGGGAATCGAACCCATGATCTTGGCGTTGCTAGCGCCATGCTCTACTATTTGAGCTACAGGAAAGCTTGGTCTCGTACTGTATCGCGTATCTTGTCAGTGTCTGCGCTTGCTTGGCCATTTGGTGTGATTACAGGAAAGTGTGTCCAGCTGAATTCAATTTGTGATTTGTTAGATGGGTTTAAAAAAGGTTATTATACCGCGGCAGCGGTCGTGTGAAGCCCTCCTAGTGTGAAGACCGAAGAGTGTAAAGACCATCGACTCTACCGTGCGACTCCACCGGACAGGGACACCGGCAAGGGATATAAGTATCGCTTTTGATTTATCCTCTTTTCTACACCTGGCTTCACTTCTTTTTAAGTTTTAGTTTTTATAACCAATTCTTACTATGTGTTTTCAGATCACTACCACTCGCAAACCATGCATCACACACTGTAAGCTGCGCAATCCTAACAACCTGCGCACTTTGCCTATGTCTGCTAATACACTACTTTCTTTTTCTATTGGTCTCTGGAATTGTCAGTCTGCTGTCAACAAAGCTGATTTCATTACTTCCATTACTAGTCATTCAAGATTAAACCTCATGGCCCTGACAGAGACCTGGATCAAACCAGAGGACAATGCTACACCTGCAGCACTCTCCAATAACTTATCCTTTTCCCACACCCCCCGTTTGACTGGAAGAGGTGGAGGTACTGGTCTTCTCATCTCTAATAATTGGAAATTTGCTCCTTTACCATCTCTGAGTATCAACAGCTCCTTTGAATCACATTCGGTTACTATTACCTACCCTCTAAAAATTCATTTTGTAGTTGTTTATCGACCTCCAGGACCACTAGGTAACTTTGTGGAAGAATTAGATGTGTTGCTCTCAACCTTTCCTGAGGATGGTGCTCCCTTAGTTATACTTGAAGACTTCAACATCCACCTAGATAAACCCCAGGTTGCAGACTTCCACACTCTACTTACCTCTTTTGATCTCAAGAGAGTGTTAACTACGGCTACTCACAAATCAGGCAACAAACTGGACCTTATTTACACATGACACTGCTCCACTAAACATGTGCTAGTTACTCCACTGCACACCTCGGATAATTTTTAAAATCTGTAATTTTACTTTTACTTAAGTATATTTTTTTTAGAAGTATTGTACTTCGCTACATTTTAAAACCCCTCAATTACTGAGTATAAAAAAGCGCTCCCTTGTAACTACTGCAGTAGATAATGGGAGGAGAACAAACTGGCGCTAAAATCACAAGAAAGATGCAGACGGACAAGACAGGCATTATGGTGCAGACCCAGCTGAAAACCAAACCCTGTCGTATTCTGCTGAAGTTGAACTCGAAGGAAATGAAGTGAACCCCAGGCCATATTGATGCTCTATTATGCAGTGTAACCTGGGTTTGCCTAGAGAGACCAAACTAGCAGCTTATAAAATCTCGACATCAACCCTTCTCAAGCATGTAGAGGTAAGGTCAGAGGCGTCATGAACATTCAAAGTGAGGGGGCATGTACCTCAGATTTCTGAGCCAAGTGGATTTTGAATGCAGCTCCCAAAAGACAAAAAAATAGCCGAATAATATTTTCTATATTTGATACAATCACACCGGCGTGATTAGACCGTTCAGTGCGTCTATCATCAGTTGCTAAATTCAAATCTGCGTTCGCTGGCTGGCACTGAGCCAGAGACAGACGGGTTTTTACAGCACTGTGCATTATAACCAATCACACACGATTCTGTTGAGCCGATGAATGCAATGACCAATCAGAGACGTTCAGACGAGTCATCGCTAAAATGTCGGTGTTTTCTTCACTTGCTCGCTGACTGAATACCTCTTTCTGGCGAATTCTTTCATTAGAAACAACAAAGTGCATATGTGTGTATGAATCTGTAAGTAGGATATTCATTTTATAGTGTAAACAGCTTCAGTGATTTTAATGGGAGTTTTTGAGAGTGCTTGAAATCTTGACTGTCAGTGAAAATGTTCTTTGATAATGTAAATGTTCTTTGCTCTCTTTCTGTACAATGAAAGTGTTATGATAAGTAGCCTAACTTACAATGTTTTTAATATTCACATTAAATATAAAGTCAGTCATATTAAAATAGGCCTATGTTATGGCATGACACCCATATCTGTTACTTAAGTAAACAGACAGGTTTTTATGCATAGACAATCGAGATTTTCATGATATAGTCAATGCTTTTGGGAATGTTTTGAATAACAACCCCCCGAAAATGTATATATTTATATAATTTCATATAGTAAATCAATATCACACAAAGAGGTGATTTTTTTCCTCCAAAAATCAGCATGATTAGCCAACATATATACAGTATATATATATATATATATATATTTACAACAGTTCAATAAACAAGAAGTTAATTAAGAGAGTTGGGTTTTAGACACCATATTCCCTGGTTTTGCGCTATTTCGACAAAAATAATTCCAAACACAGCCCCCATAGCACAGTTTTATGTCTCTGAGCAATGATGGTGTTTCGTTCCTGAATGAATCAACCGTTTAAATTATTCGGTTCAATCGCAATGACGACAGTTGCCAACTCTCGCGAGACAAATAAGCAACCGCAGCTTCAAAAACAAGCCCAAAACAAGCCCAATATTTTTTTGATGATTTATTTTCATCAATATTATTTATTATCAATTATTTATTACCAATAAATGAGCCTGCAACATATTCAACTGAAACCACTCTTTTATCTGAAAAGCAAAAACAGAAGCTATTTTACAAAAATCAGCAAACTGCAACAAAAGTGGGAACACAATTCGTCTCCAATCACCTGTAAGCAGAAGAGGACTGGAGAGATGGAAAAGGAGAAAAGCACAAGAGCTTCAAAGGAGAGCTGTAACATAGCCACATATTTATAGCCTAAAATATATAGGGGTCATTCTATGAAAATTTCCATTTTTCTGTCCCTAGCCTTTACAGAAATATTACACTTGAAAAACACTTGGTTACAATTTTTTTATATATATTTTAAAATTAAACAATGTGTTATTTGAACAATTACACCTTCTTGAGCCATCAATGTGGCAATATTTGTTTTTAATTAATTATAAAGAGTTCCAAGCACCACAAAACTGCTCTTCCCCACAGCTATGTACAGAGGGAACGGGCTTTATTTTGAGGTCAAAAACTGGTTTTTCTTCCATTTAAAATAAAATAATGTATACATAACTATCAAATAAATGACATAAAACAAACAAAATGGCACATAAATATTATAGAAAAATATATTAAATTATAATATATATCATATTAAAAAACAAAATATTATATAATGTTATTAAAAAGATTATATGTATATATTTTTTTAAATCATTAAGCTGTCATTTATGTGTATTCATGAAGTCAAAAGGTAATCTAATAATGTGGTCTAAGTTTAAATGAGAAAAAAATAAATACATTTTAAGACATCTTGCCATGCCAGGCTATTCAAACCAAATGTATTTACTCAGTATTAGGATATGACTACTTGTTTTTTATTACAGCCCGTGATAATTAATACATTACAAAAACATTGTAAAAATGAGGCTAAAAGAAAGTCCTCCCACTCCTCTACGTCTACTTCTATCATCGCTTGGATTACAGCGTCACGCGTCTTCTTTTTGAATGTGATTTTTCTCCAATGAGGCGGCAGAACATTTGGCAAATTACGCTACGGCACTTATATTATTGTACTGGTTGGCTATTAACTGCGAGCAGACAGAGTGTCAATCAATGCATTGGAGAATACGGCGTACATAAATAAAGAAAATAAGTTGCTTGCCAGATTTCCCTAACAAGCAACCATATTTTTTAAAATAAGACCATAAAATCGCAACCCGCGACCAGGGATTTTTCCCCGCAACTTTACAAAAAAAGAAGCCCAAAGTCATGTATAATACGCGGACTTGGCAACTGTGGCAATGACTCACTTATTAACAGTGACTTGCTGACACCTACTGGCGGTTTTAATTTCACATTTAAAGTATCTTTTTATTTTATTATTTTATTTTATTTATTATTTCTGTATTTGTAACTGCAGGTTAAAAACAACTAGTTTGAGATTAATAGGCCTATCCCAGGGGTGTCAAACTCAGTTCCTGGAGGGCCGCAGCCCTGCAGAGTTTAGTTCCAACCCTGCTCCAACACACAAACCATGTAGTTTTCAAATAATCCTAAATGATTAGATTAGCTGGACCAGATGTGTTTAATTAGGGTTTAATTAGAATATTTTCATACTCTTTCCACCTCTGCGTATAACCCCACTTCTTAAGAAACCCACTCTTAAACCAACTCTTTTAGGGAACTATAGACCGGTTTCCCTTCTACCTTTCATTGCAAAAACACTTGAACGAGTTGTGTTCAACCAAGTCTCTGCCTTTCTAACACAGAACAACCTCCTGGACAGCAACCAGTCTGGCTTCAAACGTGGACATTCGACCGAAACTGCCTTGCTCTCAGTTGTTGAAGCCCTAAGACTTGTTAGAGCGGCTTCCAAGTCTTCATTACTTATTTTGCTGGATCTGTCTGCTGCTTTTGATACGGTCAACCACCAGATCCTCCTGTTAACCCTATTGAGAAAGGGCATCTCAGGAACAGCACTCCAGTGGTTTGAGTCTTACCTCTCAGATAGGTCCTAAGGTATCTTGGAGAGGTGAGGTGTCCAAGTCGCAACATCTAGCTACTGGGGTGCCTCAGGGCTCAGTTCTTGGCCCACTTCTCTTCTCTGTCTACATGGCATCACTAGGTTCTGTCATTCAGAAACATGGCTTTTCATATCACTGCTATGCTGATGACACTCAACTCTACCTCTCATTCCATCCTGATGATCCGACGATAGCTACTCGCATCTCAGCATGTCTAACAAACATTTCTTGCTGGATGAAGGACCATCACCTTCAACTCAACCTAGCTAAGACAGAAATACTTGTAGTTTCAGCAAACCCATCACTTCATCACAATTTCACCTTCCAGTTAGGCTCATCTACCATAACTTCTTCAATAACTGCCAGAAACCTTGGAGTTGTGATTTAAAAACACACACACACTTGACCCTCTATCAATTGCATATTTATTCTGTAACTGCTAGCTTTTCTTGAAAAACTAACACTAGCTTTCTTTTTTCTATTCTATCTACTTGTTTCTTAAAAAAAAACTAGATTTCCTTTTTCTATATTCTATCTACTTGTTTTCTTTAAAAGAAAAAAAAACAACAACAACAACCTTGCTTCGTGTACTGCGTTAGGCTAACCAAGACTTGTCATAGCACTTGCATGTTGTTGTTCTTTTGTTGGTTTTGATTGCTTCTGTTGCCCTCATTTGTAAGTCGCTTTGGACAAAAGTGTCTGCTAAATGACTAAATAAATAAATAAATGTGTACATGCTCCACAAACTCAGGATCAAAGCCTGAGTTGACAAAGAAAGTTGATGATCAGCATCATGGTACCAACAAAGCCGGATTGGAGTGGTTTGGTTTTGTCAACTCGAAACTAATCCTGTAACTCTGAATTTGTTCATCTACCATCATGGTACAGGCCCCGGGACACCGGTTTGAATTAATCTGATGAATCCTTGTTTGAACTGAATCCATCACTGAATCACTATCTGACACTTAGGGCAGCGGTTCTCAATTCCAGTCCTTGCATACCTCCGCTCTGCACATTTTGTATGTTTCTCTTATCAACGTTGTCCTATTCGACTGTAAGTATAAGTAACTTAATGGATTTCCCTTTAATGGATTTTTGCTCAGGGAGTAGGGAGCAATGGACACTGTGTAGGGACTAGGGTTGGGAATCGAAAATCGATTCCGATTCCAGAATCGGATACTTAAGGTCAGGAATTGGATACTTGTTGTCAAATTAAAATTTCGATTCCGCCTATCGATTCCTATGTGCTTTTTTTTCTTCATCTGTGAGGACTGTACCTACAGTGATCTGCCAGAACCTTGCTCGCTATTAAGCGCTCCAAAGATTGGCTACACTTGCGATCAGAAGCCAAAAAAGTTAACATGTTGCAAGAGAGATGTCACCATCAATATTACAAAGCACTTTCATATAATAGATCTTTAAAGATCGCGAACACGATTCAAACACCAACGTGATTCTATTCCTAAATTACAAACATCCGTCTGTTTCATTCCTCAAACTTTGACATACAGCGAACGATCATATCAGTGTGATTTGAACATTTAAATCTGCATTCGCGCTGCCGCTGAGCTGAAGAGAGCAGCTGTCAACTGTCTGGAATGAAACAGCCTCACAGTCTTTTCAACCACACAGTATCATTATTTCTGTGTTACAAACATACAAATCACAGAAGTACTGGGATAAAGGTTTGTAGTTCAGATATAAACTCTGATGTGTACGGTAGCGATTAAAATAGAGTAAATCACCTTTTGAAAGTAATTTGACACTTCAAATGTAGATTTATCGATTACATTGTTACTCCTGTAGGTGGGCTGATAAAATGTATTTGTGTTTGAATCATACAAGAGATTCATTCAAGAATGCTGATTCATCCAGTAATGAACCAAGTACATCTTGAGTGAGTCACTGAATCATTCATTCATAAATTACATGTAATTTTGTTTAGTTGTCTAACGTTTTTTTCTTCAGAATCATGAGAGAAGCACAACTTCCATTGGGGAAAAAAAATAAAAATAAAACTTAATTTGTTTTTTTAATTTATCCAGAATCATGCAGTTCTATTTTGCACACAAACAGCTCTTAAAGAGTCCAGTTTTTATGTAGCCTGTTGATTTTTGTTCATGGTATTCAGCTCCAATAAATGGTTTGCAAAAAAAGAGACACAGGATAAATGTTTGATATCATTATTTAATCACATTGGAATCGAAACTAGGAATCGAAAAGAATCGGAATCGATAAGCAGAATCGGAATCGGAATCGGAATCGATAAAATTCAAAAGATACCCAACCATGTAGGGACCATGTCAATCGGAACACAGTTAATGCGCGGAGCTCACTTCTAATGAGCTGATGATTTGAATCAGGTGTGTTAACAAAGAGAGACATGCAAAATATGCAGAGCGGGGGTACGCGAGGACTGGAATTGAGAACTGCTGACTTTGATATTATTTTCCTCTAGACCACTAGATGACACAAAAACGTGGCACAGCACTTTCCAAAACATTCACTTTTCAAGATGCACATGTATATTTGTCTGATCCTTGATGCGATCGCAGGCAGCAGGGCAAAGTTGATTCTGTGCTTACTTGATCTAATATTTTATGTTTTTTAAAATGTTGTAGATTTAAGTAGAAAATGAGAATCGCTAAAATTAATGCATATATTTTGAGAAAGAGGTCTTCTTAACGATTTTCAGTTTTGTTTAAGATAATTAAAGCAACAGTTTTTAAATAACGAAAGAATATGCAAAAGTATGGTATTTGGGGTAAAAAGCGCCCCTGCTGTTGAGGCTAAAGGCACAGTAATTAACATGATAATTAATAGATGGCTGACTTTTCCATTTGTTGACATGACATGGTTAGATTCAGATGGTAAATATAATATATTATGTTGGGTGTCCATATTACAGATAATCACCATGTTTAGAATGAAACCATCATATTTAAAAACATGATATAATAAAAATATAATTTGTTGTTACTACTGTAAATCTATATTAAATTATTATGGGATCTCCTTCAATGCTTCCAGAATCTTTACTTTTTAAAATGATTTTTTTTTCTGTATTTTAAAATATATATTTTTATATTAACATATTCTAATGACAGTATATTTGTTAATATTAATAATTAGTAATAATAATTAGTTAATACTTTTATTTTTCAAAATAAGCAGAAAATAGTACAAACTTTGCTAAAGTGATTGTTTTGAACAAGTATTAACTTAGACATTATAAAAAAAAAATAAAAAAAAAAACATTATTGTAGCTGAAGTATTTGTATCAATACTGTGTGCCTTTTACCCCATGCTGGTGAGCCTCCCTTGCCACCTCATACATTTATAAGATTTTTAAACAAAATAAACAACTTGTATGATTTATTTTCACACAAAATCTCTTGCTCCATTAATGTTTAATACAATTAAATTAAATTCAATTCAAGTTTATTTGTATAGCGCTTTTTACGATACAATCGTTCCAAAGCAGCTTTACAGGAAATTAAGTTTCTACAATATATTTATATATTGTAGAAACTTAATATATTTAACTGATGGCAAAATTTGGTAATTCTGTATGTTGTCTGAGGGTTGGCATCCTCTGAGGTCCTCTGAGGGGTTGGCATCATCTCTTCTCAGGTGTTTGGTCATCTCAGATCATTTAAGGGTTGGATCCAGACAGGAGCTTGTGCAATTCCTAGTTACCACGGGATGTTTATCCTGTGGCAGAAACAGAGAAACAAATAAAGACATAATTAGCGTAGCTGTTGTTCCATCCATCCAAGCAAACATTATTTGTTCAACCAAAGCTAAAGAATAATAATGTGTTTGATCAGATATAACTGCAGTACAAGATTATGATATGCATTATATGAATGCATTATATGAATGCTTGGCTAAAGAGATGTGTCTTTAATCTAGATTTAAACAGAGAGAGTGTGTCTGAACCCCGAACGTTATCAGGAAGGTTATTCCAGAGTTTGGGAGCCAAATATGAAAAATCTCTACCTCCTTTAGTGGACTTTGCTATCCATGGTACTACCAAGAGTCCAGAGTTTTGCGACCTTAGGACGCGGGTTGGATTGTAGCTTGATAGAAGACTAGTTAGGTACGCAGGAGCTAAACCATTTAGGGCCTTATAGGTAAGTAATAATATTTTATAACTGATATGGAACTTAATAGGTAGCCAGTGCAGAGACTGTAAAATTGGGGTAATATGATCATATTTTCTTGACCTGGTAAGGACTTTAGCCGCTGCATTTTGTACTATCTGTAGCTTGTTTATTGAAGATGCAGGACAAACACCTAGCAGTGCATTACAATAGTCTATAGGTCATGAATACATGAACTAGCTTTTCTGCATAAGAAACAGGTAACATGTTCTGTAGCTTGACAATGTTTCTAAGCTGGAAGAATGTTGTTTTCAAAAGTCAAGTTGCTGTCTAATATAACACCCAGATTTTTGACTGTAGAGGAAGTAACAGGACATCCGTCTAGTTGCAAATTGTAATCAAAGAGATTCTGTGTACTGTGTTTTGGTCCAATAAGTAATATCTCCGTCTTATCTGAATTTCATAGAAGAAAATTATTGGTCATCCAATCTTTTACATTTTTAACACACTCTGTTAGCTTAGATAATTTAGAAGTTTCATCTGGTCTTGTTGAGATACATAGTTGATTATCATCAGCATAACAATGGAAACTAATCCCGTATTTTCTAATAATATTACCAAGGGGAAACATGTATATTGAAAATAGCAGAGGACCTAGGACAGATCCTTGTAGTACTTCATACTTTACTGGTGATAATTGAGATGACTCCCCGTTTAACCCTCTGGGGACTGAGGTGATTTTGGGGCCCTTGAGATGTTTTGACATGCCCTGATATTTGTGCTTATTTCTGTCAGGGTTCTGTCACTTCGGTCTAGTGTTATTCATGGTTTTGTGACAGAGCCTTGACACTCCCTTCATGTCCTGTTTTTATGTGAGTGCGTGGCTTCGAGTGTGCTCGAGCCGCGCGCTCTCTTGTCTGCGTGCCTTGTTTTGTGTTGGAGCGTGGTGTTCGGATCCCGGCACTCATGTCTTGAGTTTTGGTTTCGTGTCGGGGTTCGGACACTCGCGCTCCATGTTCTGTCTCATTGTGTGAGCGTGCGGCTCGAGTTCGCTCAGCCGCGCGCTCTTGTCTACGTGCGTTGTGTGTGTGTGTGTGGTGTTGCACGCAGTTTCCGTGTTTTTATCGGCTGCGTGCATTCATGTTATGTCTTGTGCTGTGTGGCACGCAGCTCATGTATTTCATTGGCTGCGTGCTTTCATGTTGTCATGTCTTGTGTGAACACGCGGCTTGAGTGTTCTCATTAGCTGCGTGTTCGTGTCCTGTTTTGCACATGGCTGGTAATTTGTTTTGCTGGCCATGTGCTTGTTTGAGTTTTGTGTGAGCACATGGCTTTTGTCTTAGTTTTCTGTGTGCCATGTGCTCTCATGTCAATTGTCTTGACCCCACCCATCTTGTTACCTGATTATTGGTTAATTTGTCCCACCTGTGTTTACCTCATTACCCTCCTCATTTGCTCCCTTTATAATCTCCTTGTGTTTGCAGTTCCGTGCCAGTTCGTCATCGTATGTTCCCCATTGATGTTACCCTGAATGTATCCTGTTCCTGCCCTGCCCTGCCCTGCCCTGCCCTGCCTTGCCCTGCCCTGCCCTGCCCTGCCTTGTCAAGCCTTGCCAGCTGTCCTGTTTTTCCCCTACGGGGTAGTTTTTGTTGTTTTGTTTTATTTTATTGTTGATTAATAAAGCCCATTCTCTTGCACCATTGAGTCCTCGCCTCATCCCTTTACCCAACCCTGACAATTTCAGCTACTTATAACATACTAATGACCAACATGTATTTGTTTTTGTATTCAGCACAAACTTTGCTACAATATTATGTGACCAAGATGGATGTACATGTTTGTATTTTTTTAGAAAAAAAATTAGTAAGTTTTGGGGAAAAAAATGTAGCTGAAATAAGGCCATAAAACCCACACTAAATAGTCCTGAATAAGACTTTAGAGTAATCAGTCTTGTCGGCTAGAATATTTACTTCACAATTAAGTGAGAATCATTCTGTTTACTCATTCACAGAAAACAATATATTGATTAAAATTCTTTAAGACATGTTTTGTGATTGAAAGCCTGTATGCGAGGGAGTGACAATGTCCTTGAATATTAAGTGATTCTCACCTGAGACACAAAGGGCCCTCCCCTAAAGGCTGCTAATGGCCCATCAGTGTGACTGACTTTGAGGCAGGTAAGAGAGAATGTGAGGAGATTGAACAAATGTTTTTTTTTAATTATTTGTATTTTATTTACAACACCGTATAATCAAAATATACATAATGAAGGTCAAAGACACATTATTGTGCACACTGATCTAACCACAGAGATGTGAACAGACTTTGAGTCATTCCTGCAACAGATTTTGTTCAACAAGTGACACAAGTAAATCATGCCTGATATTTACGTGTGTTATTTGAGTGTTTCTGCTACTTTCCATGGATTCAAGAAAAAAAAAAAACATAATCAGTGGTCAAGGAGCTTGTTTTACCATATAATATCAGTGTAGTTGGACATCTGATGTTGGTACAGCACTCTCAGAGGAAAACAGTTTGAAGAAAGTAATCAGGATTCATCATCTGTGGTGCAGGTATCTGATTCAATAAAATACAAACAACCAAAAAAAAAAAACATTTGTGAGCATGTTAATATCAGGAGCATCTTTTTATATATATGTTTTATAGACTCACGCATGCTTTGTACTATCGTAAACAAAAAAATACATTTTATATCTGAGAAACTAATTATTATTGTTTAGAAAAAACGAACTATGATTTTGTAGTCATATAGCCTAGTATGTATGGCTTTGTACTACAAAAGATGTACTTTGTACTATAAAAAAAGGATATTTTATATCTGAGAAACTAATTATTATCGTTTAGCACGCTATTAAATCCATTTGTGAACATTAAACATTTTTCTAAACATTGTAGCATTCATCATGTTGTCGTTTGGGAAAAAAAATAAACGCGTTCAAGTTTGAGTCACAATAACACGTTAACTAATGCAAAAAAAGAAACATTACTTACTCATCAGATCGCTCTTCTCTTCTGGATGAACTCTTGCTCTTATTTTATTTATTCAGCGTGTCTTCTTCCAGAAACGAACAGTAATGTTAGCCGCGAGGAACGATCTGGCTTTGTTTATGTTGGGCATCTCCTTGAGCACGCGGCTCACGCGGTTATTTACATATGAACGCGAGGGGGCGGGATCGCATTAGAAATAATGAGTTAGACGGGACAGACTGAACATCGTGTTGGTTTCATACGGATTACTTCATCACAGAATGTTTGTTTTCGATAAGACTTACTTCATTTCAAAGTAGACACTTCCAGCTTTCTATAGATATAACTCCCATGTCCGTGTGTTGAGTTTTCGCTGAGTTACAGTTCATTTTAGTGACGTATTTTGAAGAGCAGCTCGCGGAGATGGAGAAAACAAAGAGCGCATCCTGTTTGTTTTCTTTTTTTTTTCCAAAACCACAAAGTTTTGTTGTATTCGTGAGTGTACACAAAAAAAATAGACACTTCAAAGTTTCAATTGATGTATAACACTTATCTGTACAACCAAAATCGACGGAGTATTTTTAATGTCTTTTGCACTGGTCTTAAAAAAAACGAGTTGGTATCACCGGCGATACAGCCGTCCCCTTAGGGTTAAATAAACAAAGTGGTAGCGATCGGACAGGTAGGATCTAAACCATCTTAAAGCCTGCCCTTGAATACCAGTATAGTTTTGTAATCGATCTATGAGTATGTCATGATCTATAGTGTCGAACGCAGCATTAAGATCAAGTAAAACTAGCAATGAGATGCAGCCTTGGTCTGATGCAAGAAGCAAGTCATTTGTAATCTTAACAAGTGCAGTTTCTGTGCTATGGTGGGGCCTGAAACCTGACTGAAATTCTTCACAGATATCATTTTTTTGCAAGAACGAGCACAATTGAGCAGACACAACTTTTTTAGATCGGGTGATGTCTGGTTATTTGTTAATCTAGCCACTGTGCTAAATAAAAACCTTGGATTGTTGTGGTTATTATCTATGAGTTTGTGGATATGCTCGGTCCTGGCAGCTTTTAGAGCCTGTCTATAGCTGGACATACTGTTTTTCCACGCATTTCAAAAAATTTCCAAGTTAGTTTTTCTCCATTTGCGCTCAAGATTACGAGTTTCTTTCTTGAGAGAATGGGTATAACTGTTGTACCATGGCGCAGCACGTTTTTCTCTAACCTTTTTTAATTTGATGGGGGCAACAGTTTCTAACGTATTAGAGAAGATAGTGCCCATGTTGCTAGTCATTTTGTCTAGTTCATTTGTATTTATGGGTACACAGAGCAGTTGAGATAAATCAGGCAGGTTATTTGTGAATCTGTCTTTAGTGGCTGGAACAATAGTTCTGTCTGGACAATAAAGATGAGTGGGCTCGGTGACATTTTGCTTGACTCCAAAAGAGTTTATTAGGTCAGTAAACACAAGTCCTAACGCATCATTTGTATTATCAACGTGAATGTTAAAATCTCCGACAATTAGCACTTTATCAACATTAACCAATAGGTCTGAGAGGAAATCTGCAAATTATTTTAGAAAATCTGTATGTGGCCCTGGCGGTCTATACACAGTAGCCAGAACAAGAGATAGGACAGATTTATTTTGCATATCTGACAGTGTAACATTAAGCAGAAGTATTTCGAATGAGTTAAACCTGTATCCTGTTCTCTGAGTAACATTGAGAATATCATTATATATTGTTGCGACACCGCCGCCACGACCAGTCTGACGGGGCTCATGCTTATAACAGTAGCTTGGTGGAGTAGACTCATTTAGACCAACATAATCATTTGGTTTAAGCCAGGTTTCAGTAAAGCAGAGTACATCAAAACTATTACTTTTACATTTACATTTACATTTAGTCATTTGGCAGACGCTTTTATCCAAAGCGACTTACAATTGGGGAATACATAAAGCGATTCATCTTGAAGAGGCAATCAGACAGAGGAAGTGCTCGTAACACCAAGTCTCAGTCATATATCAAATAAGTACGAGCTAGCAAGGGAAGGAGAGAGAGATAAAGGGAAAGGTTTTTTTTGTTTTTTTTAAGAACAAGTTTAGGATGAAGTCAAGTAGTGCCGAAAGAGATGAGTTTTCAGTTGTTGCTTGAAGATTGACAGGGATCCAGCATTCCGGATAGGGGTGGGAAGATTATTCCACCATCCAGGAATGGTGAATGAGAATGTTCTGGAGAGTGATTTTGAGCCTCTCTGTGATGGTACCACAAGGCGTCGCTCACTAGCAGATCTCAGACTTCTGGAGGGGATGTAGATTCGTAATAGTGAGTGGAAGTATCATTTAAGTGGGTAGAACAAAAGTCATCATAGCAGTTATTTGAGAATTGGCTTACTAGTCAAATGGAGCATAGCGTCCTGGAGATGTTGTCCGACAGGAGTTCCGCCCCAACTCTGCTGGGGTGCAGGCCATCAGCACGGAAGAGCCTAGGACGCTCCCAGAAAAGATTCCAATTATTAACAAAGAGCAGTTTCTGATCTTTACACCATGACAATAACCACTCGTTTAAAGCAAACAGTCTACTGAACCTTTCGTGTCCTCGTCGATACGTGGGAAGCGGTCCTGACACAATGATCGTCGTCGCGGGCGATGTGCTGCGTACCGTCTCAATCAGGCTCCTGAAGTCCCTCTTCAGTGTCTCCGTCTGCCGCATCTTGGTGTCGTTAACCCCCACGTGAATCACAACAGCTGCAATGCTCTCTCACCCTTCAGGATCGCGGGTATCTGTGCAGAAACATCGAGAACACGAGCACCAGGGAAATAGTGTGTGCACACTTTACCTTCAGCTAATGTAGCACGGACGTGCCGGACGATGGAGTCTCCGACGATCACAGCGTGACGTTCCGTCTCGCAGAGAGGAGCGAAGCGGTTCCGGGTGGGAATCTCGAAGACTGGAGGCGGCGGAGAGTGGTGGGAGTGTTAGCAGAGCGCTGTATACTTACCCCGGACTTGTGAGCGTCAGCCCGGGATGTTTCCAGCGCGGCTCTCCACTCCCTCAGCTGGGCCTGCCTCTCCACCAGTTCGTAGATCTGCTTCTCCATGGCCTCCAGCTCCAGCTGCACCGAATGCAGCTCGAACGCATCCTCACCTGCACTCAAAGGTAGACACAAATCCGCCATTAAAGCAAGTAACAGTGAAACGATGGTTATGTGTGTGATTAGAGTATTAGTTGTGTTAGCGAGATTAGCGGCAGCCGCGCTGGCAGTGCTAATGGGCTATAAGCTAATAGCGGACTCGGGAAATCAAAATAAAACTAGTGATAACAAGGCGCTCTGATTGTTTTTGTTGTAGAATGCAATAGGGGATATATTCACACGTTATAGAAACGAACATGATGGTGTATAAAAAAGTTGATTTTAAGATAGAAAATAGATGATAAAGAATTCACTTGACGGAGCTCAAACTCAAAACACGCGGCAACAACAAACAGGAAGTGATCAGAGGTGAAGAGCAGCTGCATATATAACTACATATGCTACATAGCTACAATACAAGCATTTTTTTTTCCTGCAATTATGCATTTTAGGTGCAGGGAATAGCACATTTTTTCTTAAGGAGTGCCTTTAGCCCCGTTGTACCCTACTAATCTGCAAATTATCTTTACATTCAGTGCCCTCTGTATCGAAATGAAGCAAAATAACAATAATACAAAATAAAAAGAGGAAAAAAGAGAAACGTTCTGTTGGTTACGTTTCACTATTACACCGGTAGGTGGCGACATGCAAGTGTCTTTTGAGCATTATGAACGCATATGGTTTTATACTTTCATTAGTTGTTTCATTATGTATTAATAGCATTTAATAATATTGATTTATTAACATTCTGTTGTTCTTTATGAGTACATGATCATTTATCTACTATTAACACATTTACAGTACATGCATATAAATTACCTTTTTTCTTTTTTTCTCTTTATGCTAGGCAACTTCGGTCATGGGGGGCCACTGTCCTGCAGAGTTTAGCTCCAATCAAACACACTTGAACAAGCTAATCAATGTCTTCAAGATCACTAAAATGCTACAGGCAGATGTGTTTGAAGTTGCCCAGCCCTGATAAAAAAAGAAACACATTTTCATTTAAAAATATTTTATAAATAAAGAAATAAGTGAATGAATGAATGAATGTTTTTTTTAACATCAATATCCATGAACCTCCAGGGTAAAATGTGACCTGAGGGTCAACTGTGGTTTTCACAGGATATTATGCACATTTAAACAGCAGATCAAACTGGGGTTTTGTACACCTGTCTGAAGCCCAAAAAGAACAAAGTGCTGTTGACAACCTACTTTATGACAAGAGCCATTTGCAAGGTTGGTAAATGAGCACCAGTTGCCACAAAGCAAAGCATGTATTTGCAAGAATATGCTCACAAATATACATTCTCTGGTTCATGCAAGTGAACACAGAAAGACGTGTCTGTCCTGAAATAGCACATTTTATTGTAAAACATTGTACTGCTTTATTGATGCTGTATGCTGTTACAAAAGAAACAAGTAGGTGTTTAATTTTGTCTTATGAGTAATTTTGAACATAGGAAGTCAAGTTATTTTTAATCATAATGTCTCCACCAGAGGTCACTATTGCATTAAGTCCTGCGTGTTCTCTGGTGTTCTCACCTGACTCTCATGTAGGCTACTATTTGTGTAGTCCTGCTTTTACCTGCTAGACTCCATTACTCATTGTGTAGGCCTATTGTATGTCCGCAGACTATTATTTGTCTGACTGCTTGATTTTACTGTGTGTTTGCCGTTTAAATTTGTCCAACTGTCTGTGGAGTATCTTAAAGGGATAGTTCACTTTGAAATTAAAATTTGGTATCTATCAGCTTACCCCAAGGGCATCCAAGATGTAGATGTCTTTTTTTCTTCAGTAGATCCAATTTTGATGTTTTTAGGTCAAACCGTTCTAGTCTGTCAGTCATATAATGGCAGGTATAGGTCACTGTCTCTATTCGATCAGCGTGCTCAGGAGGCCGCAACACACGTTCTAACTGGCAAAAAAGAGGTAAAGATTTTCTGCTCCGGCTTAAAAACGTCACAGAATTCTTCAGAATACATATACATTAGTATCAGTAATGCCAAACATTAAGGAAGGTCAAATGAGATCAAGTCTCGATGAAAGTTTATGAGACAACAGAAGTACAACTACACAGACACCATCTTGGCACTTGCTATTTTTCTCAAATACTCTGATTCTCTCAAATGCTGTGAACCTCCATATTCAGTCATAGTTTCTGACAGTTCTTTAACCCTTTCAGACATTGAATTTACTTCAAGTATTAGTTTATTCAGCCATAAATGAGCAACAAACCATTAAACAAACGTTTGCATGGGTTTAGGGTCACT
This sequence comes from Schizothorax lantsangensis, assembly GCA_027422415.1. NCBI lineage: Eukaryota > Metazoa > Chordata > Actinopteri > Cypriniformes > Cyprinidae > Schizothorax > Schizothorax lantsangensis. Next base: position 201,316 of record JAPDDO010000328.1, on the reverse strand, counting down.
TTTTGAGGTGATTTCTTCCTGTAATCACAAGGATCCAGGTGCATACAAATGCACGTTTACAATTCAATCCAACAACTTTCATTCCTGTTTTGAGATGTATAACATCAATAAACATTTACCACCCCATTTTACTTTAAGTTAATATGCTTTTAGTTGCATACATATTTTAATACATTTTTATTCTGTAACATGTTACTTTAAGAGAACATATTTTATGCTATGAGATGGAAATATTTCTGCTTTAAATAATGCCAAGTGTCAGAAAGGGTGCTAGAATGGGTGTAAAAATAAATAAATAATAAAAAATCTGATTAACTAAATAGGTAAATAATTAGAATAAAATAATTAAATGAAGAAATTTATATATTGATTTTAAAAGCAAAGCTACCTGAAAAACTGTGCAAGTGCACTGAGGGCAAAAGCCGCTTTAAATGCAAAGGATGGTCACACCAAATGTTGATTTAATTTAGTTAATAGAAGTTAATTGATAAAGAAAATCTATTTATGAAATTTTGATTTATGATGCTGTTTATTTTTGACAGCATCCTCATTTTACAGCATTATCACACAAGTGCCTAAACTTTTAATAGTACTGTAGCTTTGCAGGTAGCATTCTTGAAGCATCTTGGAGACATTGCCACAGTTCTTCTGGATTTAGTCCGTCTCAGTTTGTTCTGTTTATTTGCTGTGTGTGTATATATATATATAGTCGCGGGGTGAATGAGAGCACAGACTCTGAAATGCTGGAAGTTCCCCAGAGGGCGATTTATTAACACACACTGATCACACGTGCTTAGGAGAATGGTACTCGGTGCAGTAATCCACTCGGTGCTCGTGGGGTGAAGTGTCATGGTGAATGTCACTCTCCAGGGGTGCAGTCAGTCTCTGTGAAGTAGAAGGAGAAACAAGCATTAGTTCCGCCTGGAGCTCAGTTGCAACTCCTCTCGTGTGCCTCTTCTCCTGGCTTTTATGGCTGGTGGGAATGAGCTCCAGGTGCGCCACTCATCACGCACAGGTGTTGTTGATGTGTGATCAATGCGGAAGCGGCGTTTCCAGGGCGACGCTGATCTGGAATCGGGATACTCGCCACAATATATATATATATATATATATATATATTAGTGGTGTCAAAATTAGCGCGTTAACACGGGAGATTAATTTTTTTCAGATTAACGCGTTAAAAATATTTAACGCAATTAACGCAGGGGCGGGGCGAGGGTTGGCCACCCCATTCACAACTGCTGCCTCTGTCTCTTTTTTCTTGAAAAGGATTGCGTTTATTTAGATGCAGAACGTCTTTATGACCACATCAAACGGGAGACGTTTCAGACGCATGCTCGATAACGTCGCCTCCGTGCCAGGCGCGAGTCAAACGAGCGCGGAAAAGACACTGTGCTCGTAGCGCGCGCTCTTCAAATACACGCACAAAGGTGCTGGCGCGCGCTGTAGCCTGTATCATTTCATATCAAACAGCGAAAGAAACTACGTGCATGCAATGTCCTAGTTATGCTGTCAGTTAAAGGGATAGTTCACTTTGAAATTAAAATTTGGTATCCATCAGTTTACCCCAAGGGCATCCAAGATGTAGGTGTCTTTTTTTCTTCAGTAGATCCAATTTTGATGTTTTTAGGTCAAACCGTTCTAGTCTGTCAGTCATATAATGGCAGGTATAGGTCACTGTCTCTATAAGAGGGAAAAAGAACATGCACAGAGAAATCCAAATTAAACAATTCCCCATCGTAACTACACATTGATGGCCTAAGACACGAAACGAGCGGTTTGTGTGAGAAAACGAACAGTATTTATATCGTTTTTTACCTCTTGTACACAACCATGTCCAAGTGATCTGAGTGCGCACACGCATCCGGTGTGTGACGTGTGTGTGTGCGCGCTCTGGCTCACGCTGCATTCACGGGGTGTCGGCGTCAACGCTTGACGGAGGGCGTGTCTGAAGCGTGGTGCTGACGCACCGTCATAGTTACAACAACCAATCACATACTTCTCTGGTGTTGCATGAACGGGATTGGGTATTTGCATGAAGCGATCTGAATGGCTGACGCCTCCGTTGGCGCTTGAAAAGTTGCGTCAGCACCACGCTTCAGACACGCCCTCCGTCAAGCGTTGACGCAGACGCCCCGTGTGAATGCAGCGTGAGCCAGAGCGTGCGCACACACACGTCACACACCGGATGCGTGTGCACACTCAGATCACTTGGACATGGTTGTGTACAAGAGGTAAAAAACGATATAAATACTGTTCGTTTTCTCACACAAACCGCTCGTTTCGTGTCTTAGGCCATCAATGTGTAGTTACGATGGGGAATTGTTTAATTTGGATTTCTCTGTGCATGTTCTTTTTCCCTCTCATAGAGACAGTGACCTATACCTGCCATTATATGACTGACAGACTAGAACGGTTTGACCTAAAAACATCAAAATTGGATCTACTGAAGAAAAAAAGACACCTACATCTTGGATGCCCTTGGGGTAAGCTGATAGATACCAAATTTTAATTTCAAAGTGAACTATCCCTTTAAGGCATGAAGTTACCAAAAAGGCGATTAAAGCTGCCTTAAAACTGTGTGCATGCATGCAATATGTTATATATGCGTCACATTTAAGAACATGTCTCTGAAATGGTTTTCAAAACTTTCCTGAGGCCCCCAGCACTGTCTCCCTCATCTAACACACCCGATTCAACTCGTCCGCTCATTAGAAGAGACTAAGACCTGAAGTGAGTCAGAAAGCAGCAGCAGCTTTTAAAGCAATAGCAGGCAAATAATAATAACCAGCTGCTGTGATGTCTATTAATCCAAGAACAAAAAAAAAAAAAAAAAGAGGAAATCAATAACTTTTATAGCTTTAAGGGGTTCATCTATATTTAATTTAGAATTTAGTGTTTGGTAACTATTCAGTTTCTGTATATTTCTGCTGAAGGGCACAGGTAGCTAAAATGTGAGGATGATCGGGGTCTGGGCTGTTGATTTTCTCTGCTGCTGTGGTCTTCCTGTAGCGAAGGGGGTTTAGCTCCGGGATCGGGCGCTGGCTAGTGCCTGGACCTAGGAGTATAGAGTGCATAAGTGTGAGTGTGGGTAATGTTCATTTTTGTGTGTCTACATGTGGGGCGAAGGTGTGAATATTTGTTTGCGTGCATGAGGGTGGGAACATATGCTTGTGTATATGTGTGCTTGTCGTCTACGTCTATGTGTCAGGTCGGGCCTTAGACTCCGCTTCACTCATCATCTTAGTAGTGGAGGATGCCGCCGGTGCGTTGGTGATTTCTCAGGATGCTGGCCCACTCTCGGCGGTCGATAAAAAAAGATGGCGGGCCCTTAAATACTGGCCTTGCTGGGCCCCAATTGTGTGCCTTTGGGTCTCCGACATGGTGTGGTCGGCTGCCGGTGGAGCCTGCGGGCTTTGGGGCGCCTACACTGTGGCTGTCGGAGGTCCCGCCTTCGGGCTCTCCTCTGCCCTTTTTTTGGGTGGAGGCCGCGGTTGTCCCTGCGGTGGTTCTCCTGGGGGTCCCGTGCCCTGCCTCCGGATGTTTGTCTTTTCCGTGCCTGCTTCATGCCTTGCGGGATGGGGCTGTTGTTCCCCACACACACTATTAAACATTTACATGGAGGAACCTTATGAACACAAGCGCGCTCACACACACAGGTGTACACTCAAGCATTCACATTGGTGTAAAAACAGGTGCTCACAGACACACATTGTCTTGATCTGCTGTTGCTTCAAAACTTATTTTGTAATATTAGTTATGTGTGCTGCTCAATAACATTTAACATTTAGAATTTATTGTGATTTATACAATGTTGGTTGTTGCTGCAGTCTCTTTGATGTTTGTCTTCGGTTGTTTTCTCTTTTTGTCAGCAGGTATTGAAGCAAATTGTCTGTTTTTTTTGTTTTTGCTGTTTCTCCCTCTCTCTCTATCCCCCATTCTCCTTTTTTTCTCTCTCTCTCTTCCCCTTCTTTGTTGACTTTCCCATTTTTTTCCCTTCTTCTTTCTTCTTTCTCTCTTTGTTTTCTCTGTCCCCTGGTCTTGTCTGTCACAGTGTGGTTAAGTAAAAGGGAAAGGCTGTGAATGATGATAGTATAGCCATGCATATGTACTGTCATGTGTTATCTGTGCTACTGACAGGCCACTATTCAGTTTCTGTATATTTCTGCTGAAGGGCACAGGTAGCTAAATATGTAATTTATTGTAAGTTTGTTTGAAGATTGTTTTAAGTTCACTTAAATTAGAAGTTAAGTCTAATAAATGTTCAAATTGATAGCTCAGTAAATTATACTGTAATGCGTGAATGACTACAGTCAATGGAAACATTGTTTTTAGAGACATCCTGTAGTATTGATATCAGTGATGCTGGCCTTCAATCATAAAAAAAGATGCATTAAAGTTCGCATACTGTCTTTATGTTGTTTGTTACATCGTGCATTTCGCGGGAGTTCCCAGATTGAATGTGAAATTATTGCTAAGTAGAAAGTTAGCGTGGATTAATCGCCAGATTAATTTTAGAAAGTACGATTAATTAGGTTTTTTTTTTTTACCGATTGACTCAGTGACACTTGTTAGAAGAAGCAGTCGAACAGCAGAAGAGAACAGCAGTTTGTAAGTGTTTTGTCTTGTTTTCTCATTAGATTTCAGCTCAGTTGTCGTTGCTAGGAAACATTGTTTTTGCATCCTGTGTTTTACCTGGTAAACGCGTTCGCAAGTCGCGTTTGTTCTCGTGCTTATCGCGGGAGTTCCCAGTTTCGGTTTGCTAAGTAGAAAGGCGTGGTCTAAGCCAGAGAAAGTACTTATTTACCTGACTCAGTGACACTTGTTAGAAGAAGCAGTCGAACAGCAGAAGAGAACAGCAGTTTGTAAGTGTTTTGTCTTGTTTTCTCATTAGATTTCAGCTCAGTTGTCGTTGCTAGGAAACATTGTTTTTGCATCCTGTGTTTTACCTGGTAAACGCGTTCGCAAGTCGCGTTTGTTCTCGTGCTTATCGCGGGAGTTCCCAGTTTTGGTTTGCTAAGTAGAAAGGCGTGGTCTAAGACAGAGAAAGTACTTATTTACCTGACTCAGTGACACTTGTTAGAAGAAGCAGTCGAACAGCAGAAGAGAACAGCAGTTTGTAAGTGTTTTGTCTTGTTTTCTCATTAGATTTCAGCTCAGTTGTCGTTGCTAGGAAACATTGTTTTTGCATCCTGTGTTTTACCTGGTAAACGCGTTCGCAAGTCGCGTTTGTTCTCGTGCTTATCGCGGGAGTTCCCAGTTTCGGTTTGCTAAGTAGAAAGGCGTGGTCAGCTGACTTCAGGGACTAGTAATTAGGCAAGTATAAAACTGGTTTGTACACCGCGGCAGCGGTCGCGGCAGCTCTCGTGTGAAGCCCGACGAGTGTAAAGACGATCGACTCTACCTTGCACGACTCCACCGAGCAAGGACACCGACAAGGCACTTGAGTATTGCTTTCTCCCCTTTCTTTACTTTTTGTCTAACTTGTACTCATCTAATTGTTTAGTCAATTGTATTCACTATGTGCTTAAAAATCTGTACTATTACTACTAACACTCGGAGAGCACGCACTGTACGTTGGAGGCAGGCCAATCCTAATAATCTACGAACGGTCCCTCTGTCCTCTACTACTTTACTCTCGGTTCCAATTGGTCTTTGGAACTGCCAGTCTGCTGTAAACAAAGCAGATTTTATTCCTTCTATTGCTACCCATTCCGGTCTCAACCTCATGGCCCTAACTGAGACTTGGATCAAACCTGAGGACACTGCCACTCCTGCAGCCCTCTCCACTAATTTCACTTTTTCCCACACCCCTCGCACGATTGGGAGGGGTGGAGGCACTGGTCTCCTTATTTCAAATGAATGGAAATTTGATCTTCTACCATCTCCTACAGGCAACAGTTCATTTGAATCTCATGCAATTACTATTACCCACCCTGTTAAAATCCACGTTGTAGTTGTGTATTGTCCCCCAGGTCAACTGGGTGACTTCCTGGAGGAGTTGGATGTGTTACTGTCAAACTTTCCTGAAGATGGTACTCCTCTGGTACTGCTCGGTGACTTCAACATCCACCTAGAAAAACCCCAGGCTACTGACTTCAACACTCTTCTCACTTCATTTGACCTCAAACGAGTGTCTACTACGGCTACTCACAAATCAGGTAACCGACTGGACCTCATCTACACACGCTACTGCTCCACTGACAACACATTAGTAACTCCACTGCACACCTCAGACCACTTCCTCATCACTTCTAACCTCACACTATCTCCTGACATAGCACACGCTCCTTCGCAGGTCACCTTTCGACGTAACCTACGCTCGCTCTCTCCCTCTCGCCTATCCTCAATGGTTTCATCCGCACTACCTTCACCCTCTCAGTTTTCAGCACTCGACACAAACAGTGCTACTGACACTCTTTGCTTCACTCTAACATCTTGCTTAGACAACTTTTGCCCCCTTTCATCCAGACCAGCACGCGCTACCCCCTCTGCCCCCTGGTTGTCCGATGTTCTCCGTGAACATCGTGCTAAACTAAGGGCTGCAGAGAGGAAATGGCACAAATCCAAAAACGCTACCGACCTTAGTGTGTATCAGTCACACCTCTCTTCCTTCTCTGCAAATGTCTCCACTGCTAAAATGACATACTACCACAACAAAATTAACAACTGTTCCGACTCTCGCGCACTCTTCAAAACGTTCTCTTCTCTTCTCTGTCCTCCTCCCCCTCCTCCTTCATCAACTCTTACAGCTGATGACTTTGCAACTTTCTTCACAAATAAAACAAAAACCATCAGTGACCAATTCCTCACACCACAAACTAATAATAACTTCATAACGACAAATACACAATCTCTCACCTCCTTTTCTCCTCTCTCGGAGACGGAGGTTTCCAAACTCATCCTTTCCTATCATCCCACTACTTGTCCGCTAGATCCTATCCCCACTCACCTCCTTCAAGCCATTTCTTCTTCGGTCATACCTGCGCTTACTCACATTATTAACACCTCGCTTCACACTGGTACATTTCCCACAGCATTTAAGCAGGCTCGGGTAAGCCCACTGCTTAAAAAACCTGCTCTAAATCCAGCACTTTTAGAAAACTACAGACCGGTATCCCTTCTTCCATTCATTGCAAAGTCACTTGAGCGAGTTGTGTTCAACCAACTCTCTCTGTTTCTTGCACAGAACAACATTCTGGACAACAACCAATCTGGCTTCAGAAGTGGCCACTCAACTGAGACTGCCCTACTCTCGGTTACAGAGGCCCTGAGACTGGCAAGGGCAGCTTCCAAATCCTCTGTACTCATCTTGCTGGATCTGTCTGCTGCCTTTGACACTGTTAACCACCAGATCCTCATGTCCATCCTCAGAAAGATGGGCATCTCAGGAACCGCCCTCCTGTGGTTCGAGTCTTACCTCTCAGATAGGTCCTTCAGGGTGTCTTGGAGGGGTGAGGTTTCAAAGTCACAACTTCTTGCTACTGGAGTTCCTCAAGGCTCAGTGTTTGGACCACTTCTCTTCTCCATCTACATGTCGTCATTAGGATCGGTTATTCAGAAGCATGGCTTTTCCTACCACTGCTATGCTGATGACACTCAACTCTACTTCTCATTCCAACCAGATGATCCGACGGTAACTGATCGCATTGCAGCCTGTCTGAGTGACATTTCTAGCTGGATGATAGACCATCACCTTCAGCTCAATCTTGCTAAGACAGAACTGCTCGTGTTCTCCGCCAACCCATCACTTCACCACAACTTCTCTATACAGCTGGGTTCATCAACCATAACTCCTTCCAGGACTGCCAGGAACCTTGGAGTTGTGATCGATGATCAGTTAAGCTTCACAGACCATATTGCTACAACGGCCCGGTCCTGCAGATTTGCCTTATACAACATTAGGAAGATTAGGCCCTTCCTGTCAGAGCAAGCTGCACAACTCCTTGTCCAAGCTCTTGTTCTCTCCAGACTGGACTATTGTAATGCTCTCTTGGCGGGCCTTCCCGCATGTACTATCAAGCCTCTGCAACTGATCCAGAATGCAGCAGCCAGAGTGGTCTTTAATGAGCCGAAAAAAGCTCACGTTACCCCTCTCTTCATCAGGTTACACTGGCTACCAATAGCCGCTCGCATCAAATTCAAGGTACTGATGTTTGCCTACAAGACCACAACTGGCACTGCACCAATATACCTAAACTCGCTAGTTCAAACTTATGCGCCCTCCAGAAGCTTGCGTTCTGCAAGTGAACGACGTCTTGTGGTGCCATCCCAAAGAGGTACCAAATCACTCTCACAGACCTTTTCCTGGACTGTGCCCAGCTGGTGGAATGACCTCCCGATCTCAATTCGAACAGCTGAGTCTTTAGCCATTTTCAAAAAACATCTAAAGACACATCTTTTTCGCCAGCACCTGACTAACTAATACTAACACTTACCTATTCTATTTAATAAAAAAAAAAAAAAAAAAAAAAAAACAATCCTAGCTACGTGTACTGTGCCAGACTAACTGAGACTTGTCATGGCACTTGTATACTGTTGCTCTCTCGATGGTCTGATTGCTTCTATTGTTCTCCTCATTTGTACGTCGCTTTGGATAAAAGCATCTGCTAAATGATTAAATGTAAATGTAAATGTAAATATATATTAGGGGTGTAATGGTTCACAAAATTCATGGTTCGGTTCGATACGACACAGTAGTGTCACGGTTCGGTACGTTTTCGATACGGGGGGCGGGACAATTGGTTACATGTTGGAAATATTTCTGTTTTAAAACATGAAGGCGAGCCAATGGATATCACACAAGCACACGTTTGCACACATGCAAACTTTGCGCAAGATTTATGCCGGTGAACATCTTAATCTCATTCAATTCACTATAAACAGAAAGTGAAAGTAAAAATGGAATGACGGAGTAATGATGGAGCTTTCGGCATCTGACGCCGCTTATTCTCTCAGAGACAAAGAGAGACGAATCTACTTCAACATATGCTGATAACGATATAGGCCAGTGGTTCTCAACCTTTTTTTCCACCGGGCCGCACTATGGTCCAGTGCAAGTCTCACGGGCCACACGCATCTCATTTACATATTACGTCATCAATACAAACCAACCAGATTTATAATATTATTTATAGCCTAAATATTATATATCTAAACGATTACATTTATTGAAATAAATAAATAAATAATTCTACTCACCATTAATAAAACACCTGATGCTGTCGGGAGCTGACCAATTTTGTGAAATTCTGCTTGAAAGGAGTAACAGCACAGTGAAGTTGGGATTGTAAGTTGCAGTCTGTAAGACGCGCACGGAAGCGTGACTTGACACGCAACACTGCAGAAAGTGTGCGTTCACAAATGTAGCCCATGTTGATCCAAATATGAAAAGCATTTTCGAATGTAATAATCTGAGGTTCTCTCCAGAGATGTTTTGTCGCATTTCTGTAATTAAGGATGATTGCTGCGTAGTAGCCTATGGGTGTTTCTTTTTACCTGGCCATCTTCAAGTGAGTGGCGAGGCAAACCGAAAGTTGATGCCGAAACTCCAGCACTCTCTTCACTGCGGATGCTGCGACTATTCTTGTTTGAATGCGTTCCTTGGCTGGCAATTTCCAAATTTCGTTTTCTCCCTTAACAAATTTGTCCATTCTGATGCTCAGTTTTACAGAACTAATGACTGCTGATGACTATTTGAATTGAATTCTTCCAAACTGCGTGCTTGTAAGTGTTCGTTAAATGTGTAACATTAATTACGTGAGTACATAAGTCTGCTCATGTCTGAAAATAATATATGAAAAACAAAATTATTTTACATAAAAACATTATAGCTTATATTTTAGTACATTTTTAAATTAATGTAAAACCTAAAATGAATTGTAAAACTGAAAGTTATTTTTTAATTATGTTCAGCATATAGACTGTAATATTCAGCATGGGGGGCCGCATTTGGATTTTTGATGGGCCGCATGCTCGCATATGCATATATTTCTCTTGTGGCCCGTACATATTGAAAAAAAAAAAACAAGAAACGTATTTCTTGTTAAACAGGTTGTTTTTGAAAGTCGGTGCTTGAAATAAAAGGTTCTTTTATTTCATTGTTTTTTATTGATAACTGCAGTGTTAATATTTTAATTATAGGACTATAATTCATAGCCTATAGACTAATAGACCTGTTTTAAAAGACCTTTTTTAAAAACATTTTAATTGAGGAGTAGGCCTAAATATAGCCTAATTTTATCCTCGCAGTGCTTCAGTTATGCGTTAATTATTGCGGGGCAAATTAATTTAATAATAAAAGTAACTTCATAATAATAATAATAGGTCTAATAAAAATAAGAATGTTACAGGCCTACATTATTTGGAAATGCCAAATCATCTTAAGATTGGCAATAATTGATGTTTTTGACAATATCTCTGGCTATCGTCGATACAAGATCATCGTCTTTCGACGCACCCCAGGCCCAGCAAGGGGAGGTTATCGCGGGGCAGACAGCACGTTGCCTGTTACGTCGTTTGGGCTGCTTTGTTGAGCACAGTGGCACTGATATTTCACACACTTTAAGCTTTTATTTTTCAAACGTAATAGGATTAGTCCAACGAATCGTTCGGTTTGTAATGCGCACCGAACCGAAAGCCTCGTACCAAGCGGTTCAATATGAATACGCGTATCGTTACACCCCTAATATATATATATATATATATATGTGTGTGTGTGTGTGTGTGTGTGTGTGTGTGTTTTTCCCACATTAAAATTAGGTGAAAATGTATAGTTGCTTTTACATTTTAGAATTATTTGCAGCAGGATGATCATATTTGGGGTCTGTGACATGTAAAAGATTGAGAACCATTTAAAGATGTGTTTTGATCTGATATTTCTCTGAAATGCTGTGCAGTGCCCTGTGTGTGTCATCATGCCGGTCCAGTGCAGTAACTGCGTCCAGAGACGTGCTGCGCTCAAATGGCCCAAGACCGAACACTCTCTCTGTAAGGACTGCTTCTTCTGGGCATTCGAGGAGGAGATCCATCAAACCATCGTGTCCGCAGGACTCTTTAACCGCGGAGAAACCGTGGCCATCGGTGCCTTGGGCAGAAAGGACTCTACCGTCCTGGCCCATGTGATGAAGGTCCTGAATGAGCGCTACGACTACGGCCTGAACCTTCTGCTGCTGTCGGTGGATGAGGGCATCACGGGTTACAGAGATGATTCGCTGGAGACGGTGAAGAGGAACCAGCAGCAGTATGAGCTGCCGCTGAAGATCATGTCTTATGAAGAGCTGTATGGCTGGACCATGGATGCCATCGTGAAGCAGGTGGGATTGAAGAATAACTGCACTTTCTGCGGTGTGTTTCGCAGGCAGGCGCTGGATCGAGGAGCCATGATGCTGAAAGTGGACAAGATATGCACAGGCAAGTGATCAGTGTCTTTCACTGCCTTTTCCAGATTGATCAAGCATGTCTGTGTGAGATTTTAAACATTCTGCAAGACAAATCATGTGTTTCGGTGTTAATAAATTGCCTTGTACCATCTCAACCTTAATACATTTGCATGTATGTTTGGAAATAGAGGTATATTTCGATTCGTTCAAGATCCTCTGAGAATTTATTTCTGATATTTCCATTGCCTTGCAAATAATGCAAAGAATATTTCTCATCATGCTTTAAAAAAGTAATCATGTCACTGATGAATGGTCATGTTTATTGTTCTTGCTTTTATTTATGGTTATTTAAATTAAAACTTTATACATTACAGTTTTTTTCAAAGAGAAATATAATTAAGTTCATATATTAAAATTTAAACAACATATAATTGCTTATTTATTTATTTAATTTTAGGCAAAATATCACTTTAAAATGTTTGTTTCTTGTGGTAATGCATAAATTAACCTTTTAACCTCGTAATCAAAAATATAATTTAATATTACTGAATCATTCTGAGTATATTAGATTTCACCTACAAAACCTTAAGGGTAATTTATAAGGATTTATACAATTATATTTTATGATATTTATATTTTATGGGTTTTATACAGTGTAACGCTTAGTTAATTTTTTCCTGTTTCATCTCTTAAATTATTCAGAAATACTCTGATCTCCTATAGAAAAGAAAGCGACAAGGATAGACCAAACAATCTGACTCGTGAAGAAAGAAAAACAGTTCGACAGAGTTAACACTTCGCTTTTATGGAGGACCGAGCCTGCAGAAATAAAAATTAAGTATAGAAATAAATTAAATAGAACAGATCTGACACTTTTCAACCAATGATGCAAAAAGGACCAGTTCCCTCATTTGCATGTTACATACAGAAAAGTAAAAGTAAATAAATGTATAAATAAATAAATATGCAAATAAATATAAAAAAAAAAAAATAAATAATAATAATAATAATAATAAAGGGAAAAATAAAAAAAAAATACTTAAAATTAATTATATAATTTCTTCCATTATTTTCCTATTATTTCTTTCTTTCTTTCTGCAAGTTTGGCCCTCCATACCTTTTTTTTTCTTTCAAAAAATTGATTAAAAAAAATAATAATTCCTAGGCGGATAGGTAGAATGATGTTTGTTTTGTTTATTGAGCAGGTCACAATGCAGACGATGTGGCAGAGACTGTGCTGATGAATGTCCTGCGTGGGAACATCGCTCATCTCCACCGCTGCACCGCCATCAGCACGGCCAGTGACGGAGAGGGCGCCACCCCACGCTGCAAGCCCCTCAAATATGCCTATGAGAAAGAAATCGTCCTCTATGCCTATTTTAAGAAGCTTGATTACTTCTCCACAGAGTGCATCTACTCACCTAACGCCTCCCGGGGACACGCTCGCGCCTTCCTCAAAGACCTGGAGTCCATCAGGCCCAGCTCCATCATAGACGTCATCCACTCGGGCGAGACGCTCTCCAAAAAGGAAGGGGTGAAGATGCCGGTGGTGGGGCCGCTTTGGGGTACGTGAGCATCCCCTCGGTGGAGTGATCTGTGGCCATGCAACTGTGTCCAACAGCCGCTACCACCCTGCGGGGTGACCCGTGTCTCCCCTCTGTGGGGAGGTGGCTTCTGCCCTCCACGCCATGGCGTTACTGCAGGTCCACCAGGCCAAAGCCCTGAAAGACCTGCACGAGGGTGGGCACGACCTGGCGGTTCTACATGAGCTGCGTGCTGCGACGGACCTCGCGCTTCGAGCGACAAAGGTGACCGCACAGTCTCTGGGTCGTGCGATGTCCACGCTAGTGGTCCAGGAGCGCCATCTCTGGCTGTGTCTCGCTGACATGAAGGAGCATGAGAAGGTGCAGTTCCTGTGTCACAGACCGGCCTCTTCGGCGACGCTGTCGAGAGCTTTTTCACAGAAGCAGACTGAGGCGATCAAGCACATCATGCACCGGAGGAAACCTGCTGCAGCCCCTCAGCCTGCTCGTCGCCATGGGCGCCCCCCTGCGGCCGCCCCCGCTCCCGCACAGCCGCAGCAGCCTTCCACCAGGCAGCGTCGTGGAGCCGGTCGCAGGCAGGACGCCCAGCCCGTCCAGGCCCCGCCAAACCTGGCGGCAAGCGCAAGTGCAAGAGGCCCTGAGACGGGCGACCCAGAGATGGAGGAGACTGCTCATCGGGAGATGGTGACCGCACCACTCCCTCCCCCGGAGGAGGGCCGGGTGGAGAATCTTTTGTTTCGTTTTGTTTTTGTTCCGCCGCTGGCTGCTGGTACCCAAAACATCAATAAAAGAGCGGTTTCCTCAATCTCTGGGTCTCAAGAGGAGGAGAGTGGTGAACCGTGCATCACGGGATCACTTCCCTCCTCCTCTCTCGCCAGGCAGCGGGTGGTTGCCCAAGAGCACCACTCCTGCCCATTCGTGGAACCAGGTAAGGGCGGTAGCACTCCAGTCCCCACTTCAAGTCGTCACACGCCGGGCTGTCACAAGCCTCAAGCCTGGTTCCTGTGTTTCCTCCCACACGAGGAGGAATCAGGTGAGTGTTACACTGCACACACAGACCCGACCCCCTGCCTTCACAGGCCCCAGGCCGGGTCCCTGTGTTCCACCTCGCTGCCCCACCGGTCCGTCTCGGTGGCTCCTGCGGACCATCAGACCTGGCTACGCGATTCAGTTCGCCCGGCGTCCCCCCAAGTTCAGGGCATCCGGTTCACTTCAGTCAAGGCCGTCGATGCCCCTGTCTTGCATGCGGAAATCGCAGACCTGCTGGCGAAGGATGCGACAGAACCGGTCCCTCCAGCCGATATGAGGTCGGGGTTTTACAGCCCTTACTTCATTGTGCCAAAGAAAAGCGTTGGGTTAAGACCGATCTTGGATCTGCGAGTTTTGAACCGTGCACTTCACAAGCTGCCGTTCAAGATGTTGATGCAGAAACGCATTTTCGGGTGCGTCCGTCCCCTAGATTGGTTTGCAGCGATTGACCTGAAGGACGCGTACTTTCATGTCTCGATCCTCCCGCGACACGGGCCATTCCTGCGATTCGCATTCGAGGGTCGGGCATATCAGTACAAGGTCCTGCCCTTCGGGCTGTCCCTGTCGCCTCGCATCTTCACCAAAGTCGCGGAGGCGGCCCTTGTTCCCCTGAGAGAACGGGGTGTGCGCATCCTCAACTACCTCGACGACTGGCTCATACTTGCACAGTCTCGTGAGCAGTTGTGCGCACACAGGGACCTGGTGCTCAGGCACCTCAGCCAGCTCAGGCACCTCACCTCTGGATCCAAGATGGCGCCGAGCATGGCAGCCGTGTTGCGAGCTCCGAGAAAACTCTGCAGTTTTTCGTATGTTTTATTTGATATTTTGTTGTTTTACGTGTTGGATGTTGTTAGTATAATGTGTACATACGGTGTATAATGTGTATTGATAAATGTAAGTATGTCTAACAGTACACTGTGTGTACTGAGTATATGTATGTGTATATTGCACATTGTCATCTGTATAAGTCTGTAAGTATGTAATGGTACTGTCTATATGTCAATTGTTTCTGCACTGTATGGAGCATGCTCTCAAGAATTTCACTCATCAAGGCACATGTGCTGTGATGATGTGACAATAAAAGTGATTTGATATGAGTTGGGCCTTCGGGTCAACACAGCTGAACACAGTCGCTGTACCACCGCTGAGCTGCCGGGTCACCGGCTCGGCTCCTCAGCGAAAGCATGAATTAATGCGGTGCACCTGCTGCCTCTTATACTCACGTTGTGATCAGCGGCAGATGGATGCAATGATCACATGCCAATTTCCATTGGCTCGTTTAGTTACACTCGAAGTGGATTGGTCTCTCTGGCGAGATCCCAATTTTGTCGGTCATCCGACGTGACGTCTCCATTCCCTCCTTCAGGGAACGAGGGTTACTACGTAACTGAGACGTTACGTGTGCCCTGTGTTTTTAAGATGCTCTGGGGGGAATGTTCATAATGTGAGATGATTTCGTCTGTTTTATTCAAAGTCTGAACTGAATGTCACATCTTGTGTTAATGCGTTTGCTGAAACGGCAACTTAGAAAACTGCCATTTAAAACCACAGATCTTGTTTTAGTGACGTGACATACGGCCAAGTATGTTGACCCATACTCAGAATTAGTGCTCTGCATTTAACCCGTCCAAAGTGCGTGCGAGCACGCACGCACGCACGCACATGCACACACGCACACACACACACACACACACACACACACACACACACACACACACACACACACACACACACACACACACACACACACACACACACACACACACACACACACACCCCCGGAGCAGTGGGCAGCCATTTATGCTGCGGCGCCCGGGGAGCAGTTGGGGGTTCGGTGCCTTGCTCAAGGGCACCTCAGTCGTGGTATTGAGGGTGGAGAGAGCGCTGTACATTCACTCCCCCCACCTACAATTCCTGCCGGCCCGAGACTCGAACCCACAACCTTTGGGTTACGAGTCTGACTCTCTAACCATTAGGACACGACTTCCCCCAATTTTAAAGACAGTCATAAACTTTTCTAAGTTATGCCACCTTCACATCAGAAACGTTTCAAATGCTCATTATGATTTTTTTTTTATTTAAACAATATTCATGACAATAAAGTTACTCATTTTTTCTCCTTTTTGTTTTCCCGTTTTAGGATCATTACTGTATTACTGTAGCAAAGACTCATTTTATTGAAAAAAAATATACATTTTACTGTCATTATTATTGTATTCCTTTTCCTTAATGAATTTTTACAAAGGGAAGTATTTTTCAAAAGGAAATTATTTCTTTATGAAAATGCAATAAATAAAAACTTAATAGTTCTAAAGCAGATTGACTTTGGGTGAAATATGAAACTTAACCAGCTTTGTTCCAGTCAAATAATATTAATTTTTATAACTGAATCAAACTGAATACATTTAGTTACACCCCAATTTATAAGAATTTGATCAAGTCAAAACAGCTTTTTATGACTGCACATGTAGTGTCTGCAAGGGAGCAAACAAATAGTTCGTTTAAAATTGAAAAGGATATTTTGAAAGACATGTAAGTATAGATACAGAGGCAGATATTGATAGTAACATACAAAATAAAGGACTATTATGTTGATGATGACAATAACTGTCAGTTACATTTTAAATGCTGACAGATTTTCAAACTTTAATCCTTTTTTCCAAAGTATATAGTTTATTAAAATCCAAAACATAGTGCACCTACAGATGTCATTTATAAAAGTTTGATTGTAGCCTCCTGTTGTTAATAACATAAACAAATATGACTACATTTTATGATATGTGTAACGGGTCTCGCTCGGCTGCTCCGAGCAGCGATCTCCCACACCAATCTCCGGCGTGGGAGGCGGACGCGCAAACAAGGAGGCTAAATGGCTGCGGCCTCTAGCGTCTGCCACTAGTGCGTCTCTTGAGATCAGGGAAGTGAGGTTTTACTTGCACAGCACCTACTGGCCTCCGTTACATATGTATGGTTAAACAGAACGTTAGAAATTCATAAGTATTTAAAATGGAGAGTTTTCTGTTTTCCATTGACCCATGGCTCTTTATCAAGGGTGTTTTTCTCTTCGGCCGACAGGGGTCGCTGCAGTGAAGTGAGTTCTTCTGTTCTGTGATGTTTCGGGGGTCCAGGCTGGACCAGCCACACAGACCTGCATCTAGAAGAACAGAAAAAACTTCAGCAGAGACTTGTCTTCTGATAACGAGCTCTACACACTGTTCTTCAGACTCGGATTAGTGGAGCACTTCTGGAAGCGCGAGTATGGAATACAAATCCTGCCATAATTATAAATAAATAAATGTACAAAGAAATGTAAAAAAGCAAAAATAAATAAATAAATATATATATAAATATACAAAGAAAAGTAAAAAAGCAAAAATAAATAATTTATCATTTTATTTCCTTATTTATGTTTTTTTTTCTTTTTTTCACATTTATTTTTTATTTATTTATACATTTACTTATTTCCACTTTTATTATTAGTCCTGTCCTGTTGCTGTCATTCTGTTGCACTGTGGCGCTTCTGTCACTATAACAAATTCCTCGTATGTGTAAAATGTCGTTCTTTCAACAAAAGAAGTCGTGCTCCCCCGAACATGTCCCCTACCTGCCATCTTTTTGATCATTTTGCCATGAAATTTATTTATTTTTTTTTAAATAACACATTAGGCCTACATATAATTATCACAGAAACAAATCCACAGCTGAACCACGGCAACAAGTGGTGTTTTCATAATCAGCGTAACCTATTTAAAGGAATCAGGTTTGAACTCACTCGTTAAGACAGTGACTTGGCGCCACCTAGTGTCTGTTTTAGATTCATATTAGTCAATATTGTTTAATTAATTGACGTATTGACATATTTCTGTCTTCAAAATTTAAAACATTAATTTCATAACATGTTATGCATTTGTAGGCTAATTGCAGTGTAAATGCATTCAGTAATGATGTCTCTGATGGCTTTTGTTGACACTGATTGGATTTTTACTAGTATTATTTTAACTGAATTTATCAATTGGAATTAAGAACGTGGCATTCCATATTCATGATGCATACATTTAATACGGTTTAAAAAAAAATGCCCCTGGACATCAGTTTATGGGTTTGTTTCTGATGCTGTCAATGTTGTTTTTGGTTACATTAAAAAAATGTTGTTAGCTCAAAAAGCTGTGGGCACACGACAGGCTATTTGGATGAGCATGATGCTTGTATGTTCAATGCATGGCGTGTGTGTTTCACTAGCTCCGTTCCCATGGACACCTTTTGTTTGACCTAATTCTGGATATTTCCAGCCTAAGACGTGTGATTAATCCGTATCTAAAGCCGTGTCTACACCAAGAGAACCCATTATAATCAGTTGATGCGGTGACTGTCCACACGGGAAGTGGCGCGAGGCGACAAATCTTCTACAGTAACTGATACCTCCTTCTATTCCATATCTTAGAAACATACGTTGTATGCGTTGAAAGTGAAACCCAATCACAGATTGCACGCTTCCCAGACGAAACAACCCCCCCACGTGAAACTGAAATAATAACCGTGATATAATATTTTGCCCATATTGCCCATCTAAGTCATTCATCCCACACTATCAAGAGGCGCGTCATGTATGCTACACTTCTTGTACTTCGTTTGGGCACCACAAGGTGTCACTGTGGCCTCAAAGCTTACCCCTCGACTACTCTGGCTCGATTGCTATTCCTGCAGTAAAACACGCCCTCCTCATTACCCTACGGACAAAGAAATGTAGAAAATAAATAAATGTGAAAATAAATAAATGTGGAAATATATAAATGTGGAAATAAATAAATAAATACGTAAATAAATACATAAATGTGAAAATAAATAAAAGTGGAAATAAATAAATGTATAGACCATTTCAAGGATGTAAACAATAACAAAGGCGTTGGAACGCTACTGCGCATGTCTGGTCCTGAAGCATTTCTGGTAGCGCCATTTTTAAATCACAGACCTGTCAAAACAAAATGACTAGCACATACTTTTTAAGTCTAGCTAAAACAGAACAGTTAAGATATTTTCAAAAACTAAGAATAGACGATAAAGTTGAATTACCGGACCCCTTAAATCAGACACTGAGGCGACAAATTTTCACTCAGAACGTTAAACGTTTACCTGAAATAACGTATCCAGACGTGTATCATTATCTGGTTCAGACCGAGTGCGTCTACACAAGAGAAGCGGTAAAGGCATATCGTAGTCTGGATGCCTACAATTATTTCGTTAGCAGAAAAGTTAGAAGCATTTGCTCATACAATGTGGACGACATTTATCTTGTGTTTGGTGAGGTTGGAGCAAGTCAAACGTTGTCAAAAACGTTCTCTGCTTGGTTCGTTGCTAAGGTGACCGGGGAGGTTATTAGTAGGCATTGCACTTGCATGGCTGGGTACGTTAAGTCATTATTTAGTCATAACATTATGAAAGTAATTGCATTTTTATATACAGTACATATATAGAAAAATACTTTCAAAATGTTCGATATTTTCTGACAGAAACACGTTTTGTCTTATCTGCTACGTTATATACTGTGTGTACTAACGTCAATGATCGTGGCGAACTTGGAGTTGAACGTAACTTGTTTTTTTTTTCGTTTTTTTTTTACGTGAACGAGCTAACATTGGCTAACCGTGTTTCCATTTGCCGTGTTTCTGAAAATGAGTGTTTTGCCATCAAATTGAAGTGGTGACTCATCTAAAGAAACATTCTGTTCAGCTTCCATAAACTAATGCCGACGAGTTAATATCTTTTATCCAGTAATGCAGCCTTATGTCTCTCAGATAGCCTTATGTTTTACATACGTTGTTACTAAACTGCAGTGTCTACCCTGGCTATAGTTGAGCCATGAAAGTGTAATGTTAGGCCTGCAATGTTTTGAATTGTAACAGCTATGCTAAATACGTTTTAGTCGTGACCCATGAGAGTGCGTGGTTTTCAGTTTAAACATTTTTTGCATTCTCAATCACACTAACATTAGCTGTTATCTTAAATTACAGGTTTTCTCTTTAATGTCAGGTCACGACTTTGATAAAAGTGCAACGTGGAGGGAAGAACGTCTCAGGTTACGTATGTAACCATGGTTCCCTGAGAGTAGGGAACGAGACACTGCGTCCTCTAGGGGTCGCTATGGGGAACGTCGTCAGTGTGACCCGTGTCTGAAGCATACATACAAAAACACCACTTGTTGGCCGGCGACAGCCTATGACGTCACTACTGGCGTGAACCACAGTATAAAGGGGCGCCGGGAAAATACGTCATCCACTTCTTCGTCTGAAGCTTGAGTCCGAAGCATGGCACCGCGCCTAGAGGACGCAGTGTCTCGTTCCCTACTCTCAGGGAACCATGGTTACATACGTAACCTGAGACGTTCCCTTTCGAGGGAACTTCGAACTGCGTCCTCTAGGGGTCGCTATGGGGAACGGAATACCCACGCCACCATGCTGAGGGGAGTGCAAGCCAAGCACAAAAGGCGAGCACTAAGTACCAACTCTACCCGGCTACGGGAGTTGCCCCTGGGACGGTAAGACGGCTGTCAGTGACATTATCCCCTACGGCCAAAGACCCGAGCTGCATACTCTGAACTTACCTGTTAAGGGCCGGGACTCCCGGACCCAGGGTAGAGCTTGAAGGCTTAGAATCGTAAGAAAAGATTCCTTTAAGGGGATACGGCCAAGTGCCTAGGATAGTAGCTAGGTCCTGGCCTGTCACCCAGGGGCTACCGCTTGCTCTGCATGAGCTCAATGAGGGAACTGTCTCAACAGACCCTTGGTAGCAACACCCTGTTCAAGTCAGTATCACTATGATACATAGGTAGAGTGGGCCCAAGGTGAAACCGGGGCCTGCCAACTCAAAGAAAGGGCACGAAGCCGCAGCGCGTAATCCCTACCATACAGGATTTTTAGAAAGAATGCAAAACCACTTGATGTGCGATCTTACCACAATGTGGATTTTTAGAAAAGTGCCCAGAGACTAGCGTGCGCACTTACATAACATGGATTTTCTTTCGGTTTTAGGGAATCACAGAGGCTGTCATTACACAGCGAGCAGCTTAACAGGGAGGCCGAGAGAGGCCTAACAACCTGAAGTTTGCTGATTCCGAGCTCTGGGGAGCGGAGAACCTAACTCTCAGCATGAGAGGGAACTCGGACGCTTCAGAAGGGAGTGGCATGCTCATATGTGACCCTCTACAGAGAGGGGAGCAATGCTAGCTCGACCAACCAGGAGAGCATAAGGCTGCTGTGACAGCTCTGGAGAGCGGAGAACTCAACTCTCAGCATTGAGAGACTCAGACGCTCAGAAGGGAGCGGCATGCTCATAGGTGACCCTCTATGGTGAGGGGAGCAACGCTAGCTCGACCGACAAGGAGAGCAACCTAACAGGGAGGCAGAGAGAGGCCTAGCAACCTGAGGTTGCTGAATCATAGCGCTCGTGATCTAATTTGTCTTTCAAGCCCAGAGCATTGGGAGAAATAGGTAGAGTGGGGCCCAAGGCGAAACCGGGGCCTGACCAACTCAAAGAAAGGCACGAAGCCGCAGCGCGTAACCCTTACCGTACAGGATTTTAGAAAGAACGCAAAACACTTGATGTGCGATCTTACCACAACGTGGATTTTTAGAAAGTGCACAGAGACTTAGCGTGCGCACTTACCATAACATGGATTTAAACTGTTCTAGGGAGCCGCAAAGTGAGCAACTTAACAGGGAGGCCTAAAGAGGCCTAACAACCTGAAGCTGCTGACTGACAGCTCTGGAGAGCGGAGTCACAGTGCTCGGAAGGGAATAGCGTTGCTCATAGGTGACCCTCTATGGTGAGGGGAGCGATGCTAGCTCGACCATAAGGAGAGCACCTCCAAATCACAGAGCTCTGGGAAGCGGAGGACCCAATTCTCAGAATGAGAGGGAACTCAGACGCTCGGAAGGGAGCAGCATGCTCAAAGGTGACCCTCTATAGTGAGGGGAGCAATGCTAGCTCGACCATAGGAGAGCAACCTAGCAGGGAGACATAAAGAATCCTAACAACCTGAGGCTACTGTGACAGCTCAGAAGGGAGTGGCATGCTCATAGGTGACCCTCTATAGTGAGGGGAGCAATACTAGCTCGACCTGCCAAGAGTGAGGCTGCTGTGACCGCACCGGAGAGCGGAGAACCCAACTAACATTACAGGGAACTCAGACGCTCAGAAGGGAGTGCTCGGCCGACAAGGAGAGCAACCTAACAGGGAGGCAGAGAGAGGCCTATCAACCTGAGGCCGCTGCATCACAGCCTTCGGAAGGGAGCGGCATGTTCATAGGTGACCCTCTTGATGAGGGGAGCAATACTGGCTCGACCGACCCGGAGAGCACCTGAGGCCGCTGAATCACAGCCCTTGGAAGGGAGCAGCATGTTCATAGGTGACCCTCTATGGTGATGGGAACAATGCTGGCTCGACCTTACCGGGAGAGCAACGTCTAAATCACAGAGCTCCGGGCATCGGAGAGCTCCACTCTCAGCATGAGAGGGAACTCAACCGCTCAGAAGGGAGTGGCATGCTCATAGGTGACCCTCTATGGTGAGGGGAGCAATGCTGGCTCGACCAACCAGGAGAGCATGAGGCTACTGTGACAGCTCCGGAGAGCGGGGAACTCAACTCTCAACACGAAAGGGAACCCAGACGCTCAGAAGGGAGCGGCATGCTCATAGGTGACCCTCTATGGTGAGGGGAGCAATGCTAGCCACTACCTGAAACCTCAGTAGCCCTCCAGTAGCCACAATCCTAGCAGGGCAACACTCTAGGCAAGGGCTCAGGGAGATGCTACTTAAAACCCCCGAGAGGGGAGCAGTCCCTGAGCTAGTATATAGATATCCTCAGATAGCCATGCACCTTCCTCAAAAGGCGGTGTCCCCCTTTGTCCAGAATTATATTTTAAAAAGACCCGCAGGTCCTGGAATTGCAGTACTGGGGACCTGCTGAACAAGGAGGCTCCACAGAGACCTACGACTAGGCCACACGATCCAGGGGTCTCATCCCAGCCTGGATCTAGTATTGACGAGTGAGGTCATCACTGCACTGAGTCGAAACAAAAACCGACAGGTTTCCCAGAAATACTGCAAAGAATGGTTACACAATACCAGTTTTTCCGTAGAACTGGATCGTACTCACCCATCCATGGTTCCTGCGCATGAGATCAGTCCAGGAGGCGACGTCCGAAGAGTCGGGTCCGGACCATCAGTAAGGTAGTTTCTATGAAACATAGAACTCCACCAAAAACATCATAAGTCAAGCATAGAGACTGCAATGTTACAAGCGCAGGTTTCTAGGTTCCCACCTAACCTTGGTCAGGTAGAGTACAATGGTTGCAGGGGAATTAGAGAGGGGAAGATGAGGGCTTTTATAAATGTTTCACAGGCCCCCCGAGGGAAGCGAGTAGATGTTTTAATTCTTACTCCCGTACCCGCAGGCGGTGGAGGGGCACGAGCCGCGACACTAGCCTTCTGTGCCCATCTCTGATCCCCAGACGGAGATGGGCCAGGACCCCTGCGTTGTTCGGGCTCAGACCTGGACCTTCTTGGAATGAAGGATTTGAAGGCTGCTGAGCGCGCCTTCGCCTCCCTAAACTTCTCAACCACCGTCTCAACGGAGGTACCGAAAAGCTCGGAAGGCGAGACCGGAGCATCGAGCAGAAAGCCCTTCTCTTTCTTCCCGATATCTGCCAGGTTCACCCACAGATGTCTCTCCGTTACCACCATGGCCGCCATAGACCTGCCCATAGCAGTGGCGGCCTACTTAGTGGCACGGAGAGCCAAATCTGTGGTGCGGCGCAGCTCAGCCACTTCATCAGGTGACAAGCCCTGACCCTTATCCAGGTCTTTCAGCAGATCAGCCTGGTAAGCCTGAAGCACTGCCATCGTGTGCAACAAAGCGACAGCCTGACCTGCTGCTGCATTTGCCTTGCCATTTAAGCGAGATGTTTCCTGAAGGGGCTTAGATGGCAAGGAGGGAGCCTTAATAGAGGATGTATCGCCCACAGAGAGATAGCTGGCCAGCGTCTCTTCCACAGGGGGCATCCTCTCATAGCCGTTTTCACGCATCCCCTCCACGTTAGCATAATTAGTATGCTGAAACCTGTGGATGTGTGCGGAAAATGGCTTTTTCCATTCCTTCTCAACCTCCGCATGGAGATCTGGAAGAAATGGGAGGCTCACTCGAGCTGGGCGGTTATGGCCAGAAAGATAACGCTCATCGAGACGACCCCGCGGCGCCACCATCTTGGCCCGCTTCCACGGCAAGTCAAGCCTCGCCGTGGCGCGTTCCATAACCTCCAGTAACTCATCATACGCAGGGCAGGAGGATTGATCGGGCTCAGCCTCAGCTTCATCACCCTCAGACATCTCCTGCTCTTCCTGGGCATAACCCAGCAGAGCACCAGCCGCTGGATCAGATGATGTCAGCGAAATCGCATCATCATCATCCAGCCGCTCACCCTCGTTCGCGGCCGACGAGCGCGAGAGGGAAAGCCCCCTCTCTAACTCATCGGCCAGCTCCGCCTGCGAGCCCCACGAGATCATTCCCCTCCGTGCCTCGGCAACAGTGAGTCCTGAACCGTGGGAAGCAGACGGCTGCCCCTCCTTCCTCGAAAAGAGAGACAAACGAAAGCGGTGCTTTCTCATCGAGAAAAACTCACAGTGCACGCAGATCGCTCCCTCGAGAACATCGCGTGCGTGCTCCTCGCCCAAACAAAAGATGCAAAGATCATGTGTGTCATCAGGTGTCAAATAACGAGGACACGGATGCACACATCTCCTAAACGCCTTGCTAGTGCTCGCCATAGTAACAGTAAAAAATCGTTCTTACCAGTAGAATGCACGCTTCAAACAGAACAGTCATTGAAGACGAAGAAGAGGATGACGTATTTTCCCGGCGCCCCTTTATACTGTGATTCGCGCCAGTAGTGACGTCATAGGCTGTCGCCGGCCAACAAGTGGTGTTTTTGTATGTATGCTTCAGACACGGGTCACGCTGACGACGTTCCCCATAGCGACCCCTAGAGGACGCAGTTCGAAGTTCCCTCGAAAGGGAAGTTTGTTTCTCATATTTTCTCAGTACAGGTGAGTTATATGTTTAGTATTCAGTTAATAAAGAGTAAGTTACAGTAATTTTGCAATTTATTTTGTAAATAACATTTTGATGTTATGGTGTAGTCCAGCAGACGTTTCTGATACCAAAAAATACAACATTGTCAATACAAGTCACAGATGACCATTGCATAGAGGTGGATGAGGATGTCTTTCCAGAACTTGCAAGAACCAAAGAAATGTGTTTTATCATCCACACTGATGATGGTAGGACATTTAAGAACGTTTGTTTTGTTTTATAGATATTTTGAGAATTTGTATCTTGACTCGGAGACAAAATGTGTGTATTTCAGAACTTCTATTTGCTGAAACATCCAAGAACTCTGCTGACTTCTCAGACCTGACAGAGTTTGGTGCCTCCTCAAATCAGACAAAAGATGTTACTCTCACTACTTGTGGTAAGCAGAGTTATATGTAATGTGATTATTTTGTCTGACCCTGGGAATATCCACTTTGGAACATATGATAGTTTTGCTGACGCAGCTCTTATAGATTATATTTACATTTCTATGACATTCAGAGCAACAAAGGCTTTCTTGAGTGGTGTATAAAGACTGAAACATAAATTCCACTACAGATTCTCCCCGACCCGCAGTGATCAGCTGATGTACTACAAATGTTTCCTCATTTCTTGGATGTCAAAGGACTGGTAAGTATTAAATGAGAATGTGAAATTTTATTTTAAAAATATACCTGTATATTATGTTACATTAGATGTCTGAATGGTTGTCTTTCCTTTTTTAATTAGATTTTGCAAGAGTTCTCACTATTGTTTGGAGCAGAGGTTGCTTCAAGGGTTCTGGAAAAATGGAACACCAGTTTTAAAATAAATCATCCAGGAGGCCAGGAACCTTAAAGAGACTGCTCTCCTAAAACAGCTTCTGAAAGCTGTACTAAATGATCCAGGTACAGTCATCATCAAAATAGTAATGTTGTTACTTGAGTCAATCCTTCTTTTTAAAAAGGTTTAATTGATTATTTCCCAAAAGCATTTTTCAAAAGCACAACTATAACTACCCCACTAATAGTTTGTAATTTTAAGATATTATGATGCAGAATACACAGGGGTAACTTAGAGATGCCATAAACAGACTAGTTTGAAATAACTACTGTTATTTTCTGTCTCCAGAATGGGACAGTGTCATGGCTTCTCTCCTTGTCCTGCTGGATCTTCTTACTCCACAATCAGCTGGAAGAAAGCGGTCCAAGAAGATCAGTGTTCGAGAGGCAACACACCATCTGGTGAAATTTCTTAAGGTTTAAGACAAATCTATCCTATTCCAAATATTGTACTTAATGCCTATTTTTAAACAAATTGTTTATAAATGGACATTTATGTTGTGTTTCAGTCATGCCAAAGTCTTGATGATCATCTCCTGACCACTAAAGGAAACCCTCAACCATATCTTATTGCTTCAGGGACTTCAAAAGCACAGGTTTTCACCTTTTACATTGTCTTGGACAGAAAAGTTGCCTTGTCAGTCATGTACATCTGTTACGGGGCGAACGAGACGTGAGACATGCGGATACATATGCAAGGCTTTATTTTGAGACATGGTCAAAACACAGGCAGGGTCGGACAGTGGCAAACAGGTATAACACAGACAAGGCAGAGAGTAGTCCTAAGGCAAGCGTGGGTCGACGATCGGCGAACAATATCCAACAGGGGCAAGGCAAAGAGAGATAATCCAGATACACAGCAATAATCCAAACGAGGTGCAAACAGAGTCCGAATGGTAAGGCAAAGGGTTAATCCAGGAAACACGGGCAGATGTCAAACACGGGAAAACTAACAAGGCAAGACTATAATTACTGAGAGGGCTCCGTAAGGTAGCTATCGGCTAGGGTAGCGATATGCGCATACAATACTCAGCCGAGAGCAAGAGGAAGTCCAAGGCTTATAAAGCGTGTGTGATTGGGTGATAGTGATTGTGTGAGAGTTCTCAGGTGTGAGCGTGATCAGCAGAGATGGAAACTTGAGTCTGCGACTTGGACTCGAGTCGCACTTAAGTCGCATAAATAAAGACTTGGGACTTGACTTGGACTCGTGACTTATGAGACTCGTAAAAAACGCAAGTCATTTGGTATAGGAGTTTATATGAATGTATCTCTGAGGGAAACTGTCTTAAAAAAAAGTTTAGATGGTATTTTCTTTTCATCTTGCCTCCATATAATGCATATTAGTGTTCATAACCGCAGCTCTGCTTTGTTTACAGCGGAAACCAAGGAAACGATGTTTAATTGATGTTCAAGCGCCACCCGCTGGCAGAGAGTGAATCTGCATTAATTCAGTGCGGTTTTGTTTCGTACAGATGGTTTATGTAGAATAGTTTCACAAAACTAAAGTCAGACCATTTTGTTTTTGCTTCAAATTGCGAAATTATACAATCCAATTTAGATTAAAAACTGCTCATGCTGGATGTACAGGTACATCTCAGAAAATTAGAATATGGTGAAAAAGTTCATTTTTTCTAGTAACTTATTTCAAAAACTGAAACTTTAAAATATTTTAGATTCATTACATGTGAAGTAAACACTTCAAAAGTTTTTTGTTTTAATTTTGATGATTAGAGCTTACAGCTAATGAAAGTCAAAAATCAGTATCTCAAAATATTTACATTTGAGTTTCAATAAATAACCATTCATACAGTATAAATTCTGGGTATCTCTTGTTCTTTGAAACCACAATAATGGGGTGTACATGAGATGTACCTGTATGCAGCCTCTTTGTTTGGATTGTGTTGTGTTTAAAACACAGTTGTTGCCTCTCATTTTAAATTGAAAAAGAGCACAGACAAAGCCTTAGTTTGTTTATATGAGATTTATTTCATTTGTGTAATTCATTTGATTAATTGGGGTTTGTTTTAAAATTTTGTTTTGTTGTTTGACATATTTCAATTTTACAAAGAAATGTGCAGCATTTTATCTGACAATTAATAAATGGACACCTTTTCATTTCTTTGTCTTAAATTTTGTTCAAGCTTTTTTTGTTGTTGTTGAGAAAATCATATCGTGAAATCAGTATTTCAAAACTGATTTAGCCTCAATAACTAGCTGAAAGAACTGTTGCTAATAAATAGAACAAAGACTTGAGATGTGACTTGGACTCCACCTCAAAGACTTAAGACTTGACTTGGACTCCGCTTTAAAGACTTGAGACTTGACTTAGACTTGACCTCAAAGACTTGAGACTTGACTTGGACTTGACCTCAGAGACTTGTAAACATGTCTGGTGATCAGTGTAATCAGCTGTGTGACGTCAGTGCCAATGGATGATGGGAATTGTATTTTGTGATGGTGTGCAACAGTTCGTGTAGTGCAAGAGTTAATGTGGTGAGTGAGTGACCTCTGGTGGTGAATGAACGGAAGTGCATGGACAGGATTCGTGACAACATCCTTGGGTACGTGACGAGCTGTCCAATTATGTTTTCAGTGTGAAGTATCATGATGCTCTGTCCAGCCTGTATACATTTTTGCAGACGACTATGTACAAAATTGATAAAGGTACAACTGAAGAAACTCCAAAAGTCAAAGAACTGAGAGCAAGGCTGTTGAACAAGCAGTAATTGTCTTATTAAAACAAAATGTTAAGTTGTTTCCTCTTCACTTCATCCTTTGGTTAAGCTTTGCATTTGTTCAGGCACCTAAAACCAATTCATGAAATGTGTCCTGGAATAACAAGTTGTTCCTTGTTTTTTGATCTGATGTATACGTGTCTTCCTCAGGTTACACAATCCCATAGTGCGCTACTTTTTTATAAACCTGCATGCTTGATTTTATATAATGCAGTGATGTGTTGTTGGCAATATTTTATACAATTTTACTAAACATTTGGCACTCTGTTAGCTGCCTACATGTATTAAATGTAAATGTTTTGCTGTTAGATTTTACAGTATTTTATGACAGCAATTATTTTCAGTGTATCCATGCATGGAATTTCTAAACCTAGTCTATGGATTTACTTTACTTTACTTTTAGTCATTTAGCAGACGCTTTTATCCAAAGCGACTTACAAATAAGAAAAAGTAACCAAAACTGAAAGTGAAAACTCTGTAAATACTAAATACACACATTGAAGAAAATAAAGAAATTAAATAAAATTGAAAAATGCATACAACAACATTTCAATACTAAACATTTAAATGAAAGCTAAAAACAATTCAAAATATTAAAACAACAAAAGATAAGAGTATAATAATGCTTCTAACATAACACTAAGCCAAACACCAAAAAAAAACTACATGTGTACAGCCATACACATATACATACATCAAAAATACATTAAATATATATATTATTTCATTTTCATGTAGTATGAAGTACTAAATAACTAAAATTAAATAAAACTAAAACTGAATAAACAACCTATACAGACAACAACACGGAGCCAAGCCCACATGTTTTAAAACAACAGCAACAACTTACTTACACATAGTAAGAAATGGTTATACAAACTGAAATAGAAGTGAAACAAGTAGTAGGAAATAGGAAAAATAAAAAGCGATACTTATATCCTTTGCCGGTGTCGCTGCCCGGTGGATTCGCACGGTAGAGTTGATGGTCTTTACTCTTCGGTCTTCACACGACGGCTGCCACGATCGCTGCCGCGGTATACTAAGCTTTTTATACCCATCTAACAAAATACTACTCCAATTCAGCTGCACACACTTTCCTGATTCATCACAACAAATGGCCAAGCAAGCGCCCGACACTGACAAGGGACGCGATACACTACGAGACCAAACTCGATTTCAGCTCATCTCCACTTAGTAAACAAAAACAAGCGTTGCCTAGCAACGACAACTGCCTAAACACTAATGAGACAAGTAAATACACTTACGAGCTGCTTTAAACTTCCGCTGATAAACTGCTTCTCTCAATGAGTATTACTTTACACTGACTTCTGCTGGCGCTTGAACACACTTTCCTGATTCATCACAACAAATGGCCAAGCAAGCGCCCGACACTGACAAGGGGCGCAATACCTCACCTCTCCAAGATACCTTGAAGGACCTATCTGAGAGGTAAGACTCAAACCACTGGAGTGCGGTTCCTGAGATGCCCTTTTTCAATAGGGTAGACAGGAGGATCTGGTGGTTGACCATATCAAAAGCAGCGGACAGATCCAGCAAAATAAGTAATGAAGACTTGGAAGCCGCTCTAGTAAGTCTTAGGGCGTCAACAACTGAGAGCAAGGCAGTTTCGGTCGAATGTCCACTTCTGAAGCCAGACTGGTTGCTGTCAAGGAGGTTGTTCTGTGATAGAAAGGCAGAGACTTGGTTGAACACAACTTGTTCAAGTGTTTTTGCAATGAAAGGTAGAAGGGAAACCGGTCTATAGTTCCCTAAAAGAGTTGGGTTAAGAGTGGGTTTCTTAAGAAGTGGGGTTATACGAGCCTGTTTAAATGCTGAGGGAAAAATTCAGTGTGAAGGGATGTGTTAACGATGTGAGTGAGTGCAGGTACAACTGCAGGAGAAATGGCTTGAAGGAGATGAGATGGAATAGGATCAAGCGGACAAGTAGTAGGATGACTGGAAAGGATGCGTTTAGAGACTTCTGCCTCAGAGAGTGGAGAGAAGGATGTGAAAGAGTGTATGTTTGCTGGTAAGATGTGTTTGACAGTTTGTGGTGTGGAGAATTGTGCAGTGAGGTTTGTAATTTTATTAATGAAGAATGTGGCAAAGTCGTCAGCTGTTAGAGTTGATGAAGGAGGGGTTGGAGGAGGACAAAGGAGGGAGGAAAATGTTTTAAAGAGCATGCGAGAGTTAGGCGAATTGTTAATTTTGTCGTGATAGTATGTCCTTTTAGCAATGGAGACATTATCAGAGAAGTCAGAGAGGAGTGATCGATATAAATTAAGGTCAGTAGGATTTTGTGATTTGCGCCATACCCTTTCTGCAGCCCTGAGCTTAGAACGATGTTCGCGGAGAACGTCAGATAGCCAAGGGGCAGAAGGGGTGGTATGGGCTGGCCTGGAAGATAAGGGGCAGAAAGTATCTAAACAAGACATCAGAGTGGAACAGAAAGTATCAGTAGCACTGTTAGCATCAAGAGATTATAACTGTTTAGGGGGAGGAAGCGAAGATGAAACCATAGCAGATAGCCGGGAGGGTGAGAGTGAGCGTAAGTTACATCGAAAAGTGACATGTGGAGGGGTATGTTTTGTTTGAGGAATCATGTTGAGGTTAAGAGTGAGGAGGAAATGATCCGAGGTGTGCAGTGGAGTAACTAGCACATGTTCAGTGGAGCAGTGTCGTGTGTAAATAAGGTCCAGTTTGTTGCCTGATTTGTGAGTAGCCGTAGTTAACACTCTCTTGAGATCAAAAGAGGTAAGTAGAGTGTGGAAGTCTGCAGCCTGGGGTTTATCTAGGTGGATGTTGAAGTCTCCAAGTATAGCTAAGGGAGTACCATCCTCAGGAAAGGTTGAGAGCAACATATCTAATTCTTCCACAAAGTTACCTAGTGGTCCTGAAGGTCGATAAACAACTACAAAATGAATTTTTTAGACGGTAGGTAATAGTAACCGAATGTGATTCAAAGGAGCTGTTGATACTCAGAGATGGTAAAGGAGCAAATTTCCAATTATTAGAGATGAGCAGACCAGTACCTCCACCTCTTCCAGTCAAACGGGGGGTATGGGAAAAGGAGAAGTTATTGGAGAGTGCAGCAGGTGTAGCATTGTCCTCTGGTTTGATCCAGGTCTCTGTCAGGGCCATGAGGTTTAGTCTTGAATGACTAGTAATGGAAGTAATGAAATCAGCTTTGTTGACAGCAGAATGACAATTCCAGAGACCAATAGAAAAAGAAAGTAGTGTATTAGCAGACATAGTCAAAGTGCGCAGGTTGTTAGGATCGCGCGGCCTACAGTGTGTGATGCGTGGTTTGCGAGTGGTAGTGATCTGAAAACACATAGTAAGAATTGGTTATAAAAACTAAAACTTAAACAGAAGTGAAGCCAGGTGTAGAGAAGAGGATAAATCAAAAGTATAAAGATAAATCGATACTTATATCCCTTGCCGGTGTCCCTGCCCGGTGGAGTCGCATGGTAGAGTCGATGGTCTTTACACTCTTCGGTCTTCACACTAGGAGGGCTTCACACGACCGCTGCCGTGGTATAATAACCTTTTTTATACCCGTCTAACAAATCACTAATTGAATTCAGCTGGACACACTTTCCTGTAATCACACCAAATGGCCAAGCAAGCGCAGACACTGACAAGATACGCAACAGTATGAGACCAAACGCGATTTGAGCAAGTCTCTACACAGTAAACAAAAAACAAGCGTTTCCTAGCAACGGCAACTGCACTAAACACTAATGAGACAAGTAAATACACTTACGAGCTGCTTTAAACTTCCGCTGATAGACTGCTTCTCTCAAAAAGTATTTCTTTACACTGTCTTCTGCTGGCGCTTGGACACACTTTCCTGTTATCACACCAAATGGCCAAGCAAGCGCAGACACTGACAAGATACACGATACAGTACAAGACCAAACGTGATTAGTTTAAATTTGCTCAAATAAAAGCAGTAAGTCAAGAGTATGGCATTCAGTGAAGTCATTTTCACATAAAACAAACATATATTGTCTTAAATAAATGTTAACTCTAAGAAGTGTTAATTTTTTTTTTTAAATGTTGATTTTTAACACTGGTAAGGAGTTCATATTATAATTAACTCAATTTTAGAGTTATAATTACTCTCCATAGGATTAGAATTTTAACTCCAGAAAGAGTTAAATTTTAACTCTAAAAAAGTGTTAAAAATTCAACTCCAAGAGCCGAGTTATTTTGACTCTGTGCTGGAGTCTATTTGATGGTCACGCATGTACACTCAGATTGAGCTGATTTTAACTACCAGTGAGTTTATTCCAAAGAGCAGAATTTGCTGTGTACTTTGTAATTTGGACAACACAGGAGTGCCACACTCAAAAGGTAGAGGTCTCTGAAGAGTACTGGTCTCAGATCAGGCCAAAACTAGATCTTTTCTACAGACAGCACATTCTCAGAAATCTGCACACACAAACTGAAGGAACTATTTCTGATCGCAGAGGCTTCCTGTTTGTGTAAAAGAATGTCTAAAACATCTGTCACACAGTGCTCTGTCTGTCACAAGGCGTTTCATCTGAAATGTGTAGGCTTAAAAAGGCATCCTGGTGATCAATGGTTTTGTTCAGCGTGTTTGTCATAAGCCACATAAACGTGAGATCATACACAGCCTTCTAAATAATCTGTTAAAAGTTAATTTAATTTTGAATACATTTAATCAATTGCAAGACAGCAAATATTTGAGTTAAACAAATGTTTAATTGTAGATAGTTAGAAAATCATTAAAGATCAAACACAAGTCGCAGCTAGACGTGACCCTTCGGCAGCGATGCACGCGTAGTCTTTCGCTCTGCTCACTTTGCCAAATATTGTATAATCCTGTCAGTAAATCTTGAACCACTCTGCATTGGACCCATCATGAGTGCTTCAGCCGGCAAAGGTGATCGGAAAAGAGAGATTGAGCAATCGCCAATGAAGAAAAAATACAAAGATCCCACCAAATTCCAGAGAGGACCTCGACGATGCTATTGCTAACAGCATTAAGCTAGCACTTAAAGAGCAGCAAAGCACTTTGGATTCGGTTGTGACTTCAGCAGTAAGAGATGCGGTGGACTCTGTGCTGATTCCAGCATTGCGTGAACTGCATGCGGATATACAGGTGCATCTCAATAAATTAGAATGTCGTGAAAAAGTACATTTTTTCTTGTAGCTTATTTCAAAAAGTGAAACTTTCATATATTTTAGATTCATTACATGTAAAGTAAAACATTTAAAAAAAAATGTTTTCATTTTGAGGATTAGAGCTTACAGCTCATGGAAGTCAAAAATCAGTATCTCAAAATATTAGAATATTTACATTTGAGTTTCAATTAATGACCATCCCTACAGTATAAATTCCGGGTATCTCTTGTTTTTTGAAACCACAATAATGGGGAAGACTGCTGACTTGGCAATGGTCCAGAAGACGAACATTGACACCCTCCATAAAGAGGGTAAGTCACAAAGAGTCATTACTGAAAGGTGTGGCTGTTTACAGAGTGCTGTATCAAAGCATATTAAATGCAAAGTTGACTGGAAGGAAGAATTTGGGTAGGAAAAGGTGCACAAGCAACAGGGATGACCGCAAGCTTGAGAATACAGTCAAGCAAAGCTGATTCAAACACTTGGGAGAGCTTCACAAGGAGTGGACTGAAGCTGGAGTCAGTGCATCAAGAGT
Source organism: Schizothorax lantsangensis (assembly GCA_027422415.1). Lineage (NCBI taxonomy): Eukaryota > Metazoa > Chordata > Actinopteri > Cypriniformes > Cyprinidae > Schizothorax > Schizothorax lantsangensis. The sequence goes on along the minus strand of JAPDDO010000328.1, from coordinate 166,975 downwards.
CACCACGCTCAGACGTCTTCAGGAAAAGGGCTATCAAGCCACTTCTGGACCAGAGACAACGTCAGAAGCATCTCACCTGGTCTGTGGAGAAAAATAACTGGACTGTTGCTCAGTGGTCCAAAGTCCTCTTTTCAGATGAAAGTAAATTTTGCATTTCATTTGGAAATCAAGATCCCAGAGTCTGGAGGAAGAGTGGAGAGGCACAGAATCCATGTTGCTTGAAGTCCAGTGTGAAGTTTCCACAGTCAGTGATGATTTGGGCTGCCATGTCATCTGCTGGTGTTGGTCCACTGTGTTTTCTGAAGTCCACAGTCAACGCATCCATCTACCAGGAAATTTTAGAGCACTTCATGCCTCCTTCTGCTGACAAGCTTTATGGAGATGCTGATTTCATTTTCCAGCAGGACTTGGCACCTGCCCACACTGCCAAAGGTACCAAAAGCTGGTTCAATGACAATGGTGTTACTGTGCTTGATTGGCCAGCAAACTCGCCTGACCTGAACCCTATAGAGAATATATGGGGTATTGTCAAGAGGAAGATGAGAGACACCAGACCCAACAATGCAGATGACCTGAAGGCCACTGTCAAATAAACCTGGGCTTCCATACCACCTCAGCAGTGCCACAAACTGATCACCTCCATGCCACGCCAATTGAGGCAGTAATTAAAGCAAAAGGAGCCCCTGCCAAGTATTGAGTACATATACAGTAAATTAACATACTTTCCAGAAGGCAAAGAATTCACTAAAAAAATGTTTTTATTGGTCTTATGAAGTATTCTAATTTGTTGAGATAGTGAATTGGTGGGTTTTTGTTAAATGTGAACCTAAATCATCACAATTAAAAGAACCAAAGACTTAAACTACTTCAGTCTGTGTGCACTGAATTTATTTAATAAACGAGTTTCACAATTTGAGTTGAATTACTGAAATAAATGAACTTTTCCACGACATTCTAATTTATTGAGATGCACCTGTACAAGCGACTAACATTTCTGTTAAAGAGCTGAGAGCAGAGCTTGACGCGATAGCTACCGCAGCGAAGCAGACACGTGACAGGTTTGATTCCGTTCAGGCAGCTGCACGTGAGGATAGGAGGACAGTCACGGACTTAAGAAATAAGCTGGAGCGACTCACCGAGAAGATGACGGATATGGAGGATAGGAGCAGGAGGAATAACGTTCGGCTGGTGGGGTTGCCAGAGGGGGCAGAGGGTTCCGATGCGGCTGGTTTCCTCAGAGTTAATCTTTCCAAGTGGATCTCTTCCTTGAGGGACCATGACATCGAGACTGACCAGGCACATCGCGTGTATGACGGAAGGAAAAACTCAGATCGGCCGCGCACTCTCATCTTCCGTGTACTAAGATGGCATGACAGATCGGAGATCCTGAAAGGTGCTCGGCAGGCTTATCCGGTGAAATGCGCACAGGACAATGTCACACTACTATTTTTTCCCGACTTTAGTCCAGCCACAACCATGAGGAGAAAGAGCTTTAACACGGTTTTGAAGAAGATGACAGCGCTTGGTCTCCAGCCCTTCCTCACCAATCCGGCGGTAATTAAACTACGGCACAAGGGGGAGCAGAGGATGTTCGACTCTCCTCGGGAGGCAGAGGATTTTGTCAGCTCCCTGTCACAGAGGAAGTCATATGCTGAGGCTCTACAAGGCAACGGGGAAACAGCGGCCACTATCTCTCCGGCCCGGCGGGAGGGGCTTGATGGACGGGGTGGAGGCGGTCCTAGCTGCCCAGGAGGGGATGATGGCAAGGTGGACATGGATGCTTGCTGAACCTGTTTTTTGCTTTTTCTTCTCTCCTCTCTCCTACTGGGATATTGTCCCTATCTATCCGGTACATGTCTTGCGTTGAAGTGGATCGGTCACGTACCATCACTATTTTTTGTTGCTCAATCAGACCTACGTTCTCGGTAATGTGCGGTCTGAGTGGTTTCTTGTTTATGGTTGTCAGTTGTTCATGTTTCTATGTTGTTTTTATTTTTTACAACAGACATTTATACTTTTATTTATTTTACCCTATTTCTAAAAGGATTTTTCACCTAGGAGGGTTGGTATCTAAAATGCACATCAGCGTTTACATGTTACTTACAGAATGGAAGTGCTTCTGCTTTTCTTCATTTACTGACTACAATCTTGGGATTATGAATATTCAATGCATACTCTAAATATTTTATCACTGAATGTGAATGGCTTAAATTCTGCTGTTAAACGAACCCGTGTGTTAGAATATTTACACCGTAAATCTATTTCCTGTGCCCTAATACAAGAGACACATTTAAAACAATCTGACGTGGCACGTTTCCAGAATAAGTATTATAAATTAGCAGCCTTTTCCTGCGCTCTCAATAAAACTAAGGGGGTGCTTATCCTTGTTAACCGGAAGTTAAATTTAACAATTGAACACCTTGGTAGTGATGAGAAGGGTAGATTTGTTTTTATCCAATGCAAAATATATAATAATAGGTTAGCATAGGTCTCTATTTATGGTCCGAATGAGACAGACAGTGCATTCCTTACACAGATTTCCAAAACTCCTTCTTGAGCAGATTGATTGCCCTCTAGTGGTGGGTGGTGATTTTAATGCTGTCATAAATCCTGCTTTAGATAAATCTCAATCTGGTACAACAGCCAGTCCATCCTCTAAATTACTGAATAAATTTATCACTGAGCTCAACTTAATCGATCTTTGGAGAATTCAGAATACTAAATCTAAGGACTTCACTTTTTTTTCTAATAGACATAAGACTTTCTCTAGTATAGACTACATATTTCTCAGCCCATCTTTAATTTTGTCTAATTCCTCCATCTCTATATTACCAATTTTATTATCTGATCATTCTGCTGTGTTGTTCAGTGTTCCTCTTTCCGATGTTAAAGCCAAGTCCCCTAGATGGCGCTTTAACATATCATTATTAAGTAATCAGACTTTCATTACTTCTCTTAAAGAATATATTAAGGAATTTCTTGAAATGAATATGCCCACTGATGTGGATCCTCAAATAATGTGGGAGACGACTAAGTGTGCTATACGAGGTTTCTGTATATCTTTCTCTTCTACTCTTGCCAAAGCGAAAACTCACCAGTTTACACAATTAGAAAATAAAATCCAATCATTACAAAACCTACAAAAACAACGTTTTACTGAGCAGCAGGCTACCCAGCTGTCCTCTTTAAAAGAAGAATATGATTTACTTTTACACTCAAAGGTGGAATTTATTTTACATAGGACTATGCAAAAATATTATTTCGAATCAGAGAGACCTAGTCATTTATTGGCCCTTAGGTTGAAAGAATGCGAGTCTAAGGCATATATTAGCGCAATAAAATCATCGAATGATCAGGTCACCACGAACCCTGTGGCAATTAATGACATATTTAAAGGTTTTTACACAAATCTGTATAAAGCCGAAACAGATTTTGATGAACCAATTTGTAAGCAGTATTTAGATAAATTGGAATTGCCTCAGATCTCACAGTTGGATAAAGAAATTTTGGAGGCCCCATTAAGTTTGGAGAAGCTCCACGTCTCTCTAAAAAGCCTTCAAAAGGGCAAATCGCCGGGTCTAGATGGTCTCCCCCCTGAATTATATTTAGAAATTTGGGATTTGGTAGGGACACTTATGCTTAATTCATTTAATTTTGCAATTGAACATGGGGTAACCATTTGTCCAATCCTCTTGGTCTTCTTTAGGTGTAAACACGTGCGGTGATATATATGATAACCAGGGCCTCTGTTCATTTCAGACATTAAGAACCAAATTTTGTCTACCAGCATCTGCATATTTTGTCTTTCTTCAATTACGTTCTGCTCTCAAAGCGTATGGCGTTCCTTGGTCTTCTCCCATTTCCTCTCATCCTATGCGGGACTGGATTGCACCATCTGCTGGTCGGCCATCTGTTTCCTTAATATATAATAAAATTATTGATTGCATTACAAAACCTCTTTCTATTAAAACTATTTGGAATAGGGAATTATCTGACCTTAATTTATCTGTCGACTGGGAGAGAGTGTGGTCTAATCTCAGCTTAACATCTAAAAATTTGGCTCATCATTTTATTCACTTCAAAGTCATTCATAGAGCATACATAACTCCGTACAAAAGATTCAAAATGAAACTACAACCAAATTTTAACTGCCATATATGTAATACTGCATCATCAGGTACTTTTCTTCATATGTTTTGGGAATGTCCTATCGTTATTAGTCTATGGACACATGTAAACCTGGTTTTATCATCCTTACTACAAATTGATTGGCTTGCTAACCCAAGTTTGTGTATTCTTAATGATGATTCTGGTCTCTGTATAAGTTCAATACAAAAGAGAATGTTGTTTGCTGGTTTTACAGCTGCGAAGAAGACAATAATACAGAACTGGTTTACACCGCGCATGTGTGGAAAAACATATTGGATCCATAGCCTCCTGCAAATAGTGACTTATGAATGTACAGCAGCACGAATCAATGGGGCCAAGCCTTCTACCATTGATGCTTGGTAGTGTTTTCTATTTAACATACGTGATTATATAAAGGAATGACTTGTTTTGTGTTTTTCTTGTCCTTCCCTCTCTCCCTCCCTTTTGACTGGACTTTTGAGTTATTGAGTATATGTCTGTTGTTTTGTTTTGTTATATTTTGGATGTTATGTTATGATGTTGTGTATGAAAATAAATAAAAATGTTGATAAAAAGAAAAAGATCAAACACAAGTCAAAGAAAAATTTATATACAAATGACATATACAGTGCACCTTTTCATGTGCTAAATCTGCTACTAATATTAATGCTGTACACAGTTACAATAAATTAAATATATATATATAAAAATAAAGGTTTTCTAACCACTTGTCAGTGTCTATGATATATTTTTCTCTACTGAATTAGACAATGCAGAACATACTAGTAATATTTTATCAACTGTTGCCACTGTGTCTTTGGGTCTTCGCTTGACCAAGTTTATGGGGAGTGTTTGTCGCAAAATAGAGTAATTTTTTTATGCGGCCAATAGCTCTTTCCACATGAATCCTCATCCTTGACATGTGACGTGACACAGACACTTCCTGTCCTGAAAGCTGTGTCTTTCCACGAGTTGAAGCTGGTATGAGTAGCTGGACCCCTTTTGCAGCAAAATACTCAGGGAAACTAAACCCTCTGTCAGCCATGACAATGTCTCCTTCTTCCAAAAGATCAATTAAACCAGATGATTTGGTGATTGTTTTGTCACTGGCTCTCCCACCCCAAGACTTGGAAAGGAATGTGATTGACCCTGTTGGACTGATGCCAACCAGGAAATTGATGGTGTTGTGGGACTTATAGTTGGAGTAGGTCATTGCTCTTGCACTGAGTGATGTTGGTCGATCAATGAATATCTCGCTGCAGTCTATGATACACCTCACTGAGTTGAAAGGGGGCTTCTGAACAGGGCAGGAAGATTCTTTTTAATTTCTTCCCTTGAAGGCCAATGAATTAGAGAGGTGAAACGCTGTGCCATTATGTTCAACCATTCATGAAATATGGCAGAGATTGTTGCACAACTGCAATGAAACCTGAAGGCAAGATCTTTATGAGTGAGGCCAAGTCTCAGTTTCATTAAGACTAAGTAAAACTGGAGAGCTGTTGGAGGACTCACTGTTCTTGGACTCCAAGATATGTCAGAAGTGTGAAGAAGACTTTGGATGAGTGAAGGCTAGTGTAGAAGTGAATGATCTGATCATCCTTTAAATCCACATCGGATTTCAGTTGTTTCCTCTCATGGGTGAGTGTTTGAACCTTTGACTCTAGGCTTCTGACTTGCTCATTGTAAGATGTGTTCAGTTTCTCCATGTCTTCAATATCCCTCATAGTGAGATCTGTTCCAACACACATATCACTGTAGGACTTAACTTCTGTTACATCTGTGTCCATGTCCTCTACTTCCTCCGTAGGCTGAACTGTAGTGCTCATCTCATATACCTCTGATGCTCATCTCAGAGACCTCTGATATCGGTCCATATTTCTAGAGGGGTCAGCTCTGTGTGGAAGCTTTGATGGAATGTAGTCTGGATTTAGAGGGTCATCTGATGGCTTGCCTAAAGACAAAAGTAGAAAAACATTATTGGGATAAGCTACAGATTTCACACATCACTGGTTGAAGATACACTGCAAAAACACTGTTTTTGTCTTGATTCCAGTCCAAATATCTAACAATTCTTATATCAAGAAGCATTTATTAAAGTAACAAGTATTGTCTTGTTTTTGGAGGAAAAAAAGTCAAAATTGAGTCAAAAACAAGCAAAATAATCTGCCAATAGGGTAAGGAAGATACTTTTTTTCAAACCGAAGACAAGGTTATTTTTCTTGCCCCATTAGTAGATCAGTTTGCTTGTTTTAAGCAAAAACTCAATTTTGACTGTTTTTTCAGACAAGACAACAGTTTTTACTTGTCTAGTAAATGCTTCTTGATTTAAGAATTTTTAGATATGTGGACTGGAAACAAGGCAAATATATATATATATAATTTTTTGCAGTGTAGATTATGAACATTGAACGAAAGCCAAGAGCATTTTGGTGAATGATGAACACGATGAAAAAAACATTTAATTGTATTACTTAATTTCATGCTAGCAGCTGAGTGGTCTCAATTTATAGATATTCAATTGATATCTATAAATAAACTAACTAGTTACCAGTGTGACCACTGCATGCCACCCTTTAACACTTTTAAAAGGGTCTTAAATTTGTAAATATTTTAGGTATCATGAAAAAACAATTACCATTTTACAGCATTTATTTATTTATATAAATTAATTTATATTTATTTATATAAATTTACAAAAGTTCATAAAGAACAGTATTGCTTGTTTGTGAATTAACGCAATTCCATCATATGGTAAAATTGGATTAAAACATTAAAACACACAGTAATTAAAAACATTTTTATTAATTAAAGAATATTTCTTCCATATTTAATTAATATTTAACTTACCCAGGTTAGTTAAGTTAAATGATACAAATAATAATGTTATTGTTACATTAGTGCATGATGGAATTAACATTAACAAAGCTTAATAAATGAAGGACATTTTTTTTTTACCATTATCTTTTGTGAAGTAATTCAGTTAGTTAATGCTACACAATAAAAAATATATATATTCTAAAGTGTTACACATTGCATCTGTCAGCTGAAGAGATAGCTAGACAACTAATGTAAACTTCTACTTTCCTAATTACAGCAGAATATTTAGAAATGAAAATGGAAATAAAACCTGGCTTTTTTTACTACAACCATATCAAAACGCTAACGCTAGCAATCTGAAAACAATGACGGAGCCACAATGCTAGCTCAAATTTAGATTCAGCATAACGTTACTTAACTAGTGAACATATGGGAATACAAATTAATATAGTAATAATAATAATTCACTTACAAAAACGTTGTTTACTTACCAGATACAAAATGTGTGCTACATATCCTCGAGTTGCTAGTCGGTATCCAGTAGTGTTGCTTTCGTCAACGAAAATTATGACTAAATATCGTCGTCAACGAACCTTTATCACGTGACGAAAACGAGACACAACGTAAATGCTGGTCATGTGACGATGACTATAATTAAATGTATAATGCAATATCGTTGACGAATAAAAACGAGACTAAATGTGGTTTACAAAATAAAAACTATGCTAAAATGTCTCTTCATTTTCGTTGACCAAAACGAGACGAAACAAAATGTTATAACGTTATTTCGTCTCGTTTTGTCGCGTTATTATTATTATTTTGCAGTCTCACTTCAGGGGCTGTCAGGGTTGCCAGGTTTTCGCAACAAAACCCGCCCAATTGCTACTCAAAACTAGCCCAAAACTAGCCCAATCGCATTTCGAGGGGGGTTCCCCGGTAAAGTTCGCATTCCAGGGGCTAAATATCACGTTATTGGGGTCGCTTCAACCCGCGGACATGAAAAACAACCCGCGGCAACAGTGTTAAAGTAGCCCAATTCCGCGGGAAAGCCAAGGACATGGCAACACTCTGTGCAGACACAGGCGACGTCACTTCCTCAAGCACCACTCGCGGCATTATTTAGAAGACGACAACAAACAAAGTTAAGTATGACACAGAGAAAGGAACCGATGGCCGGCTTCATCTGACTTCAGTTTACAACCAATACTAGTAACAGACACACACATTTTATTTGCACTTTTTAGTATGTTATTGTAGCTCGAGCATTCAAGCACCTTGTTTCTCTTTGTTAAACTTGAATGTATTTTTTTTTTTTCTGGCATTGTCATGTGATGCTATTTTATTTATTGTTTTTATTTATTTAAATTTATGTGTGTGTGTACTTCTAACATGTTTGGTTGGTAAAATAAATGTTGTAAATTCAAATCAGAGCGTCTTCCGTGTCTGGAATGGATGTATTCTTGAGTCTATAAGGTAACAATAATATAATAAGATAACCTTGTTTGAAATAATAATAAAAGTTTTGTATTTATTGATTTTGTGAACTGCTGGTCAGACAATAACTCATTGAATTCCATAGGATGGGTGTGTCCTCTCGGGGATGAATTGACTCCACCCATAACCGCCTACATCCCACTGCAGCCAAAAATGACAATTTACTGAAAATGTACTCACCCTCAGGCTGTCCAAGATGTAGATGAGTTTGTTTCTTCATCAGATTTGGAGAAAAGCATTCCATCACTTGCTCACCAATGCGGGGCCGTGCACAGGGCGGTGGCCCGGTGGCTAGAGCCACTGCCCCTCTGCCCCCATCGGCTGAGGTGCCCCTCTCACCACACCCCACTATCACCCCAGCTCAAAGCGCTCTGTTACCGCTCCGCTAAAGATCCACTGATTCCACGAATCCGCTCCGTGTTTTCCCACCGCTCCGCAGCATCACTCACAATCCGTGTGCCCGCTCTCTGGAGATGACAGTTCTTCCCGAAGGTCGATGCATTAACAGGTAGATGCATTGAATCCATATTACAGACAGTGGTTGATCTGCTGAATTAGTAATTTGGTAGTGTGTTTTTGTATTTCTGTCTGTAATGATTTGGTCTTCTAAAAGTCGTAACAACTTGTACAGAATATCCACGTTCTTAGAATGTCTAATCAAATTATTGTACCCGATCAGATCTAATATAAATAACACCAAATTTGTTGTTGTTGGCACACTTTGTAGAAAAAAAAAACCCAAAGAAACAATGCATTCACAAAAAAAGGAGAAAGAGAGAGAAAGAGCGAAGGGAGGCTGCTAAAGGCAGTTCAACATCGCAAACATGAATTTAAAGCTCCAGCAAGCCAGCAGGTAAATCATCATATAGAATATTTAGCAGTTTGTCACACTTTAATTCTTGCTATTACATTTAGTAATTTAGCAGACGCTTTTATCCAGAGCGACTTACAAATGAGGACAATGGAAGCAATCAAAACCAACAAAAGAGCAACAACATGCAAGTGCTATGACAAGTCTCGGTTAGCCTAACACAGTACACATAGCAAGGGTATATTTTTTTTAAGAAAACAAGTAGGCCTAGATAGAAAATAGAAAAAAGAAACCTAATGTTAGTTTTTCAAGAAAAGCAGTTAGAGAATAAATATGCAATTGATAGAGGGTCAAGTGTGTGTGGGGTTTTTTTTTCTAACAAAAAGAAGACATATAGAAGACAAAATAGAATTAGAATAGAGAGTGTTAGAGTTAGAGGGTCATATAAAGATGGAAGAGATGTGTTAACCATCTATTAAGTATATTTCCATTCTAATCACTTGTCTTAGTTCATACAAGTAATTAACACATTTATAATATTTTATTAAAACCATATTATAGGCATATAATAGTTAAAAAGGTAATATAAATGCTCTAAATTAGCTGTTTATTAGTATATAATATAAATTTATGCTGTATAATATTAAATTAAGTGTCTAATACTAATACTTCTATTGAAGATGAGGCAGAAGCAGACTCAGAGAGTGAGGGAGAGCCCACTCTATCAAAACATCTACAATAAAGTATTGTTTACTACAATAAAGTAAAGTAAAATAATACAAATTATTACAGTGCTGTCTTCTCTGTTAATTGTACACTGCCAGTCAAAAGTTTTTGAACAGTAAGATTTTTTATGTTTTTTTTAAAGAAGTCTCTTCTGTTCATCAAGCCTGCATTTATTTGATCCAAAGTACAGCAAAAACAGTAACATTCTGAAATATTTTTTACCATTTAATTCTAATTAATATTCTATTTAATTAAATTAATTCTTTTTTAAAATGTAATTTATTCCTGTGATTTCAAAGCTGAATTTTTAGCATCATTACTCCAGTCACATGATCCTTCAGAAATCATTCTACTATTCTTATTTGCTGCTCAAAAACATTTAGGCTATTATTAGTATTATGTTGAAAACAGCTGAGTAAAAGTATTTGAATAGAAAGTTCAGAAGAACAGCATTTATCTGAAATAGAAATCTTTTGTAACATTATAAGTCTTTATCATCACTCTTGATCAATTTAAATCATCCTTGCTAAATAATAGTATTAATTTCCATAATTACTTTCCTATATATATATATATATATATATATATATATATACACACACTGACTCCAAGCTTTTGAGTGGTTATAGTGTATAAATGCTGATCTTTGAATATTTCTATTCATCAAAGAATCCTGAAAAAAATCTACTCAACTGTTTTAAATATTGATATTAATAATAATTATAATAATCAGAAATGTTTCTTGAGCAGCAAATCAGAATATTAGAATGATTTCTGAAGGATCATATGACACTGAAGAGTAATGATGCTGAAAATTTTGCTTTGATCACCGGAATAAATTACATTTTAAAATATATTCAAATAGAAATCAGTTATTTGAAATAGTAAAAAATATTTCAAAATGTAACTGTTTTTGCTGTGCTTTGGATCAAATAAATGCAGCCTTGGTGAGCAGAAGAGGCTTCTTTGAAAACATAAAAAAATCTTCAAAGAGATTTTGGTAGTGTATATTTGTAACAACTAGATAATAAGCACCCACCCCCTAAGTGCCCCTTTTTTTGGTTTGGGCCACTGCCCCTCAAAATGTCTGTGCACGGCCCTGAACCAATGAATCTTCAGCAGTGAATGGGTGCCGTCAGAATGAGAGCTGATAAAAACATCACAATAAACCACACCACTCCAGTCCATCAGTTAACATCTTGAGAAGTGAAAAGCTGCATGTTTGTAAGAAACAAATCCATCATTAAGACATTTTAACTTCAAATGCTTCCTCCAGTGAAAAGGTTTGTCTCCTGTTGTCATCTCACATCAAAATCTACCAGCATATTTGTATAGAGCTGTTTTGGACCGTTTTGGCTTATAAACGGTTCTTGATCTGTGCACATTTTTCTCCTGATTCAGACAAGATGACTTTTTCACTGGAGATAGCAATATTATGGATAGAGGATTCGTATTTTAGCAGGAAGCAATGGTTTGAAGTAAAAACTTAAACACAGCTTTTTTCAGTCATTTATTGATAGACTGGAGTCGTGGTGAGGTGAACTATTCCTTTAATAAACCCCCTTTGATAAGCTTATTTATTTTGCTGGCCAAACTATGCATTGCCTTTTATGACACGGCTCTTATTCTGATTGGTCAGTTGCAGCGTTCAGTGGTCAGATATTTCTAAATAATGACCATTGTCCAGGACAGCACTGTATAACAGGCCACTCATCAGGTCAGTGTTTCCTACATAGCCTTCTGTCTCTCTGCCGTCTCTACAGAGTCAGATAATAAAATAATTTGATCTCAGATCAGCATTTGCTCAGAGTCAGACAGCAGGTAATAGGTTTGATTCCCAGGGAACGCATGAACTGATGAACTGCATAGCTTGAATGCAATGTAAGTCGCCTGGATAAAAGCCTTTGCTAAATGCATAACTGTAAATGTATGTTCATTTCGGAAGTTGTCCTGTGATAAGTGGGATAATGTACAGTTAACCGGTCACTTACATAGATACATTTTTTTCAGTTTAGTGCGTTAAAAATATTTTACGCAATTAACGCAGACGCGGAGCTAGGTTTGGCCACCCCACTCACAACTGCTAAAGAATTGCATTTATTTAGAACGTCTTTACGAGCACATCAAACAGGAGACTTTTCAGACACTCACTCCAACTTCACTTTGGCGACAGACACTAGTCAAACAAGTTCAGAAATGGTACAGGTGATGAGGAGCTTTAGCAGAACAACAGTGAATTCTGGTCAGATGAGATGTTGTCAGGCCATATGTCAGTAAAAACAAATTTTCCTGTCCTGTCCTGTCAGCCATTATACTGTGCTCATAACACGTGCTCTTCAATTGCATGCACAAATGTGGCAGTGCACGCTGGAGTCTGTATCATTCCATATCGAAGGACGAAAGAAACTAAGAGCATGCAATGTCGTCAGCTAAGTCATGAAGTGAAAAAAGGTGATTAAAGCTGCCTGAAAACTGTGCATGTAAGTATTTATTATTTATGAGTCACATTTAAAGCAGTGTAAGAGCCGCATCATGTTCAGCAGCGGCAGCTCTTAAAGCAACAGCAGCCAAAATATCCTAATAACCAGCTGCTGTGATCAGGGCCGTGCACAGATATTTTAAGGGGCAGTGGCCCAAACCAAAAAAAGGGGCACTTAGGTGCTTATTGTCTAGTTGTTACAAATATACACTACCAAAATCTTTTTGAAGATTTTTTATGTTTTCAAAGAAGCCTCTCCTGCTCACCAAGGCTGCATTTATTTGATCCAAAGCACAGCAAAAACAGTTACATTTTGAAATATTTTTACTATTTCAAATAACTGATTTCTATTTGAATATATTTTAAAATGTAATTTATTCCGGTGATCAAAGCAAAATTTTCAGCATCATTACTCTTCAGTGTCATGTGATCCTTCAGAAATCATTCTAATATCCTGATTTGCTGCTCAAGAAACATTTCTGATTATTATAATTATTATTAATATCAATATTTAAAACAGTTGAGTAGAAATAGAAATATCCAAAGATCAGCATTTATACACTATAACCACTGTAAAGTCAGTGTATATATATATAAAGGAAAGGAATTATGGAAATTAATACTATTATTTAGCAAGGATGCTTTAAATTGATCAAAAGTGATGATAAAGACTTATAATGTTACAAAAGATTTCTATTTCAGATAAATGCTGTTCTTCTGAACTTTCTATTCATCAAAGAATCCAGAAAATAATTTTACTCAGCTGTTTTCAACATAATACTAATAATAGCCTAAATGTTTTTGAGCAGCAAATAAGAATAGTAGAATGATTTCTGAAGGATCGTGTGACTGGCGTAATGATGCTAAAAATTCAGCTTTGAAATCACAGGAGTAAATTACATTTTAAAAAGAATTAATTTAATTAAATAGAATATTAAATAGATTTAAATGGTAAAAAATATTTCAGAATGTTACTGTTTTTGCTGTACTTCGGATCAAATAAATGCAGGCTTGATGAACAGAAGAGACTTCTTTAAAAAAAGAACATTAAAAATCTTACTGTTCAAAAACTTTTGACTGGCAGTGTACAATTAACAGAGAAGACAGCACTGTAATAATTTCAGACTTTATTGTAGATGTTTTGATAGAGTGGGCTCTCCCTCACTCTATGAGTCTGCTTCTGCCTCATCTTCAATAGAAGTATTAGTATTAGACACTTAATTTAATATTATACAGCATACATTTATATTATATACTAATAAACAGCTCATTTGGAACATTTATATTACCTTTTTAACTATTATATGCCTATTAATATGGGTTTTAATATTATAATATTATATTATAAATATTATAAATGTGTCAGATTACTAGTATGAACTAAGACAAGTGATTATAATGGAAATATACTTAATAGATGGTTAACACATCTCTTCCATCTTTATTTTACCCTCTAACTCTAGCACTCTCTATTCTAATTCTATTTTATCTATCTTTTTATAAAAAAAACAAAAAAAACACACACACACTTGACCCGCTATCAATTGCATATTTATTCTCTAACTGCTTTTCTTGAAGAACTAACATTATGTTTCTTTTTTCTATTTTCTATCTACTGGTTTTCTTACAAAAAAAAACAACCTTGCTACGTGTACTGTGTTAGGCTAACCGAGACTTGTCATAGCACTTGCATGTTGTTGCTGTTACGGGGCGAACGAGACATGAGACATGCAAATCCATATGCAAGGCTTTATTCCAAAACAAGGTCAAATACAGGCAGGGTCAAACATCAGTAGACAGATATGTTGAGGACAAGACACAAGAGCATTCTGGGAGCAAGCGTGGGTCGACGAACGGCGAACAATATCCAACAGGGCAAGGCAGAGAGATAATCCAGGTATACTAGCAATAGTCCGAGAGAGGTGCAAACAGAGTCCGAATGGGAAGGCAAAGGGTTAATCCCGGAAACACGGGCAAGAATCAAAACACTAGAAAATACACAGCAAGGCAAGGCCAGGCAAGACTAAAGCCTTATTCAGACGGTAATTGTTTCTCAGGGGGACGTAAGTGATTTTCACCATATACAGGGGGTAGTTGGTGATTTAATTGCCGTCCGAATCCAGGATGTCGGTGTTTTTCTCTCACCGCCCCCGTGAAAATCCCCGTCCGAATCCACATCCCTGAGTTTACGAGAAGAAATTGATTCAAAATTCAGTGTTTAATCTCTTTTTGAGCTCTCACGAACACCGTAATGTTGTACTTCGGTGTAATTTACATATTATTTCTGAAATGCAGGAAAGTATTTAAAAGAACAATACTTCATGACTACTCAACCACAGCGACTGGGAGCAGAAAAAAAGAAAAGCACATAAACTTTCAAATGGGTCTTTATTATGGCAGCAGCAGGTATGCAATACAATTTTAAAATGTGTATTATAAACAGATATATATCGCGTATAATTATATACAACTATAGCGTGTCTATTTTCCTATTTTTAAACAGGAGATTTAGATAATCAAATAATAAATATTATAAAATATTGTAATGACCTGGCAGTCAGCGCTAGCAGCCAGGTGCATTATGGGTATTTGTTTAGAGTTGATTCATGCGTTATTTAAGTAAGATGGTTGTTTTTCAATATGGCCTTGCCTGTATAAGTTTTTATTCTGTGTTCAGAGTAAAAAGTGAAAGAAGACATCGCTGCCTCCTGCTGGTTTGTTCTGCCACTGTTCTGGCTAAGGGAGGCCATCCAGGAGCTCACTGCTGGCCAGGAGGCCGTTCCAGAACCGCCCAAGCTCCTTGCTCTGCCAGCTCCGCTCAAGCTCCTTGCCCTGCCAGCGCCTCCCAAGCTCCTTGCCCTGCCGGCGCCGCCCAAGCTCCTTGCCCTGCCAGCTCCGCCCAAGCTCAAGCTCCTTTCCCTGCCGGCACCTCCCAAGCTCCTTGCCCTGCCGGCTCCGCCCAGACTCCTTGCCCTGCCGGCACCACCCAAGCTTCCTGTCCTGCCGGGACCACCCTTGCTGCCTGCCAAGCTACTGGCTTCGCCCTGGCCTCCTGACGTGTTAGAGCCCGCCTGGTTTGTCCCTCCAGCCCCGCCCTGGCCATCCTCCAGGGTTCTTGTTTGGCTGGAGCCTCCCTGGTCCGTCCCTCCGGCCCCGCCCTGGCCATCCTCCAGGGTTTCTGTTTGGCTGGAGCCTCCCTGGTTCGTCCCTCCGGCTCCGCCCTGGCCCCCTTCCAGGACTCCTGAACTGCCTGAGCCTCCCTGGCTCAACCCTCCCGCCCCTCCCTGGTCCCTTTTATGATTTTCTGGGCTGTCTTGTTGGCTGGCTTGGCTCCCCTCCCTCCCTCCCCTCTTTGTCTTTGTTTTGACTTCTTGTCTTGTCTGTCTTGTGTAGTCATGTTTGTCATGTTCTTGTCTTGTTTTTGGTGTTCCTCGTTAGGGACGCCAGGTGGCGTCCCTTTTGAGAGGGGGTAGTGCCAGGGTTCCGTCACTTCAGTCTAGTGTTATTCATGGTTTTGTGACAGAGCCCTGACACTCCCTTCATGTCCTGTTTTTATGTGAGTGCGCGGCTTCGAGTGTGCTCGAGCCGCGCGCTCTCTAGTCTGCGTGCCTTGTTTTGTGTTGGAGCGTGCTGTTCGGATCCCGGCACTCATGTCTTGAGTTTCGGTTTCGTGTCGGGGTTCGGACACTCGCGCTCCATGTTCTGTCTCATTGTGTGAGCGTGCGGCTCGAGTTCGCTCGGCCGCGCGCTCTCTTGTCCACGTGTGTTGTGTGTGTGTGTGGTGTTGCACGCAGTTCGTGTTTTTATCGGCTGCGTGCATTCATGTTATGTCTTGTGCTGTGTGGCACGCAGCTTGTGTTTTTCATTGGCTGCGTGCTTTCATGTTGTCGTGTCTTGTGTGAACACGCGGCTTATGAGTATTCTCATTAGCTGCGTGTTTGTGTCCTGTTTTGCACATGGCTGGTAATTTGTTTTGCTGGCCATGTGCTTGTGTTTTGTTTTGTGTGAGCACATGGCTTTTGTCTTAGTTATCTGTGTGCCATGTGTTCTCATGTCAATTGTCTTGACCCCACCCATCTTGTTACCTGATTATTGGTTAATTTGCCCCACCTGTGTTTATCTCATTACCCTCCTCTTTTGCTCCCTTTATAATCTCCTTGTGTTTGCAGTCCCGTGCCAGTTCGTCATCGATGTACCGTCGAATGTTGTCTGTTCCTGCCCTGCCTAGTCTTGCCCTGCCCTGCCCTGCCAAGCCTGCCGGCTGTCCTGTTTTTCCCCTACGGGGTAGTTTTAGTTTGTTTGTTTTGTTTTATTTTTTTGAATAAAGAACCCATTCTCCTGCACCACTGAGTCCTCGCCTCATCCCTCTACCCAACCTTGACAATATCATTTTATCAAGAGTTATTTACAAATGAATAAAAACACAAGCAATTAGGAAAAGAGCTAGTTTAGAGCTGGAATATACAATAAAACTTGAACCAAGTAAAAGCATCTTCAATTAATTACCAGGTCATCCATAAGCAATAATTTAATAAAATACTTTCACCAAAATAGTTACAAAGTCTAATATCAAAAGTAACAGTTAATATAAAATACAATCTATTTCATAATTGTTGTAGTCAGTAACTGATGATGTAAGAAAACCTAAGGTTACTTTAATTAAAATACCAATCGTAGAGATCATGAGCTTCTTTATATTCCTTGAGTCATGCTACATGGTCACAGGCAATGCAAATAGCCAGAATAAACTCTTGTGTCTGTAATATTAAATGAGGAGTTGGTGTGAGATGTTTCCTCCAATTAAAGTACTTGCGATATGCATCTTCATCCTTGTCCAGCTAAAGCAGATATTGGGCTAGTGACTTTACATCTGGGAAGTCATTGACATGAATAAAGGACTCAGCGAGAAAAAAGTTTTCATAGCTTCTTCTCGGAGGACCCAACACCACAGGGACGGTCCCTGCTGAAAGCGGCCCGTTTATCTTCTCAGTGATGTAGTCCTTGTGGATGGAGTTCTCAAAGGCAAGGTAAAATTTTCAGCTAGCCAGGGTTGGATAGTAGTCATTAAAATCCAGGAACCTTGCATAAGCCCTTCCGAACAAAGTCACTTGTATGTATTTGCTGAATTCTCTGTAAAAAACATTTCTTGCGTCAACACCAGTTGAGGGATCCTTGTTACTTACAATCCAACACACCAATTTGTCCTTTTTGGGAACAACAAAATCCTCATTAGGTTTTTTCCTGGTGATCAAGCACATCCGTACAGGAATATCAGCATCCTGTATGTAGCTGAGAGTGAGATTGAACAGGTTTTCCAGACCTGGTATCCTTTTGGTGTTGGTTGGTGATTCCAAATGCAACCAAATCCACCTCTGTAATGGAGGACGAGGAGATGGAGGAAGGTTGGGCAGATCCCAGTTGATGTCTCTGTGATAAACAATGACATTATCTGCATCGTTGTACAGAGCTCTATCATCCGTCAGATGACAATTATCAATATTGTAAAACTTTTTTGCACGTTTAGTCTTGCGCTCTGCTCACTTTGCCACATATTGTGTAATCCTGTCAGTAAATTTTAAACCACTCTACATTGGACCCATCATGAGTGTTTCGGCAGAAAAAGGCGATCGAAAAAGAGAGATTGGGCAGTCGCCAATGAAGAAAAAATTCAAGGATTCCACGATCTCCAGAGAGGATCTCGACGATGCTATTGCTAACAGCATTAAGCTGCAGCTTAAAGAGCAGCAGAGCACTTTGAATTCGGTTGTGAATTCGGCAGTAAGAGATGCGGTGGTCTCTGTGCTGATTCCAGCATTGTGCGAACTGTGTGAGGACATACAAGCGACCAACAAGTCTGTTAAAGAGCTAAGAGAGGAGCTTGAGGCGATAGCTACCGTGGCGAATCAGACACGTGACCGGGTTGATTCTGTTCAGGCAGCTGCACGTGAGGATAGGAGGACAGTCACGGACTTAAGAAATCAGCTGGAGAGACTCACAGAGAAGATGACGGATATGGAGGATAGGAGCAGGAGAAATAACGTACGACTGGTGGGGTTACCAGAGGGGGCAGAGGGCTCCAATGCGGCTGGTTTCCTCAGAGTTAATCTTTCCAAGTGGATTCCTTCGTTGAGGGGCCGTGACATTGAGATTGACCGGGCACATCGTGTGTATGATGGAGGGAGGGGCTCCGATTGGCCGCGTACTCTCATCTTCCATGTACTAAGATGGCATGACAGATCGGAGATCCTGAAAGGTGCTCGGCAGGCTTATCTGGTGAAATGCGCACAGGACAATGTCACACTACTATTTTTTCACGACTTTAGTCCAGCCACAACGATCAGGAGAAAGTCGTTTAATCCGGTTTTGAAGAAGATGACTTCACTTGGTCTCCAGCCCTTCCTCATCTATCCGGCGGTAATTAAGGTACGACACAAAGGGGAGCAGAAAAGTTTCGACTCTCCTCAGAAAGCGGAGGATTTTATCAGCTCCCTGTCTCAGCAGAAGACGTATGCCGTGGCTCTACGGGAAGGCAACATGAAAACAGCGGCCACTATCTCTCTGGCCCGGTGGGAGGAGCTTGATGGCCAGGATGGAGGCGGTCCTAGCTGCCCAGGAGCAGATGATGGCAGGATGGACATGGATGCTTGAACCTGTCTTTTGCTTTTTCTTCTCTCCTCTCTCCTACTGGGATATTGTCCCTATCTACCCGGTACAACGATCTCTTTGCTGGTAAGACTAACACCCTTTTTTCTTTCTTGGAGGGGACTAATGGAGAGTAGGTTTAATTACAAATTTATTTTTTTTGGCTGTGTGAGCCTTTCGGGGGACATGTCTTGTGTTGGAGTGGATCGGTCACGTATCATCACTATTTTTTGTTGCTCAATCAGACCTACGTTCTCGGTAATGTGTGGTCTGAGTTGTTTTTTTGATTATGGTTGTCGGTTGTTCATGTTTCTATGTTGTTTTTATTTTTTACAACAGACATTTATACTTTTATTTATTTTACCCTATTTCTAAACGGATTTTTCACCTAGGAGGTTTGGTATCTAAAATGCACATCAGCGTTTACATGTTACTTACAGAATGGAAGTGCTTCTGTTTTTTTTTCATTTATTGAATACAATCTTGGGATTATGAATATTCAATGCATACTCTAAATATTTTATCCCTGAATGTGAATCGTTTAAATTCTGCTGTTAAATGAACCCGTGTGTTAGAATATTTACACCGTAAATCTATTTCCTGTGCCATAATACAAGAGAAACATTTAAAACAATCTGACGTGGCACGTTTCCAGAATAAGTGCTATAAGTTAGCAGACTTTTCCTGCGCTCTCAAAAAAACTAAGGGGGTGCTTATCCTTGTTAACCGGAAGTTAAATTTAACAATTGAACACCTTGGTAGTGATGTGAAGGGTAGATTTGTTTTTGTCCGATGCAAAATATATAATAATAGGTTAGCATTGGTCTCTATTTATGGTCCGAATGAGACAGACAGTGCACTCCTTACACAGATTTCCAAAACTCTTCTTGAGCAGATTGATTGCCCTCTAGTGGTGGGTGGTGATTTTAATGCTGTAGTAAATCCTGCTTTAGATAAATCTCAATCTGATACAACAGCAGAGAGATACAGGGCACCTTGTCTCAAAAAAATTGATTTATTGCCCCTCATAAAAATCCCACCCAGTAAGCCCCCAATCCCTCCCACCATAACTGGACATCTGGTCTGGACACCTGTTGTACACCCCCCACCCACCCCCACCATCTAGATGAGAAGCTGATTATCCGTGCGTGTGTGTTTTATGGTTTTTATGACTTGTGTGTGGGGCCGTTGTTATGTGATTTAAACTTTAAATGGTGAAATCGTGTTAAAGGGATGTTTTTATTAAAGTGTTTTTCACATCAAATATATGTGTAAAACGTGCGATGATTTGTTTTTTCCCTACAACACGGCTTGTAGGGAAAAACATTGTTAGGCAAAGCATTAGATACGTTCTATCGCTACAAGATAGTTTGACAGAGTTAAATAAAAAGAAGAAGTGTTTTGTTCACAAAAAAGCACCAAACACGATCGTTAACACTAGAAATTGCTATCTTATCTTACCGTGTTTGTGAAATAAGACCATACAGTTTAAAAGTAAAAAAGAGCCTTAAAAATAAACGAATATCGTTAAAACAGCACTATTCAGCAGTAGTCAAAATCACCTAGTCTGTCGTTACAAGTTAGTCACGACAGAAAAACGAAAATCCCCCGAGTGCCTAGAGCTGATCTGTCAGACAACCGCGCTTTGTCGTAGCCAAAGTCCAAATGAGGTTGGAGACCCGGGGGTCCCAAACCACGCCTACGGCCGTCCCCTAACAGATGGGCGGAGAGACCGAACCAGAGATTTAAAATAAAGTAATGTTTTTAACATTAGAACAAACGTTATTTTAATAAATCTTTAACAGTTCTTTAATTTATGAAAACCGTATAGCATTTGACGTAAACCTTCTCACTTTAAAACTGTTTTTTTCCTTTTAAACAAACAACTCTAGTTCATAGGAAAAACGTTGTTTATTTTATTTTATTTGCTTAATTCGTCTATTCCTTTAATAGATCTTTGTTTTTTGTCAAGTTAAGATATAACCAGTCTTTTAAAAATTAGCTTATACAAGTTTCCTTTTAAACAAAAAATCACTAATACACAGGCCTTTATTTTATTTAGTTATTCACAAGTGATTCCTTTAAACGGGCTTTGTTTTTTGTCAAGTTAAGATATAACCAGACTTTTAAAAATTAGCTTATACAAGTTTTCCTTTTAAACAAAAAATCACTAATGCACAGGTCTTTATTTTTATTTAGTTATTCACGCTTAATTTAGTCAAGCCTATTATTTAGGCTACTCTTTGATTTTGTCAAACTTAAGACATCACGCTATGATGGTGCTATAAAAAATTAGGCTGACCTACACAAGAGTCCTTTTAAAAATATCCTCTGTTTTGTTTTATTCAGTTATTTACGCTTAATAACTTTATTTTACTCGTTGATTTTGTCAATCTTAACTTCCGATGAGGTTTGAAAGCATGTACGTATGCATACGCTCGTGTATGCTGACGCAAACAGGCATTCTCTTTGATTTTCCATCCGTAAGGTCTGTGGCCGGTGCGTTATCTATTAATTGAAACAGACAACAAAGAATTGCAAATATCACGTCTCAGGATGTATCTGTGCGTCTGGACTTATGATTACTGATGCGTTGTAACTCATTAGCAATCTAATGAGTTTTTTTTTTTTGTTATCAACAATTTTTTATTTTCATTTTTTTACAAACAACACAACATAATATCCAAAATAAAACAAAACAAAACAGCAGACACATACTCAACATCTAAAAGTTCAATCAAAAGGGAGGGAGAGAGGGAAGGACAACAAGAACACAAAAGTCACTCCTTTAAATAATCACGTACATTCAGTAAAAAACACTGCCAAGCCTCAATGGTTGAAGGCCTGGCCCCACCGACTCGCGCCGTTGTACATTCACATGAGACAATTTGCAGGAGGCTACGGATCCAATATGCCTCTCTACACATGTGTGGTGTAAACCAGTTCTGAATTATTGTCTTCTTCACAGCTGTAAAACCAGCAAACAACATTCTCTTTTGCATTGAACTAATACAGAGATCAGAATCATCATTAAGAAGACATAAACTTGGGTTAACAGACCAATCAATTCTCAGTAATGATGACAAAACCAGGTTTACATGTGTCCATAGACTGATGACGACAGGACATTCCCAAAACATATGCAGAAAAGTGCCTGATGATGTAGTGTTACATATATGGCAGTTCAAATTTGACTGCAGTTTCATTTTAAATCTTTTGTAAGGAGTTATGTATGCTCTATGAATGACTTTGAAGTGAATAAGACGATGAGCCAGATTTTTAGATGTTAAGCTGAGATTAGACCACACTCTCTCCCAGTCGACAGATAAATTAAGATCAGATAATTCCCTATTCCAAATAGTTTTAATAGAAAGAGGTTTTGTAATACAATCAATAATTTTATTATATATTAAGGAAACAGATGGCCGACCAGCAGATGGTGCAATCCAGTCCCGCATAGGATGAGAGGAAATGGAAGAAGACCAAGGAACGCCATACGCTTTGAGAGCAGAACGTAATTGAAGAAAAACAAAATATGCAGATGCTGGTAGACAAAATTTGGCTCTCAATGCCTGAAATGAACAGAGGCCCTGGTTATCATACATATCACCGCACGTGTTCACACCTAAAGAGGACCAAGAGGGTTGGACAAATGGACGATTTCCACATACAAAGTTAAAATTGTGCCATAAAGGTGTACTGTTACAGAATTTGAAGGGTCCACCTATCCGACGTTCAACCGTTTTCCAGATTTTAATAGAGTTAGCCACAACCGGACCAAATTTATAATTATCCCCTTTTTTTCCTGTGCCAGTAAATAGAATATCTTGAAGTCTATTTGGTTTAACCTTGTCAGCTTCAATCACCCTCCATGAAACTGTAGATTGAGGATCAACCCAATTATGAAGGGCCTTAAGCTGGAACGACCAATAATATAATTCAAAATTTGGTACAGCCAGTCCTCCTGCGCTATTAGGATGTTGTAATGTGGTAAGTTTAATTCTGGGACATTTATCATTCCAGATAAACTTAGAAATTATGGAGTTGATCTCCTTAAAGTAACCTGGAGGGGGAGAAAGTGGTAGCATAGAGAAAAAAAAATTAAATCGAGGTAACAAATTCATCTTAACAGTGGAAATTCTTCCTTGGAGAGAGACTTTAAGATTCTTCCATCTTTGAATGTCATTTTTGACCTTAACTAAAATGTTATTAAAATTGTCTCTGGCAATCTTATGAATGTTTTTATATATGGTAATGCCCAAATAGATGAAAGATTCCTTAATAGGGATAAATGAGGGAATAGAAAAATTCACCTTCACATTGTTAATTGGCATTAAAGCAGATTTGCTCCAATTTATTTTATATCCTGATAGGCTACTAAAATTATCAAATTCCTTAATTACACTAGAGACTGAAACATCAAAGTGGTCTAAATATAGAATAATATCATCAGCGTATAATGAAATACAATGATTATTGTCATGAATCTTAATCGATACTTCAGATTTCCTGATGGCTTGTGCTAAGGGTTCGAGAGATAGACAAAACAATAAGGGGGAAAGTGGACATCCCTGTCTCGTTCCCCGCTGTAAAGGGAATGAGGGGGAAACAATATTACCAGTTATGACTGATGCTGCAGGTGAGTGGTATAATGTCTTAATCATAGAAACGAAGTGTTCACCGAAGCCGAAACATTGCAGAACTGCCCACATATAATTCCACTCTAGCCTGTCAAAGGCTTTTTCTGCATCAAGTGAAAAGACCGCACAAGGTGTTGGGTGGGAGTCCGCAAAGTCAAGAATATGAAGGAGTCGACGCATATTGTCAGATGCATTGCGCCCCTTGATGAAACCAGTTTGGTCCTCCTTGATCAGACTGTGAATTACCTTCTCCAAACGAGAAGCAAAAACTTTAGCATAGATTTTTAGATCACATGGGATAAGCGAAATCGGTCTGTAGCTGGAACAATCTAATGGATCTTTCCCTTTTTTAAGAAGTAATGAAATCAGTGATGTTTTTTGATCTCTATGAAATGCCCCATGTTCAATTGCAAAATTAAATGAGTTAAGCATAAGTATCCCTACCAAATCCCAAATTTCTAAATATAATTCAGGGGGGAGACCATCTAGACCCGGCGATTTGCCCTTTTGAAGGCTTTTTAGAGAGATGTGAAGTTCCTCCAAACTTAATGGGGCCTCCAAAGATTCTTTATCCATCTGTGAGATCCGAGGCAGTTCCAATTTATCTAAATACTGCTTACAAATTGGTTCATCAAAATCTGTTTCGGCTTAATACAGATTTGTGTAAAAACCTTTAAATATGTCATTAATTGCCACAGGGTTCGTAGTGACCTGATCATCCGATGATTTTATTGCGCTAATATATGCCTTAGACTCGCATTCTTTCAACCTAAGGGCCAATAAATGACTAGGTCTCTCTGATTCAAAATAATATTTTTGTCTAGTCCTATGTAAAATAAATTCTGCCTTTGAGTGTGAAAGTAAATCATATTCTTCTTTTAAAGAGGACAGCTGTGTAGCCTGTTGCTCAGTAAAATGTTGTTTTTGTAGGTTTTGTAATGATTGGATTTTATTTTCTAATTGTGTAAACTGGTGAGTTCTCGCTTTGGCAAGAGTAGAAGAGAAAGATATACAGAAACCTCGTATAGCACACTTAGTCGTTTCCCACAGTATTTGAGGATCCACATCAGAGGGCATATTAATTTCAAGAAAGTCCTTAATATATTCTTTTAGAGAGGTAATAAAAGTCTGATTACTTAATAATGATATGTTAAAGCGCCATCTAGGGGACTTGGCTTTGACATCGGAAAGAGGAACACTGCACAACATAGCAGAATGATCAGATAATAAAATTGGTAATATAGATATAGAGGAATTAGATGAAATTAAAGATGGGCTGAGAAATATGTAGTCTATCCTAGAGAAAGTCTTGTGTCTATTAGAAAAAAAAGTGAAGTCCTTAGCTTTAGTGTTCTGAATTCTCCATAAATCGATTAAGTTGAGCTCAGTGATAAATTTATTCAATAATTTAGAGGATGGATTGGCTGTTGTATCAGATTGAGACTTATCTAAAGCAGGATTTATGACAGCATTAAAATCACCACCCACCACTAGAGGGCAATCAATCTCCTCAAGTAAAGTTTTGGAAATCTGTGTAAGGAATGCACTGTCTGTCTCATTCGGACCATAAATAGAGACCAATGCTAACCTATTATTATATATTTTGCATCGGATAAAAACAAATCTACCCTTCTCATCACTACCAAGGTGTTCAATTGTTAAATTCAACTTCCTGTTAACAAGGATAAGCACCCCCTTAGTTTTATTTTGAGCGCAGAAAAAAGCTATTAATTTGTAATACTTATTCTGGAAACGTGCCACGTCAGATTGTTTTAAATGTGTCTCTTGTATTAAGGCACAGGAGATAGATTTACGGTGTAAATATTCTAATACACGGGTTCTTTTAACAGCAGAATTTAAACCATTCACATTCAGTGATAAAATATTTAAAGTATGCATTGAATATTCATAATCCCAAGATTGTACACAATAAATGCAAAAAACAAAAAAAACAAAAAACAGAAGCACTTCCATTCCGTAAATAACCCGTAAACACTGATGTGCATTTTAGATACCAAACCTCCTATATGAAAAATCCCTTTAGAAATAATGTAAAATAGATAAAAGTATAAATGTCTGCTGTAAAAAACAAAAGCAACATAAAAATGTGAACAACCGACAACCATAAACAAAGAACAACTCAGACCGCACATTACCGAGAACATAGGTCTGACTGAGCAACAAAAAACAGTGATAGGTTGTGACCGATCCACCCTAACGCAAGACATGTCTCCCGAAAGGCTCACACAGCCAAAAAAAAAAATATATATATATTTTTTAGTAATTAAACCTACTCTCCATTAGTCCCCTCCAAAACAGAAAAATGGAGTGTCAGTCTTACCAGCAAAGAGATCGTTGTACCGGATAAATAAGGAAAATATCCCAGTATAAGAGAAGAAAACGCAAACAATAGGTTTAGCAAGCATCCATGGCCATCCTGCTATCATCCCCTTCTGGGCAGCTAGGGCCAAGTCCATCCCGGCCGTCACGCCCCTCCCGTCGAGCTGGAGAAACAGCGGCCGCTGCTCCCCCGTCGCCCCCCCGAAGAGCGGCGGCATAGGACTTCTGCTGAGACATGGAACTGATAAAATCCTCCGCTTTCTGAGGGGAATCGAAGCTTCTCTGTTCTCCTTTGTGCCGTAGCTTAATCACCGCTGGATAGATGAGGAAGGGCTGGAGACCAAGTGCAGTCATCTTCTTCAAAACCGGACCAAATGCCTTTCTCCTGATCGCTGTAGCCGGACTAAAGTCAGGAAAAAACAGCAGTGTGACATTGTTCTGTGCGCACTTCACCGGATACGCCTGCCGAGCACCTTTCAGGATATCTGATCTGTCATGCCATCTCAGTACACGGAAGATGAGAGTGCGCGGCCGATCGGAGCCCCTCCCTCCGTCATACACGCGATGCGCCCGATCAATCTCGATGTCACGGCCCCTCAAGGAAGGAATCCACTTGGAAAGATTAGCTCGGAGGAAACTAGCTGCATCTGGACCTTCCATCCCTTCTGGGAGTCCCACCAGTCTTACGTTGTTCCGCCTGCACCTGTCCTCCATATCTGTCATCTTCTCGGTGAGTCGCTCCAGCTGATCCTTTAAATCCGTAACTGTTCTCGTATCTTCCCGCGCCGCTGCCTGAACAGAATCAACGCGGTCACGTGTCTGCTTCGTCTCGGTAACTATGGCCTCAAACTCCTCTCTTAGCTCTTTAACAGACTTATTGGTCGCTAGTATGTCCTCACGCAGTTCGCGCAATGCTGGAATCAGCACAGAGTCCATCGCATCTCTCACTGCCGAGTTCACAACCGAATTCAAAGTGCTTTGGTGTTCTTTAAATGCTAGTTCAATGCGGCTAGCAATAGCACTGTCCAGCTCTTCACTGGAGATGGCTGAATCTCTGATTTTTTTCTTCATTGGCGATTGCTCAATCTCCCTTTTCCGATCTCCTTTGTCTGCCTTAGCACTCATGATGGGTCTAATGCAGAGTGGTTCAAATTTAACTGACAGGATCGCAAAATATTTGGCAAAGTGAGCGGAGCGAAAAACTAAGCCTGCATCACCGTCGAGGGGTCACGTGATCCTCTCGCAATCTAATGAGTTTTGAAGAGGTCTGGCATCGTAAACTTTGTTAGGACGCTAGTTAAAAAAAAACCGCTGATCAAAGCATAGACATTGTGGGTATTTTAAACATTTTATGACGTACAGCTGCGTGTGTGAACTCTTTCAAAAGTTCGTTGGAATGGTTCACTGGATGGACAACACACGCACGCGCACACACACACACACACACACACACACACACACACACACACACACACACCCACACATACTAAAACAAATCCTACATTTAAACATTTAGACTTTTACAAAAGAAAACTTTTAGAAGCACACCGGGTATCTGATGAAAAACAGTATGATTAAACAACGATATGACTTTTGTTTTAACAAATGCATTTTTAGATCTTTCAAACCTAAAACCATGATGCTCTAAACAAACCAAGGATTAGAAGCAGTCAAATGATCCTCTGATGAACGCAAGACGGTTACAGAGTCTTTCTTTATGAATTAGAGTTAAATTAGACTACGAGTTAGTCGTCATAAGGTTGTTTGCAACAAAACTAATTCCTACAAATGTCTCACAGAATCATTACACCAGTTTAGACTTTCTCTCTCGCTTTAAAATTGGTATTATTAACCGTGTGTTTAAATGCAGCATGTTTATTTTTTACACTATAATGTTTTATTTTATTAAAATAAAAACAACTGGTCTATATAGGGTTATTTTACTAAGATATGATCAAATAATTGACAGAGGAAATAGTTCAAATAATCGATAAGTCCAACTTATCAAGCCCCGTTTGATGTGTCTGACGGTTTGTGACAAATATCTTACTGATACACACGTGTTAAGATGTTAAGTATGTGCGAAACGTGTAAAGTTCAATATTACTGTTAAAAATAGTAATATTGCAAATTATTATAAATTTTAAATGTGTAAAATCGTATATGTTGTTTTTACTTTTTGTTGTTAAGCAATGTTTTTCATTTTAATCTAGCCTGTAGTTAATATATATGTACTGTATAAGAACAAATATACATTTTCACTTAAAACTTCTCTGTAAAATAATTACACCTACAGTTTTAAACATGTTTAAAATGTTTTAAACACAATGTGGGTCGCTAAAGCAAGTCATGATGTCTATTGTCTTTAAATTAAACTTTAGTTTTATTCTTTAATTTCTTTAAAATAGCCTGATGATAATGAAGTCAAGTGTTTTTCTCACACGAGTAGATAACTCTTTGGATGTGTTTGTGACAAACACGTCATTTTTTACTTCAGAAAAGTTTTTCAAATGTATGACTGAACTTTTCTCATTTGACAGACCCGCGATGTTTAACAGCAGGAGGGAATACAAGTTGTTTTCATGAAACCTTTATCGGTGTAAAATTCTCACCTAGAACACAAACTTGTACATTTTGACTATTTGACTCTTTTGTAAGTAGCATGTCATTTGAAGTGGTTACTAAAAGATTAAAACATCAGCATCTGTGTTTTCAACATGAAAGAGTTGTACAAGGATGTTTCAACTATTATCCTCGTTTCTTTTCGACCCTAACAAACTGGTAATGTATTTTCTATGACAGGTTTTACAATGTACAGTTCTCGTACTATGTGCGTAAATAGCTGTGCTACAACATTTATGATTATTTTTGAATGCCAACAGATTTTGTTAGGGATGTGACGCATCTAAGAATAATAATCTTTTGTAAATTATATATTTTTTTCTTACACCGTTAGTTTTAGTCATATTAGCAAGATTTCAGATGGTCGTTCACAATTGTTTGATGGACTGTGTATGTTTTTAGGTGAAGACAACTCTTTGTGAGATGTCATCATAATAGGAATAAATGAAAATCATGAAATTAAGTAACAGCCTTTTGTCTTTGAGATATTTATTTTAGTGCAATCTGTCAACACGAAAATTAAGTCTTGCTGTCTTACCCTTAAAACTATTACAACTGAAACTATTGCACTGAAAGCTGTACATTCATTTAAGTTTGAGCATGTTAAATTTCCACGCTCTTGTAAAGAGTATTGATACATTTCATCCATAATCATTCAAGAGACAAAATCGCTAAGTATAGCAAGACAAGAAAATGTTTATAATGCAGATAGAATTCAGGAACCTAAACAGTTGTGAAAGGTTATTAAACGCGGATTTGTAAATGATGTTTTTTACTCCGCTGGATTTAGTCATCTTGCTCAGATAGCAGACGACACAATTCACATTTCGTTTCTATGTCTGTATTTGTTTTAAGACTCCTCTACAAGTTCATGCTAATCCTTGCATGGTAAAGCGTGCATGACGAGTACATACTTAATCATTTAAGAAAATCATTGAACATTTGACTGAACTTTTTATTATTTTGACAAACCGCCAATTCAAATTACTTCCCTCGAGGCGCTTGTCCACAGAATCTTTTTCAACACAACGACATTAAAGAATGTTATCAGTCACTATCGCCAACTTCTGTGACTCAAATTAAGCGACATCTCTGGTGTACGTAAGCATGTACAATGGGTGCATGTGGTAAACATCTTTGTTTTTCCACTTCTGTCATATTTGTTAGATGTAATGTAAACAATATTTTGATAACTATGATGTTCCACGTTTTTGTAAAGGTTATAGAAAGAATTCAAACAAAATCTTTACATAGGAATTATCTTTGCTCAAAGCGAATTGACTAAAATCGTTGAATTACGAAATGCAAAACGGTATACAACATTTAAGAAAAAGCGCTATAATGTATACAGAATACAGAAATCCTCCTCTTGATCTATTGTGACTGACATTTTACTAAGGCAGACGATCAGGATTATGGATGACACGGCTCACATTTTGCTTGTCGGCCTGTATATGTCATTACTTTGACTGTACTGTAGGTGAGGCCTTCTCTCTGTGAGCCATCAGCATTCAGTGTTTATAGAAATAAATGAAAATTAAGAAAAATTTCTTGAGAGTGTATGACTAAATCGGTATGGTTTAGCAGTTAGGATCATATGGTCCCATATGGTCTAGCGGTTAGGATTCCTGGTTTTCAACCAGGTGGCCCGGGTTCAACTCCCGGTGTGGGAAGTAATGTTTTGGGGGGTCGTGACCTAAGGGTTAGAGAGTCGGCCTCGTAATCCAAAGGTAATGTTCACGAGTGTGCGTGTTCACCGCTGTGGGTGTGTGGGCACTTTGGAGGGGTTAAATGCAGAGCACGAATTCCGAGTATGGATCACTACTTATTTATATACATCTATTTGATGTGAGACCCCCATTAAGTTTAGACACGAAAATTAAGGCGTTCTGTTTTACACTTACAACTGAAACATATCTAACCATTGTGGTCAAAGCTACATATTCAGTAAAGTTTGAGGATGTACAGAGTTTTGAAAAGGCTACAGACACAAAATATCAAGGATTTGTTTTTTTTTAATTTATTTATTGTTTTGTGCTCCCTATGTAACTCAAGAGAACAAGTCACTAAGAAATGTATCATATGAATACAGAAAACCCCCTCGTGAGAATCTGGGTATATTTTTGTAAATGTTGTTTTAAATTACTTTTTTCTCACGCCACTACATCTAGAGCTCTTGTTCAGATAGCGATGACGATGTGCACATTTTATTCGTCGTACTCATTTCTTTCAACATTACCACTTGAGATTAAAACCTAGGTAATGTGAACACAATTAAGAAACATAGCATTATACCCTTTGAAAAGGTTATAGACACAGTCGTTTATACAGGAAATATGTTTGCACAACAGAAACATGCATCGGCATAACAAAAACCTAATACTGAAATCGTCTCTTCTAAATATATTGTTAAAGTTGTAATGCTGCTTTTGATGGCCTGCCCCACTAGATGATACCACTCTATGCATTTCATTGTTTTTAGATGAAGACTATTCTCAGAAATCGGTCAAACATGTCACGAGTGTTTGCAGGAAAACATTATAAGATAATAAAAGGATAGTCCTTCTACAAGAGATTGTTTTAACTGAGATTGTGACGTACTGTAGAGCTTTTTTCGGGTCTGTCTACAAAGAGGCCACGAGACACAATCCCCTCGATCTTACTATTTCTCTGTTACGTGTATATCTATTTCATTTAGAACACAAAGTTGCACATTACAAGTTGAAGATAGTGTGGAAACAGTATTTTCTTTGCACACGTCTCTAAACATGACCTTAATAAATAAATCACAGATGTCATGTAGTTAATTCATTGAAAGGTGCATGTTTTTTGACCATTTTAGATGGTCTGCACCAGCACACAGACACATGTTTTAAGTATTCATCGGACCAAAAGGTTTGATCCTGGGGAAACAGCGGCTGTGTGCTGTCATGATTGTCTTCAGAATTGAACCGCTTTTATTTAAACAATGTAACATGAAACTACTGTATTCAACAGCACAGTCCCTTGAAATATTGCAGTATAGCTTTTTTCCCTTATAAATATCTAAATATGTATTTAGCTTAAATATTAGTTGTTAAGTGTTTACAAAGTTGTCATACCTGTTGTTGAATTTATAACATATATTTCACCAAACCTAGAGGACTGAAAATAGGTTTAGCATAAGTCCGCATTTCAGCTGTTAGCCTGAAAATGCAAGACAACTGAGATTTCATTACTGTGATAATCTACAGAATGTGAAACAAGCTCACAGTTACATTAGAGTTTTGGATTCTAGTTTATGTTGCATATTGTTTGTTACTGTTCCACAAGTTTAACACCTCATTACTTGAAGACACGTACTGTATAAATTACAAAGTTTTCCACCATAGTAGGCCGTCTCTGAAACCAGACCTAAAAAATTAGCTTGAGACTTAGTTGTAGTAGTATGAAAATCGTTGTGTTTTTATCTTTCTATGTTTTGTTTGTGTTGTTCTGATCCACGGTTTCATTTTTAACATCACAAATCGTATTGTATTGTCATGTGTGATTGTAAAAGTTGTGTGTGAGTGTCTATACATTATATTTAAATGTTTAACTTAGATTCTTATTATCAACTGTGCTCTGTCTCAATCAAGTCATGTTGATTGGCAGAGATTCAAAGAACCCAGACGTTGATTCAAAGAACCCCTGGCCCAGACGTTGATTCGTTAGGTTGATTGGATTAGTGTCTATCTTTCGGAGCCCCCTGGCCCAGACGTTGATTCGTTAGGTTGATCGGATTAGTGTCTATCTTTCGGAGCCCCCTGGCCCAGACGTTGATTCGTTAGGTTGATTGGATTAGTGTCTATGCATTTGATTATTGGGTTTGTCTCCACCTCCAAGAGTCCCTCCTCCAGAAATGCCTATAAAATGACCTTGTAAAGTTGCTTGAGTTTGAGATTTCGATGACTACAGACCAACAGCTTGTGTTCTCAATAAAGAATCCTACTGACGATCCATCCGATTTCTCCTGGTCTTCTCTTCTGAGTTTTCTACACTTTAGAAGAACCAAGTTCACAACAGATGGTGCCGTGACCCGGATAGAGCTCCTCACCTGAATCCAGATTGAAACTTCAAGCTTAACAAAGATCTGACTTCGTTCCAGACTGAATCTTTCTGTACAACCAAGGGTTGGTGAGTGTCACTCTATCCAAAAGAACCTTTAAGACCAGTACAAATTTGTTATCCTCTGCGCCGTCAGAGAAGAGTTAACAGACAGCTGTAGGGTTTGGTTAACTAAGTTATCCTCTAAAAATTTATTTTAGAGATGAAGGTTATCCTCTGTTCAGGCAGGGAAGATTAGCATTACATGCTAATATTTGTTATCCTCTGTTCCAGCAGGGAAGAATTGTTTATCCTCTGTTCAGGCAGGGAAGATTAGCATCACATGCTAATATTTGTTATCCTCTGTTTCAGCAGGGAAGAACTGGTTACCCTCTGTTTTAGCAGGGAAGATTAGCGTAAAGTGCTAGTAATTTGTGTTATCCTCTGCTTTGCCAGGGAAGGTTAACAATAGTTGATGTGTTAACAAGCGTACCCTCTGTGGATCAGAGAAGTTTTAGTGTTTTGTTTTGTTTTTTGTTTAGTGTTTGTTTGTGTGGTACAGAAGAAACTTACAAAATGGTTAGAAGGAATGCTAGGCTGATTCCAACCACAGAAAAGAGTGGTCTTGCGACTCCTTTGTGGTCAGATAGTGAATTCAAAACGCTGTTAGGGGAACAAATGAACCTAATAGTCACTGAGAAAGTTAGACAAGAACTAACTCAGAAATATGAGATCCATCCAGACAAGACTTGGTCTGTAGAAGAGTGTAAAAAGGTACTAGGAGCATGTATTCGCAAGAACAATGTGAAAGGCATTATCTGTTGTCACAGAGAATTCAGTTTAACATTAGCCACACAACAGTCTCAGCGTAACTCAGAGCTAGAGAAACAGAACAATGAACTCCGTGCTAGAGTATCCACTTTGACTAAGAAATTGAACCTCAAGAAAGCTGCAGCAAAAACTGATGTGAAAGTTAGTCAGCCTGATAACATTTACCCTGATTTACAAGCGTTTTTTGAAAGAGATGTAGCTCTCCAATCAGTAACTGATGTGCCTGTAAATTCAGTCAATGTGTGTGGTGCTAGGAGGAGATCTCAGGGAATTGAGGGAATTGAAAGTGTTCCTCCCAACTCTTCTGTTGTCCAAGTACAAACTGTTGCCAAAGCGCTAGGACCTAAAGATATAGAGAGACTATCCCAGAGCTTACCCTCAGCACGCACAAATTTTTCTGAATTTAGAAGAGCATTGCTCAGCAAAATGCGTCTCTATGACATGTCGTTAACAGAAGTCACACAGCTGATGTCACAAATTCTAACTGAATCTGAATTCAACAGTTTTGAGTCTGCTGTTACTTCTGAACTACAACATGCCAGTAAAAGCGATTTGAGAGAAGGTGTTTTGAAAATTCTAAAGAATATCATGGGACCCAAAATAGACTGGTCCAGAATCACTAACTGTGTGCAAAGGAAAGAAGAATCTGTGAGTGAATATACTGAGAGATTTTGTCAGTCAGCTGTAATTTACAGTGGAATTGTTGATGACCCTGAAAGTGTGCTAGAGGACAAGGGACCCCTGGTTCGTATCTGGTCAGATGGCCTTGTAGCCGAATACAGAAAAGCTTTACCATTCTTAGATGTAACTTGGTCTAACAGAACTCTCAGAAGTAACCTAGACAGGTTAGCTACATGGGAAAGAGATGCTGATGTCAAGGCAAAAGTAAGAGTAGCAGCAGCTACGTTTAACACAACGAAACAAGACAATAGATGGTCTAAAAGAGAAAGCAAATGCAAATACTGTGGAAAATTAGGACATTGGGAGAAAGAGTGTAGGAAGAAGTTGCAAGATAGTAAAAGAAATGCTATGCATAATTCTGCTCCTTCTCAGCCTGCACACAACCCTGAAGTAGTTCCGCCAGTGACCACTGAAACTGTAGGACAGCTAGTTCAGGCTCTTCTAAGAGCACAACAAGACCAAGAAAAAAACTAATTGTTGGGGCTGTGAGTAGCTACCTTTCCCCTGTAATCCAACACAATGACCAAAGAATTTTTGTGAAAGGTAGCATAAAAGAGAAAGAGATTGATTTTTTGCTTGATACAGGTGCAGAAATTACAGTAATCCCTACAAAATTGGCACAAGGTTTAAACATCCCATACCAGAAAACCAAACTTTGTTTAACTGGTGTAATAGGTGAAGATTCTGTTTTGTATGAAACTCCGCCCATAGAGGTACAATTTGGCCCAAAAACTCTGACTACAAAATTGCTATGCACTCCATTAAATACAGGTGCAATTTTAGGCATGGATCTTCTGAGACAAATAAATCTAACTTTAGACATGTCCTCAGAATCTACTAGCATAAAAATTTCCTCAGCACAGATTTCTACCAATAATGCAACCCCTCCCGAGTATGCTTTATTACAGAATCATCCAATTTGGGCTAAAGACAAGGATGATTGTGGGTTGTTGACGGGTGTAGAACCAGTTAAATTGACAGGAACTCCACCTCCGGTCACCAAACAATATCCGATTAATAAGGAAGCTATACAGGGAATCAAACTTATTGTAGAAAATTTGCTGACGCAAGGAGTGCTAGTTAAAACCAACAGTCCATGTAATTCACCCATATGGCCCATCAAGAAATCTAATGGGACATGGAGACTTACAATAGACTACAGAGTAGCCAATAAAAATATTGATAAAATCACCCCCCTAATGGCAGATCCATCTACAATTTGTAATGGCTTACCATTAGATTGTAAGATTTTTTCAGTAATTGATATGTCTAATGGATTTTTTTCTGTACCGTTGCACTCTGACAGCCAGCCATGGTTAGCTTTCACAGTTGACTATGAACAATACCAGTGGACACGATTACCACAGGGATTGCAAAACTCCCCAACCATATATCATCAGGCTGTCAGACGTGATTTGTGTGACCCAGAATGTCCGGTAAAACAGTCCACTATGATCCAATATGTCGATGATATTTTGATTGCCTCAACAGATCATGAGGTACATCAAACTGAATTGGCATCATTGTTGGACTATTTGCATAAAAAAGGACACCAATGCAGCTTTCACAAAGCTCAAATCGCTAAAAAGCAAGTCACATTTCTGGGTCAAACAATTGGTGCAGGAAATAGATCCATTACACAGGATCGAGCGGCTTCAATCAAAGCCATACCTCCGCCTACTACCATTAAAACACTCCGCTCATTTTTAGGAACAACAGGTTATTGTAGACCTTGGATTGAAGACTATGCCTCGATTGCTCAGCCTCTCTATGATTTGTTGAAAGGCCATGGTAAAGATTCAGATACTGTTTGTATGGAAGAACTTCATCTCAAAGCTTTTAATGATTTGAAGAGAGCACTATGTCAAGCACCAGCATTAGGAATTGCCCAATCTGATAGACCCTTTGTGCTTTATGTCCATGAACACTTAGGCTTTATGACTGCATGTCTAATGCAAGATCATGGGGGCAGCTTACGCCCAATTCATTACTATTCCGGTAAACTTGACATAGTCGCTCAAGGTATGGGCCCATGCCTCAGAGCAGTACAGGCAGTACATCTAGCGCTTCAGGCTTCATCAGGAATGGTGTTAGGTCAGACTGTAAACGTAAAATGCCCTCACGCAGTGTCCGCACTAATGAATCAAGCAAAAGTCACTTCTGTCACCTCCTCGCGTTGGGGAAATTGGTTAGCAACTCTCACAGCCCCGAATATTGTTATACAGCGTGCACCAGTCACGAACCCATCCTCATGTATGATGTCTGCAATGACTGAATTTGTGTTAGAGGGTGAAGGCGAAATGACTCATGATTGTGTTACGCTTACATATGCAGCGACAAGTGAAATAGCAGAAACTCCCATAGAGAACGCAGAATTGGAGTTGTTTGTTGATGGTTCAGCTCAAGTTATTGAAGGTAACAGACGAGCAGGATATGCAGTAACTTCCACCACTGAAGTAGTTGCTTCAGGTCGTCTTCCAGATCATTTTTCAGCTCAAGCTGCAGAACTAGTAGCCTTAACTAGAGCATGCACGCTAGCTTCAGGATCGGTTGCAAATATCTACACAGATTCCAGGTATGCTTTTGGGGTAATTCATGACTTTGGTGTCATTTGGCAAACCAGAAAATTTCTAACTTCTGCTGGATCCCCCATTAAGCATGCTGGATTAGTGAAAGATTTAATGTTTGCCATGAATCTCCCAAAGAAATTAGCGGTGATCAAAGTGAAAGCACATCTCACAACTAATACTACGGAAGCTAAAGGTAATGCTCTCGCTGATGTAGCGGCTAAACAGGCTTGTTTCTATGCAACTGTACAAGTGTGTTCAGGTAGTACAGCACAGAAGACAATTCTACCTCCTGAATCAATCGTTAATCTGTACAAAGACGTTCCTCTATATGAAGCATGGACATGGTTAGACAAAGGAGCCACTGTGGATTCATCCGGCTGCTGGACCAAAGGGGGAAAGTATGTTGCTCCGGAATCACTGTTGCCATATTTGGCTCAACAAATACACAGTTTGGGTCATAGTGGTCCAGCAACGATGAATCACAGGTTCTCAAATCAATGGTGGAATCCAAAATTCAGAAACGCAGCCACTGAAACAGTCAAGAGATGTGTTACATGTCAGAAAAATAATGATGTACCAGCAGCCACTACACCAGCAGCACATACCCCAGCTCCACCAGGGCCATTTCGTCACCTGCAAGTTGATTACATATCGTTGCCCCCTTGTAAAGGAAAAACTGACGTTTTGGTAGTAATAGACAAGTTCTCAAGATGGGTAGAAGCTTATCCAACAGGGCGTGCTACAGCTGCACATACTGCTAAATGTCTTGTCACTGATTTCATTCCCAGATGGGGATTACCAGATTGCATTGACTCAGATCAAGGTACCCACTTCACAGGACAGGTAGTCAAGGAAGTGTCTAGAATGTTGAAGATTAAGTGGAACCTTCACTGTCCCTATAGGCCACAAGCATCAGGACAGGTTGAACGATCAAACAGAACAATCAAAACCAGGCTAAGCAAAATGCATCAGGAAGGAGTACCATGGGTGGAAGCACTGCCCGCAGTACTGTGTAGTATGAGAGCATCACCTAACAGATCAGTAGGACTGAGCCCTCATGAGATTATTACTGGACGCCCAATGCAGATGCCAGGTGTGATTGATCTTAGAAATGCTGATGTGCACATTGCTTCAGATGCCCTGATCGCTTACTGTGAAAACCTCACAAAGGCAGTGCAGAGTGCCAAAGAGAGAGTTGAGTCGTGTTGGCAGACTCCACCAGAAGGTGGACACACAATCATCCCAGGTCAATGGGTCATGATAAAGGCGTTCAGAAACAAGCCATTAGAGCCTAAGTGGTACGGACCACATCAAGTGATGTTGATTACAGCTGCTGCAGTGTTGTGTCAGGGAAGGAAAACCTGGACTCATGTGTCACACTGTAAAGTTGTTCCCCCACCTACAGGGATAGGATAGGACACACGGACCAGTGAGGAGCCCAGGGAAGAACCGAATGCAACAGGCTTCGGGGGCAAACCCTGCGGTGAAGACTCCCTCATAGGCCTTCCCCATCCACTAGTCCATCCTTACCTCACTGTTCTTTAGGTGTCGCAGGAATTGAGAAATAGGGAAAGAAGGAACAACAATAGCAGACTATATTTGAACAGAGGATACAACCCTAATGTTTGCAGACTCTACAACAAATACTGCTATGTGCCGTTGTTCTCGTTTGTTTTGGTTTTGTTTTTTTGCTTCCTCTGTGCAGATACCACTTGATGGCTGTCCTGAGATCCATATGCACCGCCCTTCTCACCTGCGGATGAAGCCACAACCTCTAGAAAACAACTAGACCCATTGCCGAGCCAACTATCACACAAGAAAGAGAAAAGAAAGAAGAAAGAAAAAAATACACAACGCAGAGACTCACATACGGGAACTTCAGTCATCCATCAACATGATCAAGATTTTCGTACTATTAACCATCATGGACATCACGCAAAGTGTAGACCCCAGAAACAACATATTCTTAGAGCTGATGAATATGTCAAG
Organism: Schizothorax lantsangensis; assembly: GCA_027422415.1. Lineage (NCBI taxonomy): Eukaryota > Metazoa > Chordata > Actinopteri > Cypriniformes > Cyprinidae > Schizothorax > Schizothorax lantsangensis. Next base: position 128,140 of record JAPDDO010000328.1, on the reverse strand, counting down.
AAATGCCTTGTTTGCTGGAAAGAACGTTTGCACATTCTTGGTCTTTCAGCAAAATTACACCAGATGACTGAAGATAATTATTCATGGTTCGGAAACTTGTTAGGTAAACCCTGGCTGTGGATCAAGGAAATAGCAATTCTGCTGTTGTTTCTCCTACTTGCGTACTATCTATGCATCCACAGTATCAAGTGTTTCTTTCAGCAAATGACTCCCGCCTCTCACGAGGAAATGACAGTTCCAACCAGAAAAGATTATTACCCGTAAGAACTTCACGGACCCTAATTGCATGTTTTGTTTCTGTGTCAGCATGCAATTACATATAAGCAACACAGAACATGTACAATGTGCCTGTAACGATTACAAGTTACAAGAATTAACTTTCAAGTGTCTAAATTTGTATTTTGTGAGAGTTATTAGAACTCTCAAAGGGGGAATTGTGGGATTACAAATTATATTTAAATGTTTAACTTAGATTCTTATTATCAACTGTGCTCTGTCTCAATCAAGTCATGTTGATTGGCAGAGATTCAAAGAACCCAGACGTTGATTCAAAGAACCCCTGGCCCAGACGTTGATTCGTTAGGTTGATTGGATTAGTGTCTATCTTTCGGAGCCCCCTGGCCCAGACGTTGATTCGTTAGGTTGATTGGATTAGTGTCTATCTTTCGGAGCCCCCTGGCCCAGACGTTGATTCGTTAGGTTGATTGGATTAGTGTCTATGAATTTGATTATTGGGTTTGTCTCCACCTCCAAGAGTCCCTCCTCCAGAAATGCCTATAAAATGACCTTGTAAAGTTGCTTGAGTTTGAGATTTCGATGACTACAGACCAACAGCTTGTGTTCTCAATAAAGAATCCTACTGACGATCCATCCGATTTCTCCTGGTCTTCTCTTCTGAGTTTTCTACACTTTAGAAGAACCAAGTTCACAACAACAGCTATTTACGCACATAGTACGAGAACTGTACATTGTAAAACCTGCCATAGAAAATACATTACCACTTTGTTAGGGTCGAAAAGAAACGAGGATAATAGTTGAAACATCCTTGTACAACTCTTTCATGTTGAAAACACAGATGCTGATGTTTTAATCTTTTAGTAACCACTTCAAATGACATGCTACTTACAAAAGAGTCAAATAGTCAAAATGTACAAGTTTGTGTTCTAGGTGAGAATTTTACACCGATAAAGGTTTCATGAAAACAACTTGTATTCCCTCCTGCTGTTAAACATCGCGGGTCTGTCAAATGAGAAAAGTTCAGTCATACATTTGAAAAACTTTTCTGAAGTAAAAAATGATGTGTTTGTCACAAACACATCAAAAGAGTTATCTACTCGTGTGAGAAAAACACTTGACTTCATTATCATCAGGCTATTTTAAAGAAATTAAAGAATAAAACTAAAGTTTAATTTAAAGACAATAGACATCATGACTTGCTTTAGCGACCCACATTGTGTTTAAAACATTTTAAACATGTTTAAAACTGTAGGTGTAATTATTTTACAGAGAAGTTTTAAGTGAAAATGTATATTTGTTCTTATACAGTACATATATATTAACTACAGGCTAGATTAAAATGAAAAACATTGCTTAACAACAAAAAGTAAAAACAACATATACGATTTTACACATTTAAAATTTATAATAATTTGCAATATTACTATTTTTAACAGTAATATTGAACTTTACACGTTTCGCACATACTTAACATCTTAACACGTGTGTATCAGTAAGATATTTGTCACAAACCGTCAGACACATCAAACGGGGCTTGATAAGTTGGACTTATCGATTATTTGAACTATTTCCTCTGTCAATTATTTGATCATATCTTAGTAAAATAACCCTATATAGACCAGTTGTTTTTATTTTAATAAAATAAAACATTATAGTGTAAAAAATAAACATGCTGCATTTAAACACACGGTTAATAATACCAATTTTAAAGCGAGAGAGAAAGTCTAAACTGGTGTAATGATTCTGTGAGACATTTGTAGGAATTAGTTTTGTTGCAAACAACCTTATGACGACTAACTCATAGTCTAATTTAACTCTAATTCATAAAGAAAGACTCTGTAACCGTCTTGCGTTCATCAGAGGATCATTTGACTGCTTCTAATCCTTGGTTTGTTTAGAGCATCATGGTTTTAGGTTTGAAAGATCTAAAAATGCATTTGTTAAAACAAAAGTCATATCGTTGTTTAATCATACTGTTTTTCATCAGATACCCGGTGTGCTTCTAAAAGTTTTCTTTTGTAAAAGTCTAAATGTTTAAATGTAGGATTTGTTTTAGTATGTGTGTGTGTGTGTGTGTGTGTGTGTGTGTGTGTGTGTGTGTGTGTGTGCGTGTGCGTGTGTGCGTGTGCGTGTGTGCGTGTGTGTGTGTGTGTGCGTGCGTGTGTTGTCCATCCAGTGAACCATTCCAACGAACTTTTGACAGAGTTCACACACGCAGGTGTACGTCATAAAATGTTTAAAATACCCACAATGTCTATGCTTTGATCAGCGGGGTTTTTTTTAACTAGCGTCCTAACAAAGTTTACGATGCCAGACCCCTTCAAAACTCGTTAGATTGCTAATGAGTTACAACGCATCAGTAATCATAAGTCCAGACGCACAGATACATCCTGAGACGTGATATTTGCAATTCTTTGTTGTCTGTTTCAATTAATAGATAACGCACCGGCCACAGACCTTACGGATGGAAAATCAAAGAGAATGCCTGTTTGCGTCAGCATACACGAGCGTATGCGTACGTACATGCTTTCAAACCTCATCGGAAGTTAAGATTGACAAAATCAACGAGTAAAATAAAGTTATTAAGCGTAAATAACTGAATAAAACAAAACAGAGGATATGTTTAAAAGGACTCTTGTGTAGGTCAGCCTAATTTTTTATAGCACCATCATAGCGTGATGTCTTAAGTTTGACAAAATCAAAGAGTAGCCTAAATAATAGACTTGACTAAATTAAGCGTGAATAACTAAATAAAAATAAAGACCTGTGCATTCGTGATTTTTTGTTTAAAAGGAAAACTTGTATAAGCTAATTTTTAAAAGTCTGGTTATATCTTAACTTGACAAAAAACAAAGCCCGTTTAAAGGAATCACTTGTGAATAACTAAATAAAATAAAGGCCTGTGTATTAGTGATTTTTTGTTTAAAAGGAAACTTGTATAAGCTAATTTTTAAAAGACTGGTTATATCTTAACTTGACAAAAAACAAAGATCTATTAAAGGAATAGACGAATTAAGCAAATAAAATAAAATAAACAACGTTTTTCCTATGAACTAGAGTTGTTTGTTTAAAAGGAAAAAACAGTTTTGAAGTGAGAAGGTTTACGTCAAATGCTATACGGTTTTCATTAATTAAAGAACTGTTAAAGATTTATTAAAATAACGTTCGTTCTAATGTTAAAAACATTACTTTATTTTAAATCTCTGGTTCGGTCTCTCCGCCCATCTGTTAGGGGACGGCCGTAGGCATGGTTTGGGACCCCCGGGTCTCCAACCTCATTTGGACTTTGGCTACGACAGAGCGTGGTTGTCTGACGGATCAGCTCTAGGCACTCGGGGGATTTTCGTTTTTCTGTCGTGACTAACTTGTAATGACAGACTAGGAGATTTTGACTACTGCTGAATAGTGCTGTTTTAATGATATTCGTTTATTTTTAAGGCTCTTTTTTACTTTTAAACTGTATGGTCTTATTTCACAAACACGGTAAGATAAGCAATTTCTATAACGATCGTGTTTGGTGCTTTTTTGTGAACAAAACACTTCTTCTTTTTATTTAATTTCAAACTATCTTGTGTAGAACGTATCTGTAGCCCGGCTCGTGGTGAAGATCAAGGAAGTCAGGGTTGAAGGGTGGCTTTTATTGCTTTTTTGAAAATAATGTCCAACACAAAACTCCTGTGAGGCTCCCTGCCGTGCAAAACACTTCGTGTTCCACGTCTTTTCACAGGTATTTAACTCTCCCCGCCAATCTGGAATTAAAACAGGTGTTAGTAATATCTTGCCTCCTTATACCGCTCGTCTCCGACTCGTTCTCCCGCTGCAGACTCCGCTCTACCACGCCCCCTTCTCCACGTATCTAATGCTTTGCCTAACAACGTTTTTCCCTACAAGCCTTGTTGTAGGGAAAAAACAAATCATTGCACGTTTTACACATATATCTGATGTGAAAAACACTTTAATAAAAACATCCCTTTAACACGATTTCACCATTTAAAGTTTAAATCACATAACAACGGCCCCACACACAAGTCATAAAAACCCTAAAACACACACGCACGGATAATCAGCTCCTCATCTAGATGGTGGGGGTGGGTGGGGGGTGTACAACAGGTGTCCAGACCAGATGTCCAGTTATGGTGGGAGGGATTGGGGGCTTACTGGGTGGGATTTTTATGAGGGGCAATAAATCAATTTTTTTGAGACAAGGTGCCCTGTATCTCTCTAACAGCCAACCCATCCTCTAAATTACTGAATAAATTTATCACTGAGCTCAACTTAATCGATCTTTGGAGAATTCAGAATACTAAATCTAAGGACTTCACTTTTTTTTCTAATAGACATAAGACTTTCTCTAGGATAGACTACATATTTTTCAGCCCATCTTTAATTTCATCTAATTCCTCCATCTCTATATTACCAATTTTATTGTCTGATCATTCTGCTGTTTTGTGCAGTGTTCCTCTTTCCGATGTTAAAGCCATGTCCCCTAGAGGGTGCTTTAACATATCATTATTAAGTAATCAGACTTTCATTACTTCTCTAAAATAATATATTAAGGAATTTATTTAAATTAATATGCCCTCTGATGTGAATCCTCAAATACTTTGGGAAACGACTAAGTCAAGTCAAGTCAAGTCACCTTTATTTATATAGCGCTTTTAATAATACAAATTGTGACAAAGCAACTGCACAATATTAAAATGGGAAAATAGTGTCAATAATGTAAAATGACAAGATTAAACACTCAATTTTCAGTTAAAGGCATTTCATTATTGAATTCAGTGATGGCATCGTCCAGCTCAGTGCATTTCAAAAAGTTTCTGTTCAATCAAGTCGACGATATTGCTGGAAATGAAGTGTCCCCAACTAAGCAAGCCAGAGGCGACAGCGTCAAGGAACCAAAACTCCATTGGTGACAGAACGGAGAAAAAAACCTTGGGAGAAACCAGGCTCAGTCGGGGGGCCATTTCTCCTCTGGCCAGACGACACAGCAGTTCAATTCCAACTGCTGCAAAGTCAGATTGGAGGGCTCAACAGGTTCCCGAGGTCTTTTCCTGATGGCTGTCTAGGTGACGGGGTCCTCACTGGGGGTCTGTCTCTGGGGCTCATCTAGGTGTCCTGGTCTCCTCTGACGTTCAGGGCTGTAGAGGTCGTCTCTAGGTGCTGATCCACCATCTGATCTGGTGAATGCAGTGACCTCGGAATAAGAAAGAAACAGACTAATATTAGCGTAGATGTCAATCTTTTTACGATGTAACAAGTACATCATGTGTTATGGGAAGTGTTCCCGGTTCCAGTTGATCTAATTAATGCAGCCTAACAATCCTTTAACGGATTTTAATAATAGAAGTGTATTAGTGTGTTATGTGTACGCCAGGTTAAAGAGATGGGTCTTTAATCTAGATTTAAACTGACAGAGTGTGTCTGCCTCCCGAACAGTGTTAGGCAGATTGTTCCAGAGTTTGGGCGCTAAATAGGAAAAAGATCTGCCGCCCGCAGTTAATTTTGATATTCTAGGTATTATCAAATGGCCAGAGTTTTGAGAACGCAGCGGACGTGAAGGACTATAATGCGATAAGAGCTCGCTCAAGTACTGAGGAGCTAAACCATTCAGGGCTTTATAAGTAATTAACAAGATTTTAAAATCTATACGATGTTTAGTAGGGAGCCAGTGCAGTGTTGACAGAACCGGGCTAATGTGCTCATACTTCCTGGTTCTAGTAAGAACTCTAGCTGCTGCATTTTGAACCATCTGTAATTTGTTTATTAAGCGTGCAGAACAACCACCCAATAAAGCATTACAATAATCTAACCTTGAGGTCATAAACGCATTGAATTAATATTTCTGCATTTGACATTGAGAGCATAGGTCTCAGTTTAGATATATTTTTAAGATGAAAAAATGCAGTTTTACAAATGCTAGAAACGTGGCTGTCAAAGGAGAGATTACTATTAAATAGCACACCTAGGTTCCTGACTGATGACGAAGAATTTACAGAGCAGCCATCAAGTGTTAGACAGTGTTCTAGGTTATTACTTGTGGGGGTTTTAGGTCCGATAATTAACACCTCTGTTTTTTCAGAATTTAGCAGTAAGAAATTACTCGTCATCCAGTTTTTTATATCGACTATGCATTCCATAAGTTTCTCAATTTGGTGTGTTTCACCAGGCCGTGAAGAAATATAGAGCTGAGTATCATCAGCATAACAGTGAAAGCTAACCCCGTGTTTCCTAATGATATTTCCCAAGGGTAACATATAAAGCGTGAAAAGTAACGGCCCTAGTACTGAGCCTCGAGGAACTCCATACTGCACTTGTGATCGATATGATACCTCTTCATTCACTGCTACGAATTGATGGCGGTCAGATAAGTACGATTTGAACCATGCTAATGCACTTCCACTAATGCCAACAAAGTTTTCTAGTCTATTCAAAAGAATGTTGTGATCGATAGTGTCGAACGCAGTGCTAAGATCCAGTAGAACTAATATAGAGATACAACCACGATCAGATGATAAGAGCAGGTCATTTGTAACTCCAATGAGAGCAGTCTCAGTACTATGATACGGTCTAAATCCTGACTGAAAATCCTCACAGATATCATTTTTCTCTAAGAAGGAATATAATTGTGAGGATACAACCTTTTCTAATATCTTTGACAGAAAAGGGAGATTCGAGATCTGTCTGTAATTAACTAGATCTTTGGGGTCAAGTTGTGGTTTTTTAATGAGAGGCTTAATAACAGCCAATTTAAAGTTTTTGGGGACATATCCTAATGACAATGACGAGTTAATAATAGCCAAAAGAGGATCTATGACTTCTGGAAGCACCTCTTTTAGTAGTTTAGATGGAATAGGGTCTAACATACATGTTGTTGGTTTAGATGATTTAACAAGTTTATACAATTCTTCCTCTCCTATAGTAGAGAATGAGTGGAATTGTTCCTCAGGGGATCTGTAGTACACTATTTGATGTGATAATATAGCTGACGGCTGCATGGTTACAATTTGATCTCTAATAGTATCAATTTTGGAAGTAAAATAGTTCATAAAGTCATTACTGCTGTGCTGTTGGGAAATGTCAACACCTGTTGATGCTTTATTTTTTGTTAATTTTGCCACTGTATTGAATAAATACCTGGGGTTATGTTTGTTTTGTTCTAAAAGAGACGAAAAGTAATCAGATCTAGCAGTTTTTAAAGCTTTTCTGTAGGATAGGGTACTTTCCCGCCAAGCTATACGAAATACCTCTAGTTTTGTTTTCCTCCAACTGCGCTCCATTTTCCGGGCTGCTCTCTTTAGAGTGCGAGTGTGCTCATTATACCACGGTGTTGGACTCTTTTCCTTAATCTTCCTTAAGCGTAAAGGAGCAACTGTATCTAAAGTGCTAGAAAAGAGAGTGTTCATAGTTTCTGTTACATCATCAAGTTGTTCTGAGCTGTTGGATATGCTAAGGAATTGAAATAAATCAGGAAGATTACTTACAAAGCAGTCTTTTGTGGTAGAAGTGATGGTTCTACCATATTTGTAAGAAGGTAGTTGAATTTACAGCTTTAACTATATGGAGATTACACATGACTAGATAATGATCTGATATATCATCACTTTGCTGCAGAATTTCAACACCATTAACATCAATTCCATGTGACAGTATTAAATCTAGAGTATGATTTCGACTATGAGTAGGTCCTGAAACGTGTTGTCTAACCCCAATGGAGTTCAGAATGTCTATGAATGCTGATCCTAATGCATCTTTTTCATTATCAACATGGATATTAAAATCACCCACAATTAGGACTCTATCTGCAGCCAGCACTAACTCTGATAGAAAATCAGCAAATTCTTTAATAAAGTCTGTATGGTGCCCTGGTGGCCTGTATACAGTAGCCAGTACAAACATCACGGAGGATTTATCATTAATACTTTTTTCTCTAGATCATTTTATATGAAGCACCATTACTTCAAATGAGTTATACTTAAAGCCTGTCTTCTGAGAAATACTGAGAATATTGTTATAAATTGTAGCAACACCTCCCCCTTTGCCTTTTGGACGCGGCTCATTTTTGTAACAGTAATCTTGGGGGGTAGACTCGTTTAAAATAATGTATTCATCTGGTTTTAGCCATGTTTCTGTCAAACAGAGCAAATCTAGGTTATGATCATTAATCAAATCATTTACAAAAAGTGCTTTTGTAGAAAGGGACCAGATATTCAGTAAGCCAAGTTTTATCAATTGTTTCTGTGTATTTTAAACATTTTTTATTTGTTGAACATCAATTAATTAGTTACTCATAAATAGTTTTTGACGTTTTCTGTATTTTCTAGTTTGGGGAACAGACACAGTCTCTATAGTGTGATATCTAGGTGAAGGAGTCTCTATGTGCTGAGAATTAACTGACTTCTGTGACGTGAGGCGGCTAGCAGACGGTCGGTTTAGCCAGTCTGTCTGCTTCCTGACCTGGGCTCCAGTTAGTCAAGTATGAACTCTAAGACTATGTGCCAAATTTCTAGAGAGAATAGCGGCACCACCCCAGGAGGGATGAACACCATCTCTTTTCAACAGGTCAGGTCTGCCCCAAAAACTCGTCCAATTGTCTATAAAACCTATGTTGTTTTGCGGGCACCACTTAGACATCCAGTCATTTAATGATGACAGTCTGCTATGAATCTCATCACCCCGGTAAGCAGGGAGGGGGCCAGAGCATATTACAGTGTCTGATATCGTACTTGCAAGTTCACACACCTCTTTAACATTATTTTTAGTGATCTCCGACTGGCGAAGTCGAACATCATTAGCGCCGGCGTGGATAACAATCTTACTGAATTTACGTTTAGCATTAGCCAGCACTTTTAAATTTGCCAAGATGTCAGGCGCTCTGGTTCCCGGTAAACAATGGACTATGGTGGCTGGTGTCTCTATTTTCACGTTCCGTACAATAGAATCGCCAATAACTAGAGCACTTTCACCAGGTTTCTCAGTGGGTGCATCACTGAGTGGGGAGAACCTGTTTGATGTTCTGATCGGAACGGAAGAGCGGTGTTTTGACCCGCGACTATGCTGCCTCACAGTCACCCAGTTGCCCTGCTGCACAGGCGCTAATGCCGGAACCGAACAATGTACAGGAGTCCCTGAGCTAGTCACATCCAAAGCAGTATCTACAGCCCTCACATTCTTACTGTCCTCAACTAAATTTTGGATGCGTGTCTTTAGTTCTAAAACCTTCTCTGTCAGCCTAACTATTTCCCTGCATTTATCACATGTGAATCCCTCATCGCCGACAGAGATAGATAAACTGTACATGTGGCAGACTGTGCAAATACAATAGCAGGAGAAGAAGCCATTACTCACCGTGATTGATGAATGATACCAACTTAACTTACCACTTACCACTCCACTTACCACTTACCACTGTTGTTTGATGAACTTGTGAAAAACGGAGCGAGAGAGAAATGAAAACGGAGCGAGAAAAAATAAAACAATAATAGCGCTGCACTCGCGGTTTTAGAAGCGAGCGATCAAATTAGTTTGATAGATAATACCAGAAATATGGTGGGAATTAAGTTATATATTATCACTTTAAACAACAGAGTGAAAGTAAGGTAAAGATTCAATAAAAAAGCAGAGCTACAATCACAAACCGCACAGCAGCACAACAGACAGAAACAGACTGAAGCAATCGAACTGTCACTAAGTGTGCTATACGAGGTATAGGAGGTTTCTGTATATCTTTCTCTTCTACTCTTGCCAAAGCGAAAACTCACCAGTTTACACAATTAGAAAATAAGATCCAATCATTACAAAACCTACAAAACAACATTTTACTGAGCAACAGGCTACACAGCTGTCCTCTTTAAAAGAAGAATATGATTTACTTTCACAATCAAAGGCGGAATTTATTTTACATAGGACTGGGCAAAAATATTATTTCGAATCAGAGAGACCTAGTCATTTATGCTTTTTCCTTACAATCCACACTCAGCATCTTGGGCTTGACTGAGACCTGGATTCGTCCAGAAGACTCAGCTACCTCTCTCACAATTTCTCTTTCTCTCACACCCCAAGGCAAGTTGGCCGGGGTGGGGGCACTGGTCTGCTCATTTCAAACAATTGGAAATACTCAACCCACTATCCCCTAGGCAATCACAACTCATTTGAATCTCATGCAATTACTGTAACGGCTCCTATAAAACTCCAGATAGTAGTAATCTACCGCCCCCCTGGCCAAATTCTAGTCACCTTCCTAGAGGAGCTGGATGGCCTACTGTCCCCTTTCATGGAGGATGGCACTCCACTCTTAGTCTTTGGCGATTTCAACATTCACCTAGACAGGCCTTATGCTACAGACTTCCATTCACTCCTAGCTTCATTTGATCTCAAACGCCTTACCACTACTAGCACGCACAAGTCAGGCAACCAACTTGATTTAATTTACACACGCAACTGTACTACAGATAACATTCTGGTACAACCACTACATATCTCTGACCATTTCTTCATTACATTTACCTTACATTTTGCTACCCGGGTGCCACCAGCTCCCTTACCGGTTACTTTCAGACGTAACCTACGCTCTCTTTCCCCCTCCCTTCTTTCCTCTGTAGTATCCTCCTCTCTTCCCTCACCTACCCATTTCACATCTCTGGATGTGAATGCAGCTACTGACACTTTATGCTCTACCTTAACCTCTTGTCTAGACAACATTTGTCCTCTCTCCTTCAGGCCAGCACGGGTTGCCCCTTCTAACCCCTGGTTATCCGATGTTCTTCGTGAGCATCGGACCAAACTCAGAGCGGCAGAGAGAAAATGGCGCAAATCAAACGATCCGTCGGACCTGACTAGGTATCAGTCTTTGCTTTCATCTTTCTCTACTGAAGTCCACACTGCCAAATCCTCACATTTCCACAACAAGATCAACAGCGCTCCAGACATGCGTAATCTCTTCAGAACGTTTAATTCTCTCCTCTGTCCCCCTCCACCACCGCCCACCACTTCTATAACAGCTGACGACTTTGCCACTTTTTTCACAGACAAAACTAGAACAATCGGTAACCAGTTCTCACCTCCACACACACAGGACCTCCAACCAACCACATCCACTGCTCAAACTCCCATCTTCTCCTTCTGTCCCCTCACCGAGGCGGAAGTATCCAAACTTCTCCTCTCCAGCCATCCTACAACATGTCATCTTGACCCAATCCCCTCTCACCTTCTACAAGCAATCTCTCCCACACTCTTACCGGCACTCACACACATTATCAACACATCTCTCCGCACTAGCATCTTCCCCACAGCGTTCAAGCAGGCCTGGGTAACCCCACTGCTCAAAAAACCTACATTAAACATTTCTCTTTTAGAAAACTACAGACCTGTCTCTCTCCTTCCATTCGTAGCGAAAACACTCGAACGAGTTGTCTTCAACCAGCTCTCACTGTTTCTTTCACAGTACAACAAACTGGATGCTAAACAGTCAGGTTTCAGGAGTGGCCATTCAAAAGAGACTGCACTACTCTCAGTCACTGAAGCCCTGCGAATCGCAAAGGCCGATTCCAAATCATCAGTCCTCATTCTGCTGGATCTTTCTGCTGCTTTTGACTCTGTCAATCATCAGATCCTCCTGTCCACCCTCTCATTGCTGGGCATCACTGGGATTCCACTTCGCTGGTTTGAATCCTATCTCACCGGTAGGTCTTTCAGGGTGGCCTGGGGAGGGGAGGTATCCAAAGCACATCAACTGGTCACTGGGGTTCCTCAGGGATCGGTTCTTGGACCCATCCTCTTCTCCACATACACTACATCACTGGGACCCATCATACAGGCACATGGCTTCTCCTACCATTGCTACGCCGATGACACACAGCTCTATCTCTCTTTTCAAACAGATGATCCAACGGTAGCTGCACGGATCTCAGGCTGCCAGGCGGACATCTCGGCATGGATGAAAGAACATCACCTACAGCTCAACCTGGCAAAGACTGAGCTTCTTGTCGTCCCTGCCACTCCGACTCTACAGCATGACTTCTCGATTCAGTTAGGCACATCAATAATTACCCCATCAACTTCAGTCAGAAATCTTGGTGTAATCTTTGATGACCAGCTGACCTTCAAAGAGCACATTGCAAAGACTGCTCGATCTTGCAGGTTTGCGCTACACAACATCAGAAAAATCAGGCCCTTTCTGACAGAGCATGCTGCACAACTTCTTGTCCAGGCCCTTGTCGTTTCTAGGCTGGACTACTGCAATACTCTTCTGGCTGGACTTCCATCAAACACAATCAAACCAAACGGTCGATTGGCGGGGCCTGGCCCTACTGGCCTTGCTGGGCCCCGTTTGTGGGGTGGGGGGCCTTTGGGTCTCCGGGCCCAGGGCCTGGTCCGCCCTGGTGTGGTCGGCTGCCGGTGGAGCCTGCGGGCTTGCCGCCACGGCACCCTGGGGCGCCTACACTGTGGCTGTCGGAGGTCCCGCCTTCGGGCTCTCCTCTGCCCTTTTTTGGGTGGAGGCCGCGGTTGTCCCTGCGGTGGTTCTCCTGGGGGTCTCGTGCCCTGGGGGGCCTCCGGATGTTTGGGGCCCGGGTCTGTTCCGTGCCTGCTTCATGCCTTGCGGGATGGGGCTGTTGTTCCCCACACACACTATTAAACATTTACATGGAGGAACCTTATGAACACAAGCGCGCTCACACACACAGGTGTACACTCAAGCATTCACATTGGTGTAAAAACAGGTGCTCACAGACACACATTGTCTTGATCTGCTGTTGCTTCAAAACTTATTTTGTAATATTAGTTATGTGTGCTGCTCAATAACATTTAACATTTAGAATTTATTGTGATTTATACAGATGTTGGTTGTTGCTGCAGTCTCTTTGATGTTGTGTCTTCGGTTGTTTTCTCTTTTTGTCAGCAGGTATTGAAGCAAATTGTCTGTTTTTTTGTTTTTGTTTTTTCTCCCTCTCTCTCTCTATCCCCCATTCTCCTTTTTTCTCTCTCTCTCTTCCCCTTCTTTGTTGACTTTCCCCACAACCTTTTTTTTTTTTTTTTTTTTTTTTTTTTGTTTTTTCCTATCGTCTTTCTTCTTTCTCTCTCTTGTTTTCTCTGTCCCCTGGTCTTGTCTGTCACAGTGTGGTTAAGTAAAAGGGTATATAAAATTTAATTAATTAATTAATATTAAAAAAAAAATAAAAAAAAATAAATAAATAAATATATTTAATTAAAAAAAAAGAAAAAAAAAAAAGGCTGTGAATGATGATAGTATAGCCATGCATATGTACTGTCATGTGTTATCTGTGCTACTGACAGGCCAAAAAAAAAAAAAAAAAAAAAAAAAAAAAAAAAAAAAAAAAAAAAAAAAAAAAAAAAAAAAAAAAAAAAAAAAAAAAAAAAGAAAAATCAGGCCCTTTCTGACAGAGCATGCTGCACAACTTCTTGTCCAGGCCCTTGTCGTTTCTAGGCTGGACTACTGCAATACTCTTCTGGCTGGACTTCCATCAAACACAATCAAACCTCTACAAATGATTCAGAATGCAGCGGCACGACTGGTCTTCAATGAGCCCAAAAGAACCCATGTTACACCTCTCCTCATCTCATTGCACTGGCTACCAGTGGCAGCTCGCATCAAGTTCAAGACACTGATGCTTGCACAACGACCACAAGCTCAGCACCCTCCTACTTCCACTCACTATTACGAATCTACATCCCCTCCAGAAGTCTGAGATCTGCTAGTGAGCGACGCGTTGTGGTACCATCACAGAGAGGCTCAAAATCACTCTCCAGAACATTCTCATTCACCATTCCTGGATGGTGGAATAATCTTCCCACCCCTATCCGGAATGCTGGATCCCTGTCAATCTTCAAGCAACAACTGAAAACTCATCTCTTTCGGCACTACTTGACTTCATCCTAAACTTGTTCTAAAAAAAAAAAAAAAAAAAAAAAAAAAAGAAAAACTTTCCCTTTATCTTTCTCTCCTTCCCTTGCTAGCTTGTACTTATTCGAACAATGACTGAGACTTGGTGTTACGAGCACTTCCTCTGTCTGATTGCCTCTTCAAGATGAATCGCTTTATGTATTCCCCAATTGTAAGTCGCTTTGGATAAAAGCGTCTGCCAAATGACTAAATGTAAATGTAAATGTATGGGAAGGCAACAGGAAAACAGCGGCCACTATCTCTCCGGCCCGGCGGGAGGAGCTTGATGGCCAGGATGGAGGCGGTCCTAGCTGCCCAGGAGCGGATGATGGCAGGATGGACATGGATGCTTGAACCTGTCTTTTGCTTTTTCTTCTCTCCTCTCTCCTACTGGGATATTGTCCCTATCTACCCGGTACAACAATCTCTTTGCTGGTAAGACTAACACCCTTTTTTCTTTTTTGGAGGGGACTAATGGAGAGTAGGTTTAATTACAAATTTATTTTTTTGGCTGTGTGAGCCTCTCGGGGGACATGTCTTGTGTTGGAGTGGATCGGTCACGTATCATCACTATTTTTTGTTGCTCAATCAGACCTACGTTCTCGGTAATGTGCGGTCTGAGTTGTTTTTTTGTTTATGGTTGTCGGTTGTTCATGTTTCTATGTTGTTTTTATTTTTTACAACAGACATTTATACTTTTATTTATTTTACCCTATTTCTAAACGGATTTTTCACCTAGGAGGTTTGGTATCTAAAATGCACATCAGCGTTTACATGTTACTTACAGAATGGAAGTGCTTCTGTTTTTTATCATTTATTGAATACAATCTTGGGATTATGAATATTCAATGCATACTCTAAATATTTTATCCCTGAATGTGAATAGTTTAAATTCTGCTGTTAAATGAACCCGTGTGTTAGAATATTTACACCGTAAATCTATTTCCTGTGCCCTAATACAAGAGAAACATTTAAAACAATCTGACGTGGCACGTTTCCAGAATAAGTATTATAAGTTAGCAGCCTTTTCCTGCGCTCTCAATAAAACTAAGGGGGTGCTTATCCTTGTTAACCAGAAGTTAAATTTAACAATTGAACACCTTGGTAGTGATGAGAAGGGTAGATTTGTTTTTATCCGATGCTAAATATATAATAATAGGTTAGCATTGGTCTCTATTTATGGTCCGAATGAGACAGACAGTGCATTCCTTACACAGATTTCCAAAACTCTTCTTGAGCAGATTGATTGCCCTCTAGTGGTGGGTGGTGATTTTAATGCTGTAGTAAATCCTGCTTTAGATAAATCTCAATCTGATACAACAGCCAACCCATCCTCTAAATTACTGAATAAATTTATCACTGAGCTCAACTTAATCGATCTTTGGAGAATTCAGAATACTAAATCTAAGGACTTCACTTTTTTTTCTAATAGACATAAGACTTTCTCTAGGATAGACTACATATTTCTCAGCCCATCTTTAATTTCATCTAATTCCTCCATCTCTATATTGCCAATTTTATTGTCTGATCATTCTGCTGTTTTGTGCAGTGTTCCTCTTTCCGATGTTAAAGCCATGTCCCCTAGAGGGTGCTTTAACATATCATTAAGTAATCAGACTTTCATTACTTCTCTAAAATAATATATTAAGGAATTTCTTTAAATTAATATGCCCTCTGATGTGGATCCTCAAATACTGTGGGAAATGACTAAGTGTGCTATACGAGGTTTCTGTATATCTTTCTCTTCTACTCTTGCCAAAGCGAAAACTCACCAGTTTACACAATTAGAAAATAAGATCCAATCATTACAAAACCTACAAAACAACATTTTACTGAGCAACAGGCTACACAGCTGTCCTCTTTAAAAAGAAGAATATGATTTACTTTCACACTCAAAGGCGGAATTTATTTTACATAGGAATGGGCAAAAATATTATTTCGAATCAGAGAGACCTAGTCATTTATTGGCCCTTAGGTTGAAAGAAAGCGAGTCTAAGGCATATATTAGCGCAATAAAATCATCGGATGATCAGGTCACCACGAACCCTGTGGCAATTAATGAAATATTTAAAGGTTTTTACACAAATCTGTATAAAGCCGAAACAGATTTTGATGAACCAATTTGTAAGCAGTATTTAGATAAATTGGAACTGCCTCGGATCTAGTTTAGTTTGATCAAGGAGGACCAAACCGGTTTCATCAAGGGGTGCAATGCGTCTGACAATATGCGTCGACTCCTTCATATTCTTGACTTTGCAGATTCTCATCCAAGTCCTTGTGCGGGGTTTTCACTTGATGCAGAAAAAGCCTTTGACAGGCTAGAGTGGAATTATATGTGGGCAGTTCTGCAATGTTTCGGCTTCGGTGAACACTTCATTTCTATGATTAAGACATTATACCACTCACCTGCAGCATCAGTCATAACTGGTAATATTATTTCCCCCCCATTCCCTTTACAGCGGGGAACGAGGCAGGGATGTCCGCTTTCCCCCTTATTGTTTTGTCTATATCTTGAACCCTTAGCACAAGCCATCAGGAAATCTGAAGTATCGATTAAGATTCATGATCATAATCATAGTATTTCATTATACGCTGATGATATTATTCTATATTTAGACCACTTTGATGTTTCAGTCTCTAGTATAATTAAGGAGTTTGATCATTTTAGTAGCTTATCAGGATATAAAATAAATTGGAGCAAATCTGCTTTAATGCCAATATTTGGGCATTACCATATATAAAAACATTCATAAGATTTCCAGAGACAATTTTAATAATATTTTAGTTAAGGTCAAAAATTACATTCAAAGATGGAAGAATCTTAAAGTCTCTCTCCAAGGAAGAATCTCCACTGTTAAGATAAATTTGTTACCTCGATTTTTTTTTTTTCTCTATGCTACCACTTTCTCCCCCTCCAGGTTACTTTAAGGAGATCAACTCCATAATTTCTAAGTTTATCTGGAATGATAAATGCCCCAGAATTAAACTTACCACATTACAACATACTAATCGCACAGGAGGACTGGCTGTACCAAATTTTGAATTGTATTATTGGTCGTTCCAGCTTAAGGCTCTTCATAATTGGGTTGATCCTCAATCTACAGTTTCATGGAGGGTGATTGAAGCTGACAAGGTTAAACCAAATAGACTTCAATATATTTTATTTACTGGCACAGGAAAAAAAGGGGATAATTATAAATTTGGTCCGGTTGTGGCTAACTCTATTAAAATCTGGAAAACGGTTGAACGTCGGATAGGAGGACCCTTCAAATTTTGTAACAGTACACCTTTATGGAACAATTTTAATTTTGTATGTGGAAATCGTCCATTTGTCCAACACTCTTGGTCTTCTTTAGGTGTAAACACGTGCGGTGATATATATGATAACCAGGGCCTCTGTTCATTTCAGACATTAAGAACCAAATTTTGTCTACCAGCATCCGCATATTTTGTCTTCAATTACGTTCTGCTCTCAAAGCGTATGGAGTTCCATGGACTTTTCCCATTTCCTCTCATCCTATGCGGGACTGGATTGCACCATCTGCTGGTCGGCCATCTGTTTCCTTAATATATAATAAAATTATTGATTGCATTACAAAACCTCTTTCTATTAAAACTATTTGGAATAGGGAATTATCTGACCTTAATTTATCTGTCGACTGGGAGAGAGTGTGGTCTAATCTCAGTTTAACATCTAAAAACTTGGCTCATCGTCTTATTCACTTCAAAGTCATTCATAGAGCATACATAATCAGAATGAGCTTTATCAGAATGAGCTTTATTGGCCAGGTATGTTTACACATACAAGGAATTTGTTATAGTGGCAAAGCTCCACAGTGCAACAGAATGACAGCAACAGGACAGGACACAGACAACAAAAGAACAATATACAAATAGGCAATGTACAAAATAGCAAAAACACTATGCAATACAGACAATCATGTGTGTACAGGTCTGACGTGCAAATTTGAGATGAAAAAAAATAAAATAAAAAATATTATATATGTATGTGTGGTGAATAAATAATTGTATAATAGTGTTGTGTGTTCCACATTTAATGTCAAGTGTTCATGAGATGGATTGCTTGGGGAGAGAAACTGTTCCTGTGTCTGGTCGTTCTGGTGCTCAGAGCTCTGTAGCGTCGACCAGATGGTAACAGTTCAAAGAGGGAGTGTGCTGGATGTAAGGGGTCCAGAGTGATTTTGCCAGCCCTTTTGCTCACTCTGGATAAGTACAGTTCTTGGAGAGTAGGGAGGGTTGTACCAATGATTCGCTCAGCAGTCCGGACTACCCTCCGTAGTCTTCTGAGGTCAGATTTGGTAGCTGAGCTGAACCAGACAGTTATTGATGTGCAGAGGACGAATTCAATGACGGCAGAGTAGAACTGTTTCAGCAGCTCCTGTGGCAGGTTAAACTTCCTCAGCTGGCGAAGTAAGTACAACCTCTGCTGGGCCTTTCTCACAATGGAGTCTATGTGATTGTCCCACTTCAAGTCCTGGGAGATGATGGTGCCCAGGAACCTGAATGACTCCACTGCAGTCACCGTGCTGTTCATGATGGTGAGTAGGGGGAGAGCAGGGGGGTTTCTCCTGAAATCCACGATCATCTCCACTGTTTTGAGCGTGTTAAGCTCCAGGTTGTTAAGACCGCACCAGACAGCCAGCTCCTTAACCTCCTGTCTGTAGGCAGACTCGTCACCGCCCTGAATGAGGTCGATAAGTGTGGTGTCGTCTGCAAACTTCAGGAGCTTGACAGAGGGGTCTTTAGATGTGCAGTCATTCGTGTAGAGGGAGAAAAGCAGTGGGGAGAGAACGCAGCCCTGAGGGGCTCCAGTGCTGGTGGTGCAGGTGCTGGATGTGTATTTTCCCAGCCTCACTAGCTGCTGCCTGTCTGTCAGGAAGCTGGTGATCCACTGACAGACGGAGGTGGGGACGGAGAGCTGTGTCAGTTTATTCTGAAGGGTGTCCGGGATGATGGTGTTAAAAGTGGAGCTGAAGTCTACAAACAGGATCCTCACATAAGTCCCTGGTCTGTCCAGATGCTGCAGGATGAAGTGCAGTCCCATGTTGACTGCATCATCCACAGACCTGTTTGATCTGTAGGCAAACTGCAGGGTGTCCAGTAAGGGTCCAGTGGAGGCCTTCAGATAAGCCAAAACCAGTCTTTCAAATGATTTCATGACCACAGACGTTAGAGCCACAGGTCTGTAGTCATTAAGTCCAGTAATTTGGGGTTTCTTTGGGACGGGGATGATGGTGGAGCGTTTGAAGCATGAGGGGACTTCGCACAGCTCCAGTGATCTGTTGAAGATCTGTGTGAAGATGGGGGCCAGCTGGTCAGCACAGGATTTAAGGCAGGCTGGTGACACACCGTCTGGGCCTGGTGCTTTCCTTCTTTTGTTCTTTATGAAGACCTGCCGCACGTCATCTTCACTTATTTTCAGTGCAGGTGTGGGGGAGAGGGGGGTTGCTGGAGGTGTTAATGGTTGTGTGGAGAGGTGTTCAGGGCGGGTGTGTTTTTTTTTTTTTCAAACCTGCAGCAAAAGTCATTCAAATTGTCTGCTAGTTGTTGATTCTCCACAGTGCTGGGGGATGGTGTCTTGTAATTTGTAAACTCCTTACAAAACTCCTTACAAAATATAACCTTATATTTATATTTTGGTTATATCTTGTATATAACCATATATATATATATATATATATATATATATATATATATATATATATATTAGGGGTGTAACAATACGCGTATCGTGTATCGAACGGTTCACGGGCAGTTCCAAATGGAAGTGATCATCCCTGTCCCCTTGGAGTGGGGACTTTGGAGTGAACAGGGCACGTGCGTGTCGTTATTTAGTCGTTTGGAATGCACTTGGTGAAGGTAGCGATCTAATTTCCTCATTATCTTCAGCTGGGATGTTCCCGTGACAACGCAGCATGGTGTCAGTCAGCAGATTCGCTGACGGACACCAGCATAAAAAATATATACATTTTAAAAAGTTTTATATATATTATTTTTTATATATTATATAGCATATTTTAAAAACTTTTTAAAATATAAAATGTATGTTTATTTGCAACAGTTATGATAACAAAAATAAAAAGACATTTGACATTTAAACAGCGACATCTGCTGACTGACACCGTGCTGCGTTGTCATGGGAACATCCCAGCTGAAGATAATGAGGAAATTAGATCACTCCCTTCACCAAGTGCATTCCAAACGACTAAATAACGACACGCACGTGCCCTGTTCACTCCAAAGTCCCCACTCCAAGGGGATAGGGATGATCACTTCCATTTGGAACTGCCCGTGAACCGTTCGATACACGATACGCGTATCGTTACACCCCTAATATATATATATATATATAAATATATATATATATATATATATATATAATGTATAATTGTATATAACCTCCTTATAACTCCTTACAAAATATTTAAAATGAAACTACAATCAAATTTTAACTGCCATATATGTAATACTGCATCATCAGGCACTTTTCTTCATATGTTTTGGGAATGTCCTGTCGTCATTGGTCTATGGACACATGTAAACCTGGTTTTGTCATCCTTACTGCAAATTTATTGGTTTGTTAACCCAAGTTTGTGTCTTCTTAATGATGATTCTGGTCTCTGTATACAGGTGCATCTCAATAAATTAGAATGTCGTGAAAATGCATTTTTTCTTGTAACTTATCTCAAAAAGTGAAACTTTCATATATTTTAGATTCATTACATGTAAGGTAAAACATTTCAAAAGTTTTTTTTGTTTTAATTTTGATGATTAGAGCTTACAGCTCATGAAAGTCAAAAATCAGTATCTCAAAATATTAGAATATTTACATTTGAGTTTCAATAAATGACCATCCATACAGTATAAATTCTGTGTATCTCTTGTTCTTTGAAACCACAATAATGGGGAAGACTGCTGACTTGGCAATGATCCAGAAGATGAACATTGACACCCTCCACAAGGAGGGTAAGTCACAGAAGGTCATTACTGAAAGGGCTGGCTGTTTGCAGAGTGCTGTATCAAAGCATATTAAATGCAAAGTTGACTGGAAGGAAGAATTTGGGTAGGAAAAGGTGCACACGCAACAGGGATGACCGCAAGCTTGAGAATACAGTCAAGCAAAGCTGATTCAAACACTTGGGAGAGCTTCACAAGGAGTGGACTGAAGTTGGAGTCAGTGCATCAAGAGTCACCATGCTCAGACGTCTTCAGGTAAAAGGCTACCAAGCCACTTCTGGACCAGAGACAACTTCAGAAGCATCTCACCTGGGCTGTGGAGAAAAAGAACTGGACTGTTGCTCAGTGGTCAAAAGTCCTCTTTTCAGACGAAAGTAAATTTTACATTTCATTTGGAAATCAAGGTCCCAGGTTCTGGAGGAAGAGTGGAGAGGCACAGAATCCATGTTGCTTGAAGTCCAGTGTGACGTTTCCACAGTCAGTGATGATTTGGGCTGCCATGTCATCTGCTGGTGTTGGTCCACTGTGTTTTCTGAAGTCCACAGTCAACGCAGCCATCTACCAGGAAATTTTAGAGCACTTCATGCTTCCTTCTGCTGACCAGCTTTTTAAAGATGCTGATTTCATTTTCCAGCAAGACTTGGCACCTGCCCACACTGCCAAAGGTACCAAAAGCTGGTTCAATGACCATGGTGTTACTGTGCTTGATTGGCCAGCAAACTCGCCTGACCTGAACCCTATAGAGAATCTATCGGGTATTGTCAAGAGGAAGATGAGAGACACCAGACCCAACAATGCAGATGACCTGAAGGCCACTGTCAAAGAAACCTGGGCTGATAAAAGGTTGTTGATAAAAAATATTGTAAAACTTTTTGCAGTCACTGATATCAAACCTATAATTTTCAGGCCAAACCCATAACAGAAGTATAGGTTTCTCCTCTGCTTTATCAGTAAGAAAGTTGTTGCTCTTGGCAGATTTGATTTGTGAATTTTGGACTGGTCTAAATACTGGAGGTGGACAGTTGTTTAAAGGTGAGAACCAGAAAAACACAACGCCCAGAGAGATGACACCTGCCATCGTCACTATGACACCTAGACGCAACAGCGATTTGCCATTTGTGTTTGAGCGCAACAGTCAAACGCGTCCATGTTTACATAGAAAAACAATGGAAAAGCAATCGAATAAAAATCCTGTGAAGAACTACTACTGTATGTCTGATATTTCTTGTTTGCATAATGGCTGAAAGGCTGAAAGCTACTGTTGTTTTTACAGAACATTTATAGTTAATAGTCTTCTTGTGTTATACCTTAAGTCATTTTAAATTTGAATTACCTTGACTTTTGAGATTTTTTTAAAGCATTTTCCTTGTATTATTTCTGAACACATCTGAACACACTTTCCTGTAGCTCAAATGGTAGAGCATGGCGCTAGCAACGCCAAGATCATGGGTTCGATTCCCAGGGAAAGCAAGAGCTGGTCAAATTTAAAACTGTAACTTGAATGCAATGTAAGTCACTTTGGATAAAAGCGTCTGCTAAATGCATAAATGTAAATGTAAAATGTAAACATAATATGTAGCCCATAAGACAAGTTTGTACAATATGTAGTTGTAGTACATGCATCCTTTCTGCAAAGGTATTTAACAAGTAGGGGTGGCACGGTACATGTATTCGTACCGAACCGTCACGGTACGGACCTCTCGGTTTGGTGCATGAGGCCTTACGACGAATACAGGCAATTCACCCCCAATCCAGAAGAGGGCACCCGCAGTAATGCAATGCTGTTTGATAACCGCCAGCAGAAGAACAGCGAATGCCGTGAGTTGCGCATTGAAAAACAAAGCCCCCAGACAGTGACCGTGTGCTAGGTGGCGGTATGCACCTATAAATGCTGGTTTGCGATCCGCCATTAAACTAAAAGAAGAAGAAGAAGAAGAAGTGACCGTGTGCTGATTCTGAAAGCGTCTCTCACATAGACTGACAAAGGAGTATACTTTAAAGGCCTGCGCACTCAACTGTTTGCGAAATGGAGCTTTGTGCTCGTGTATCCTACCTCTCTCATTCGGCACAAATCCAAATATTCCATAATATTTCCATATTTGCGATGAATCTGAATGCAAAACTATTATTTATTATGTAAATGATAGGCTTTGTACTTCAGTCGCGTTCCAGCGGTGACACAGGGGCAGGTGTGCTGATGTTTGGTTCACTGTATTTTATTTTGATAAAGTACCAACTGCACTGTCAAGTTAGCAATGCTGGAACTGATGTGTATGTGTGTGTGTGTGTGTGCGCACGCTCCGGCGCGATCACTTCAATGAAGTTGAACTTTCCTTATACCAGCAGAATCAACTTTAAACACATATTGTCTTATTAATAATCACTGTAAAAAGGTCTACTTTTATTTGTGTACACTCACAATGAAAACAAAACAGATTTTATATATATATAACGTAATAATATTTAGTATTTTCACATCTAGATGGGAAAAAATTGTAATTTGCACTACTGTCTGTTCAAAATAAATTAAAAGAAACCGAGCATAGTAGATTTCTTTTTTTCCCTGTTGTACCGAAATCATATCAAACCGTGACCCCCCGAACTGAGGTACGTACTGAACCGTGACATCTGTGTACCGTGCCACCCCTATTAACAAGTGACTTGTTTAACATTTAAGTAGTAAATATGCGCCAGCAAGTGTCAAAATTTGATTGATGGCCCTTGATTTATGGCTTTTCCCCTCCCCCACACGGCCCACCCACATCGCGACCACCCCCATCGCGACCACCCACATCGGTGTTGACCACTCAAATGAGTTCCAGATGTTGGAATCGTCATGCCTGAATGTTTGTGCATATGTTTGTACTTGTCAGTCCGGCGACAGGAGATGAAATGAAGCCCTGAGGAATGTTTTGAAGATGTTATGTTCATCCGGCGCCCCTCCCCATCTTGGAGCGCGCGTGGTGTCCGGTTTCGTTCTCTCTCTCTGCTCTCTCTCTCTCTCTCTGTATGGGGGAGCTATGTGAAAAAGATATTAAAGGCAATTTTAACAGATTATACGTGCATATCACAATACCCACAATATATATTCTGTTGGTTAAAAATAAATTAAATAAAATAGACTATCAATGATAAGGGGTAAAAATGTTTAGCTTAACGAATAAAATGGTTAAAAATATATAAATTGTCTTACATTTTCCAAGAGAAAAAAGTCTTCCTCCTCGCGCAAACATTCTTTGAATGAACGGTTTACAAAATTGTGTTTAGCTGGAAAAAGGTTCTCTCTCTCTCTTTCCCTCCGGGAGCCTGCTCGTGTGTGTGTGTGTGTGTGTGTGTGTGTGTGTGTGTGTGTGTGTGTGTGTGTGTGTGTGTGTGTGTGTGTGTGTGTGTGTGTGTGTGTGTGTGTGTGTGTGTGTGTGTGTGTGTGTGTGTGTGTGTGTGTGTGTGTGTGTGTGTGTGTGTACACACGGTGTGATGAAACAAAAAGTCTTTCTGTATGTTTTTAAAAACCTTCTTTAAGAACGCCAGGTTGGCTTTTGGGCTACGTCGCTGTAACGCAAGCAGATTCACTTTGTTAAGCGTATCGAATCCCGGTCAAAATTTTTTGAATTATTTATCTAAAATTACAACTATTCAACCTTTTATTTTCGAATTCGACTTTGATTGTGTTTACTTCACAACCTTTCAGAAAAGCGTTCCATTCTCCAAGGCTTTGTTGGAATGCTTACAGTGCTAGGTGTTTGTATAACTTTTTCAGCCATGACGAAATAAATTAGACACGCCTTAATGTCCCGGTCATTTTCATAGACTTTCAGGCTCTGATTCACATGTGCTAGTAATTTGGAAATTTATCTTATTTTTTTCAGTTACAGAAGCTCTCTCTCTCACACACATAGTAGGCTACAGTGTAATTATCTAAAGATAATTATACATTTTACAACCCATCACAGAAAAACTAAATAAAATAAATAAATAATTAATGTGCTTTATAAGTAATTTACTCATGGGATCAATAAAATGTTCCCTCTCTCTCTAGGGCACTTACCCCACACCGTAGGTTAAACAAGTACACAGACACACATTCAGTCGTCCCGAGTCTTATTTTCTTCTATTAAATGAAAATAAATAAATAAATCATGCGATTACACGCCATATAAAACAATGCAAAACATTGACGCTAGTTTTATTCGTCACTAAAAATATAAAAACGTTGTACATTTTACCAGGAGCGGGAAAAAAAAGTTTGGCATGTTAGAAAAAGTTATCAAAAGGGGAAAACAATATATATTTCAACAGGCCAAACGATAAGGGCTATTGTGGACCCGACAAGTCCGGACATGTCAAATTTCTATGTTTTATTCACATTTATTTGTATATATGTATTTCTATCACAGAAAATTAAAGTTTCTACATTATATTTAGAACCTTTAATATTTATATTTACATTGTATTAATGAATTTATACTGCATCATCCCCTAAACCTACCCATCACAGTAAACTTTCTTCATTTGTTTTTTTTTTTTTTTTTTTTATATTTTCGTAAACATCATTATAGTATAATTTAATAAAAATAAAATATGTTTACAAAATGTTCCTAAGTTGGAAAATTAAGTCCTGCTTTGAGCTCTTCTAACTCACAAGAGTAAAATGTCAGTCTTGATTTGGGCAAGCTGACACACACACACACATGTTGGTTTTTTATGTTTTCTGGGGACGTTCCATATATAGTCGTGATGATTTTGTACTGTCCGCCTACCAAAATTCTGCACACACCCCTTTTTAGATAAAATATTGTTTGCAAGCTATCTTAACTATGAGGATTTCATCATAAACCACATTTACATTGTTATATCAGAGTAATACCCACATCATTATTTAAATTTGTGTTCTGATAAATCATATAAACACACATAAATAAACATTCATGCTGCTCACATATTATTGTAGCACAGTATAATCAGACTTTAGCCATTAATACGCATTTAAGATTCTGAAAAACACCAATGGTAATACATATATAATTATATATGACACCATGTTACTAAGGCAATTCATTCATCATACATTTTAAACACACATTCACCATTTATGAATGGTAACATTCACCGTTTATTGAAACTTATAAAACACATAATTATCTTCTTTTAAAGATGTTAATAAATAAGTTTAATCATATGTAACGTACTATATAAAAATAAACATTTACAAGTCTTAGGCGATAATAAAAAGTCTTACTTTTTTTTTTCTGTGAACAATGATGTCCAAATGTTTCCAACAAAATAGATAAATAAAACAAAAATTGTTTAATTTATAAACTTTATTAAATATAAACAAAACTCACAGATCCTCCCAGGGTTAAACACCATTGTGAAATGAATGCTTCAAGGCCCACACAGAGACCGGGAGGAGTCCATAACAGCTCACGTGTCAAGCTAGTCTGCTATTATAGTCTGCTATGAGTGAACGAAGACATCTTTAAAAAAATGTATTATTATTATTCAAGTATAATCTTAAGAGTGTAAATAAGATCTTTCAAACTTAAAAGTCTGGGTTAGACGAAATCTTAAAGGTTTTTTAAATAAAATATTTTTACTTATCTGTTTGCAAATTTAACCTTAATTGTGATTTTTATTCAACAGTACCTGTTCAAATTATAGTTTATCATTTTAAAATAAAATTGTACTTAGTTTATTTTATTTCAAAGCATTTTTCCCCGCTTAAAAGGCTAAACAAAATGTTAGACTATTACTAGGGTGAGCCTGCGTTCTAGTTCGGTGCTTATATAGTTGTATATGTTCATACTTTTTTTTTTGAACCGACCTTTATCATCGTGATAAATATCATATGCCTATACTATCAATATACTATTGGTTATCTACTGAAAATATATGTAGAAATATACAAAATGTGATGTATCCGTTTTGAAGAGAGATGACTTTTGCAGGCACCAACCCTATCCCCCATAAAGCTCATTTAAAATGTTTGTTTAAGTCAACTACAGACATGTCACCACGACGCACATTCTTTGGAGTTGTAAACTGCTCTTGAATGAATCAGCACATGTGAGGATCAATGGGTTAATTACACTTTAAAAGCACAGAACAAGCTAAATGAATGACTGCCGGTAAAATACCTACGTTGTTAAAACCTATATACAATATGTATTAAACATATGCTTTTGTTGTTAAGACTGCTTATTGATAGTGGTAATACTGCTGTTAAGTTTTAATGGTTCAAAAGTCTCATAGATATATATTATTTTTATTTATTTATTACTTTTCCTGTTTTTACAAAGATTCAATTCCTAGTAAATATAAGGCCAAACATGATATTACAAAAGAATCATGTTGACAAATGTGGTTGTTGCAGTGTTTTTTAAAATGGCTTATTTTAAAAATAATCCAAACAGGTCCTCACACATACAGACACACATAAAATGACGTCATTCAGGAAGGTCAGCAGTTCAGATAGGCATATGCATGCTAGTTTTCAAACTTTTTCCAAAATCAAGTATGATTTTAAGGCATAAACCTGCTTTAAAGCCTGAATAAAAGGTTACCAGATGTAGTTTCGTATCCGTTGTGTTCTAACAAATTCCTACGAAGGATCATGATACTTTGTAAGTATACTTTGGAAGTCTGATAAATATGTGATGAATGCACGATGAAATGAGAATCAGGTTACTAAGTTAAGTTTGATGCAATGTTTTTAAGAAGGGGATTTTATTTATTTTCAAACACAACTAAACCAGATAAAATATTATTCTTTATTTTTGACAAACCTACATTTAAAATATTTGATCTTAATATTATTTGCTCCTATTTTCTAAGTTCCAATAGATGAACCTTCTTATCCCAACAAAGAAAACATTTTACATTCATTCAACATATTTGATCCAATATTTTTACACAAGTATCATGGCTTTATGTTATTTTTTAAGGGCTTGTTTAATACATAAGACGCACAGAATGTGGATTTTTTTTTCCACCATTCAACATGAAATTAAAGAGATGCATCAGCTGAGCTCGTTTCAACTGTTTATTATTATTTTGTATTATTTTTTATTATTAGTGTGCTCACTATGTAACTCAAGAGTCCAAGTCACTAAGAAAATTATCATGTGAATACAGAAAACCCACTCATGATCATCTGGGTATATTTTTTGTAAATGTTGTTTTAAATTACTTTTTTCTTACACCACTACATCTAGAGCTCTTGTTCAGACAGCTGATGACGATGTGTGCATTTTATTTGTCGTACTCATTTCTTTCGGCATTTCCGCTTGAGATTAAAGTGTAGGTAATGTGACCGCAATTAAGAAACATAAAATTATACTACATCCCCTTTGAAAAGGTTATAGACGTAGTCTTTTATACAGGAAATATGTTTGCACAACAGAAATACGTATTAGTATAACAAATACCTAATACTGAAATCCTCCCTTCTAAATATATTTAATGTTTATAGTTTTAGTGTTGATTTTGATGGTCTACACCAATAGCTGATACCACTCTATACTTTATTCATTGTTTTTGCACAGTTTTTTAGATGAAGGCCATTCTCAGCAAGTGAAAACGAGAACAAATACAGTATAAGATAATTAAGTCAAGAGAGTGTTTAAGCTGAGATTGTGATGTACAGATTACTGGTCTGTCTACAAAGAGGCCATGAGACACAAGGCCTCGATCTTACTATTTCACTGTTACATCTACTTCATTTAGAACACAAAGTTGCACATTACAAGTTGAAGATAGTGTGGAAACACTATTTTCTTTGCACGTGTCTCTAAACATGTCTTTAATAAAATCACTGTTGTGTTAAGCGAAAGCGATGATCCAGTCCGTTTTATTCAGTCGTTGTGTTTTAGGCGTCCGCCTTTTAGTTTTGTTCCAGGAAACAGGTACGGCTGTAACTGTGCGTCGTCATGTCTGTCTGCTCTTCTTTAAGAAAGCATGCGGCCGGCAGTTTTTAACATGTCTTAATTTTTCACAATCGCAAATGTTTGTTTAGCTTAAATTTTAGTCAGTTACAAAGTGTCAGGCATGATGCTTATATGTATTTTTAAATAATTACGATAAAGTTACAGGTTTCTTGGATGAATGCTCGACAGAGCGTTACTCAATCAGTCCTCTGCGTCGTCTTTTAATAAAATATTCCATTGAATGTCACTAAGACAAATTCTGTAACAGCGTTCATAAGCGTACAAATCTTTATAGTGACAATAAGAACAACACGGTCTAACAACACAAACGCAATTGCTCTTTCACACACCAGACTGATCCCTGCTAACTACACCTAAAGCTGCTAGATATCTTGACTTTATCCGTGTGTTTAACGCTAGGCCTTTGTGAGATATAAATCGCAAAGTTTTATTTTTCATAGGGCTACACTTTGAAACCAGAACAATTCCATGACTTTGCGCATTCTTTCTGTTTGAATTTGTTTACTGCAGTTTCACCGCTCTTGTTGTATTTTCGCTTTGCATCCTAGTTTTTCTGTCATGTTAGCGGGCTCTTCGTCCATATTTCTGTATTTGCTTGATTTTTTAAAATATGGCTTCAACCCGCCGTCTTCATTGACATTTGATTATTTTTAAAATATGGCTTCAACGCTCGTATTCCCTGTTTTCTTTTTAGAAAATTGATTAAAAATATATTTGTAAATTGCCCACTTGTAAGTCGCTTCGGAGGCGACAATATATTGTTGGATATACGTTGAAGTAGTTATCAAATTATAATGACATTACACTATCCTAGACAATTTCACATATCATGGATTCACAATTTTTTGAGATGTACATAAATCTGCTACATAAGTACACAGACAGAGAACCTCGTCCATCTCATCCGAATTATTTCCATCTACGCTCGTATTCCGTCTGTTTTCTTTTTAGAAAATTGATTAAAAATATATTTGTAAATTGCCCACTTGTAAGTCGCTTCGGAAAAAAGGCGCATACACATTTTTATTTTTATTTTTTAACAATATATTGTTGGATATACGTTGAAGTAGTGAAGAAAATGATCAAATTGTCGTTACAATAGTAATGACATTACAGGCGGTCTAGCCAGAAAAGAAAATTTCTGCAACCCAACATGTTTTGCTGTAATATAAAATCAACCAACGATCTGACAATTTCACATATCATGGATTCACTGATAGAGACTAGTTTTTGAGATCAGCGACGTACATAAATCTGCTACATAAGTACACAGACAGAGAACCTCGTTAATGTCCATCTCATCCTCACATTCACACATCACATCCAGAATTTTTCTGGTGGTTATGCAAATTGAGTCTCTGCCGGTAATAAAGACGCTCGTCAAATCGGGCAATGAATCGGTCAGACCTCTTACAACGTCCATTTCGTTCTTGAGATTTTTTACATGCTTGGTATCCCCCGTAGAATCATGATTCGGATCGGACGCAGCGTTGATGACCGTGCGCACCCAGTTCGATCATTTGTCCTCGGTAATGCGGTTTAAACGTAGAGTCTATAACGCCTTTTACAGGACACGTTTTTCCCGCGGAGCAGTCGCACTCCGGTCGCAAGTCCGCAGCGTCATGCTCCATCGGCTTTTGCGCGGCGTCAGACATCCTTTTCAGAAATCGATTCTTTCCAAGAGATAAACTTTGTCTCCTAATCGATATAGAGCGTTGTCGCCGTTTCCTAGAATCTGGATCGACCGCGACGGTCCAGTAGAATTTCAATTTCAGCTTCAATTTCCGGTTTATGGTTCAGATCCGGCTTATTAATTGAAAAATGTATGTGCTCAGGATTGTTGAGATTGATTTTGTCGATTCCGAGTATGATCGTGACTTTCCTATTCCTGAGGACAACCCTTTCGGGTGCTGCAAAACAAATCTATATTTCGATCGGAGCGACGTGCCTCTGTTAAACACCATTTTTTCAACGATAGACGAGCTGTTTCAGTCAAGTGAAACCAAATGATCAGTCTGTGTTTTCCAAAGCTGTTACTAGAAACAATTCGTCTTAAAAATCCTAATAAATGACCGTAATCCTTAACCAAAATATATTTCTGTGAGAACTATTTCTCTTTGACCAACCCTCATGTCCACCGCCTCCGGCAACATCTCAACAACCAACCGACAGCCGACACGTGGAAACCTCAACAAATTTATTTCCCTCGAATGTACAAAAGGCCCGTCACTACTTGCGTACGGCAAAGAGCGGCTGTTCCGGATAAACTCTAGATCTGCGTTTGACGGTGCTACTACAGCTTCTTGTCGATCAAAACACGGACCCGACAAAATCAATCTCTACAATCCTGAGCACATACATTTTTCAATTAATAAGCCGGATCTGAACCATAAACCGGAAATTGAAGCTGAAATTGAAATTCTACTGGACCGTCGCGGTCGATCCAGATTCTAGGAAACGGCGACAACGCTCTATATCGATTAGGAGACAAAGTTTATCTCTTGGAAAGAATCGATTTCTGAAAAGGATGTCTGACGCCGCGCAAAAGCCGATGGAGCATGACGCTGCGGACTTGCGACCGGAGTGCGACTGCTCCGCGGGAAAAACGTGTCCTGTAAAAGGCGTTATAGACTCTACGTTTAAACCGCATTACCGAGGACAAATGATCGAACTGGTGCGCACGGTCATCAACGCTGCGTCCAATCCGAATCATGATTCTACGGGGGATACCAAGCATGTAAAAAATCTCAAGAACGAAATGGACGTTGTAAGAGGTCTGACCGATTCATGGCCCGATTTGACGAGCGTCTTTATTACCGGCAGAGACTCAATTTGCATAACCACCAGAAAAATTCTGGATGTGATGTGTGAATGTGAGGATGAGATGGACATTAACGAGGTTCTCTGTCTGTGTACTTATGTAGCAGATTTATGTACGTCGCTGATCTCAAAAAATTGTGAATCCATGATATGTGAAATTGTCAGATCGTTGGTTGATTTTATATTACAGCAAAACATGTTGGGTTGCAGAAATTTTCTTTTCTGGCTAGACCGCCTGTAATGTCATTACTATTGTAACGACAATTTGATCATTTTCTTCACTACTTCAACGTATATCCAACAATATATTGTTAAAAAATAAAAATAAAAATGTGTATGCGCCTTTTTTCCGAAGCGACTTACAAGTGGGCAATTTACAAATATATTTTTAATCAATTTTCTAAAAAGAAAACAGACGGAATACGAGCGTAGATGGAAATAATTATCGAGAAACGATCATACATGATATAAACTAGGATAGTGTTAATAATATAACGTAAATGTCTCGAA
Organism: Schizothorax lantsangensis; assembly: GCA_027422415.1. NCBI lineage: Eukaryota > Metazoa > Chordata > Actinopteri > Cypriniformes > Cyprinidae > Schizothorax > Schizothorax lantsangensis. The sequence continues at coordinate 95,752 of JAPDDO010000328.1, read as the reverse complement.
TGAAGACGGCGGGTTGAAGCCATATTTTAAAAAATCAAGCAAATTCACAGAAATATGGACGAAGAGCCCGCTAACATGACAGAAATACTAGGATGCAAAGCGAAAATACAACAAGAGCGGTGAAACTGCAGTAAACAAATTCAAACAGAAAGAAATGCGCAAAGTCATGGAATTGTTCTGGTTTCAAAGCGTAGCCCTATGAAAAATAAAACTTTGCGATTTATATCTCACAACGGCGTGACAAGGCCTAGCGTTAAACACACGGATAAAGTCAAGATATCTAGCAGCTTTAGGTGTAGTTAGCAGGGATCAGTCTGGTGTGTGAAAGAGCAATTGCGTTTGTGTTGTTAGACCGTGTTGTTCTTATTGTCACTATAAAGATTTGTACGCTTATGAACGCTGTTACAGAATTTGTCTTAGTGACATTCAATGGAATATTTTATTAAAAGACGACGCAGAGGACTGATTGAGTAACGCTCTGTCGAGCATTCATCCAAGAAACCTGTAACTTTATCGTAATTATTTAAAAATACATATAAGCATCATGCCTGACACTTTGTAACTGACTAAAATTTAAGCTAAACAAACATTTGCGATTGTGAAAAATTAAGACATGTTAAAAACTGCCGGCCGCATGCTTTCTTAAAGAAGAGCAGACAGACATGACGACGCACAGTTACAGCCGTACCTGTTTCCTGGAACAAAACTAAAAGGCGGACGCCTAAAACACAACGACTGAATAAAACGGACTGGATCATCGCTTTCGCTTAAAACAACAGTGATTTTATTAAAGACATGTTTAGAGACACGTGCAAAGAAAATAGTGTTTCCACACTATCTTCAACTTGTAATGTGCAACTTTGTGTTCTAAATGAAGTAGATGTAACAGTGAAATAGTAAGATCGAGGCCTTGTGTCTCATGGCCTCTTTGTAGACAGACCAGTAATCTGTACATCACAATCTCAGCTTAAACACTCTCTTGACTTAATTATCTTATACTGTATTTGTTCTCGTTTTCACTTGCTGAGAATGGCCTTCATCTAAAAAACTGTGCAAAAACAATGAAAAAAGTATAGAGTGGTATCAGCTATTGGTGTAGACCTTAAAAATCAACACTAAAACTATAAACATTAAATATATTTAGAAGGGAGGATTTCAGTATTAGGTATTTGTTATACTAATACGTATTTCTGTTGTGCAAACATATTTCCTGTATAAAAGACTACGTCTATAACCTTTTCAAAGGGGATGTAGTATAATTTTATGTTTCTTAATTGCGGTCACATTACCTACACTTTAATCTCAAGCGGAAATGCCGAAAGAAATGAGTACGACAAATAAAATGCACACATCGTCATCAGCTGTCTGAACAAGAGCTCTAGATGTAGTGGTGTAAGAAAAAAGTAATTTAAAACAACATTTACAAAAAATATACCCAGATGATCATGAGTGGGTTTTCTGTATTCACATGATAATTTTCTTAGTGACTTGGACTCTTGAGTTACATAGTGAGCACACTAATAATAAAAAATAATAAAAAATAATAATAAACAGTTGAAACGAGCTCAGCTGATGCATCTCTTTAATTTCATGTTGAATGGTGAAAAAAAAAATCCACATTCTGTGCGTCTTATGTATTAAACAAGCCCTTAAAAAAGAACATAAAGCCATGATACTTGTGTAAAAATATTGGATCAAATATGTTGAATGAATGTAAAATGTTTTCTTTGTTGGGATAAGAAGGTTCATCTATTGGAACTTAGAAAATAAGAGCAAATAATATTAAGATCAAATACTTTTAAATGTAGGTTTGTCAAAAAGAAAGAATAATATCTTATCTGGTTTAGTTGTGTTTGAAAATAAATAAAATCCCCTTCTTAAAAACATTGCATCAAACTTAACTTAGTAACCTGATTCTCATTTCATCGTGCATTCATCACATATTTATCAGACTTCCAAAGTATACTTACAAAGTATCATGATCCTTCGTAGGACTTTGTTAGAACACAACGGATACGAAACTACATCTGGTAACCTTTTATTCAGGCTTTAAAGCAGGTTTATGCCTTAAAATCATACTTGATTTTGGAAAAAGTTTGAAAACTAGCATGCATATGCCTATCTGAACTGCTGACCTTCCTGAATGACGTCATTTTATGTGTGTCTGTATGTGTGAGGACCTGTTTGGATTATTTTTAAAATAAGCCATTTTAAAAAACACTGCAACAACCACATTTGTCAACATGATTCTTTTGTAATATCATGTTTGGCCTTATATTTACTAGGAATTGAATCTTTGTAAAAATAGGAAAAGTAATAAATAAATAAAAATAATATATATCTATGAGACTTTTGAACCATTAAAATTTAACAGCAGTATTACCACTATCAATAAGCAGTCTTAACAACAAAAGCATATGTTTAATACATATTGTATATAGGTTTTAACAACGTAGGTATTTTACCGGCAGTCATTCATTTAGCTTGTTCTGTGCTTTTAAAGTGTAATTAACCCATTGATCCTCACATGTGCTGATTCATTCAAGAGCAGTTTACAACTCCAAAGAATGTGCGTCGTGGTGACATGTCTGTAGTTGACTTAAACAAACATTTTAAATGAGCTTTATGGGGGATAGGGTTGGTGCCTGCAAAAGTCATCTCTCTTCAAAACGGATTCATCACATTTTGTATATTTCTACATATATTTTCAGTAGATAACCAATAGTATATTGATAGTATAGGCATATGATATTTATCACGATGATAAAGGTCGGTTCCAAAAAAAACGTATGAACATATACAACTATATAAGCACCGAACTAGAATGCAGGCTCACCCTAGTAATAGTCTAACATTTTGTTTAGCCTTTTAAGCGGGGAAAAATGCTTTGAAATAAAATAAACTAAGTACAATTTTATTTTAAAATGATAAACTATAATTTGAACAGGTACTGTTGAATAAAAATCACAATTAAGGTTAAATTTGCAAACAGATAAGTAAAAATATTTTATTTAAAAAACCTTTAAGATTTCGTCTAACCCAAACTTTTAAGTTTGAAAGATCTTATTTACACTCTTAAGATTATACTTTAATAATAATAATACATTTTTTTAAAGATGTCTTCGTTCACTCATAGCAGACAATAATAGCAGACTAGCTTGACACGTGAGCTGTTATGGACTCCTCCCGATCTCTGTGTGGGCCTTGAAGCATTCATTTCACAATGGTGTTTAACCCTGGGAGGATCTGTGAGTTTTGTTTATATTTAATAAAGTTTATAAATTAAACATTTTTTGTTTTATTTATCTATTTTGTTGGAAACATTTGGACATCATTGTTCACAGAAAAAAAAAAAGTAAGACTTTTTATTATCGCCTAAGACTTGTAAATGTTTATTTTTATATAGTACGTTACATATGATTAAACTTATTTATTAACATCTTTAAAAGAAGATAATTATGTGTTTTATAAGTTTCAATAAACGGTGAATGTTACCATTCATAAATGGTGAATGTGTGTTTAAAATGTATGATGAATGAATTGCCTTAGTAACATGGTGTCATATATAATTATATATGTATTACCATTGGTGTTTTTCAGAATCTTAAATGCGTATTAATGGCTAAAGTCTGATTATACTGTGCTACAATAATATGTGAGCAGCATGAATGTTTATTTATGTGTGTTTATATGATTTATCAGTACACAAATTTAAATAATGATGTGGGTATTACTCTGATATAACAACGTAAATGTGGTTTATGATGAAATCCTCATAGTTAAGATAGCTTGCAAACAATATTTTATTTAAAAAGGGGTGTGTGCAGAATTTTGGTAGGCGGACAGTACAAAATCATCACGACTATATATGGAACGTCCCCAGAAAACATAAAAAACCAACATGTGTGTGTGTGTGTCAGCTTGCCCAAATCAAGACTGACATTTTACTCTTGTGAGTTAGAAGAGCTCAAAGCAGGACTTAATTTTCCAACTTAGGAACATTTTGTAAACATATTTTATTTTTATTAAATTATACTATAATGATGTTTATGAAAATATAAAAAAAAAAAAAAAAAACAAATGAAGAAAGTTTACTGTGATGGGTAGGTTTAGGGGATGATGCAGTATAAATTCATTAATACAATGTAAATATAAATATTAAAGGTTCTAAATATAATGTAGAAACTTTAATTTTCTGTGATAGAAATACATATATACAAATAAATGTGAATAAAACATAGAAATTTGACATGTCCGGACTTGTCGGGTCCACAATAGCCCTTATCGTTTGGCCTGTTGAAATATATATTGTTTTCCCCTTTTGATAACTTTTTCTAACATGCCAAACTTTTTTTTCCCGCTCCTGGTAAAATGTACAACGTTTTTATATTTTTAGTGACGACTAAAACTAGCGTCAATGTTTTGCATTGTTTTATATGGCGTGTAATCGCATGATTTATTTATTTATTTTCATTTAATAGAAGAAAATAAGACTCGGGACGACTGAATGTGTGTCTGTGTACTTGTTTAACCTACGGTGTGGGGTAAGTGCCCTAGAGAGAGAGGGAACATTTTATTGATCCCATGAGTAAATTACTTATAAAGCACATTAATTATTTATTTATTTTCTAAGATGTAAAGTTTTTCTGTGATGGGTTGTAAAATGTATAATTATCTTTAGATAATTACACTGTAGCCTACTATGTGTGTGAGAGAGAGAGCTTCTGTAACTGAAAAAAATAAGATAAATTTCCAAATTACTAGCACATGTGAATCAGAGCCTGAAAGTCTATGAAAATGACCGGGACATTAAGGCGTGTCTAATTTATTTCGTCATGGCTGAAAAAGTTATACAAACACCTAGCACTGTAAGCATTCCAACAAAGCCTTGGAGAATGGAACGCTTTTCTGAAAGGTTGTGAAGTAAACACAATCAAAGTCGAATTCGAAAATAAAAGGTTGAATAGTTGTAATTTTAGATAAATAATTCAAAAAATTTTGACCGGGATTCGATACGCTTAACAAAGTGAATCTGCTTGCGTTACAGCGTCGTAGCCCAAAAGCCAACCTGGCGTTCTTAAAGAAGGTTTTTAAAAACATACAGAAAGACTTTTTGTTTCATCACACCGTGTGTACACACACACACACACACACACACACACACACACACACACACACACACACACACACACACACACACACACAGGCTCCCGGAGGGAAAGAGAGAGAGAGAACCTTTTTCCAGCTAAACACAATTTTGTAAACCGTTCATTCAAAGAATGTTTGCGCGAGGAGGAAGACTTTTTTCTCTTGGAAAATGTAAGACAATTTATATATTTTTAACCATTTTATTCGTTAAGCTAAACATTTTTACCCCTTATCATTGATAGTCTATTTTATTTAATTTATTTTTAACCAACAGAATATATATTGTGGGTATTGTGATATGGACGTATAATCTGTTAAAATTGCCTTTAATATCTTTTTCACATAGCTCCCCCATACAGAGAGAGAGAGAGAGAGCAGAGAGAGAGAACGAAACCGGACACCACGCGCGCTCCAAGATGGGGAGGGGCGCCGGATGAACATAACATCTTCAAAACATTCCTCAGGGCTTCATTTCATCTCCTGTCGCCGGACTGACAAGTACAAACATATGTACAAACATTCAGGCATGACGATTCCAACATCTGGAACTCATTTGAGTGGTCAACACCGATGTGGGTGGTCGCGATGGGGGTGGTCGCGAAGTGGGTGGGCCGTGTGGGGGAGAGGAAAAGCCATAAATCAAGGGCCATCAATCAAATTTTGACACTTGCTGGCGCATATTTACTACTCATTTACATTATGCTGACAACTTCATGTGTGGTACACTTGGAATAGAATCTTCTTTAACTAGAGGGTTAACAAAGAAAAAGTTACTTGAATCATGTTGTAGTTACATTTTCAAGTTGACTAGTTAAAAATCGTAAAACAAAATCCAGAAGAATCGGACAAACGTTCTGAAAAAAAAAATCGAGATTTAACATTTTTGCCAAATCGCCCAGCCCTAGCTTCAATAAAACTATTGTAGAATCGGTTCACACGTTAGTGAGAGGCAAAAGCCACAGAAGTGAAAGTTAATCACTATCTTGAAATAAATTTTAAAATGGAAACTGATCATTTTATTCTAATAAAAAATATATTAAAATTATATTTTTGAAACAAAGTACTTCAGTTCCTCACTTGATTAAAAGAGAAAACAAATCTGTAATTTGGTGTTCCATATTTAGCCAATTGTAATGATAACAGTAATGGCAACCCGGTGTGGTTTGAGCAATATACTGTATGTCTGCGCATGTGCAGTATGGGCAGATGCCCCGGGAGTGTGCGTGATGGCAGCACGCCACAGTTGTAGCCGCTAATAAAGTACCAACATTGCCTTTCAGTTGTGAAGCTGTTTTATTTAATGGACTCATAAGATTAGAACATGGTGTCACAAGTGGCTTTTTGAAAGGAACGTTTGGATGGAGCGGAGAATGAAAGTTGAGAAGAAAAGGTAGAGTGCAGTTTGAAGCGTTTTGTATCCCGAAGAGGAATGTTACTTATGAGAGGCATCGATTTTTCATGTGCATGCAGAGAAGTGGGGAAACCATTGATCAATATGTGACTGAGTTGAGACACAGGAGCAAAACGTGTGAGTTTGGCGAATTGACAGATTCTCCAATAAAGGACAGAATTGTGTGTGGAATACCTGATAACGGATTGAGGGAGTGACTGCTCAGAGAACAAGATTTGGATTTGGAGAAAGTGCTTTCGCTTTCCAGAGCAGCAGAAACTGTAAAGACTCAAGCTAAAGAATTATTAAATGAGAGCTGTACTGTGGATGTTGTAAAGAAATGTCAGACATCACTTAGCGGAAGTATAAGGAAAACAACGTTCAAGGAGAGGGGCAGAGTAATGGATAAGAAGCGTCAAAGAATCTGTGATCGTTGTGGGATGCAACATCCGCCCAGAAAATGTCCAGCTTATGGTAAAAAATGCAACAATTGTGATAAAAACAATCATTATGCACGTTGTTGTAAAAGTAAGAGACCATTTAACCAAGTGAATGCAGTTACTAAGTGTGAATTGGAAGAATTTTATGTTGATATAGTAACTGAATGTGAAAGTGACCAGAAAGAGTGGATTATATATCTACAAATAAATGATCGCACAGTTGCGAAAGCTGGATACAGGAGCCCAAGTTAATATAATGTCTGAAATGGAGTTTAACAAGTTCAAACCAAGGCCAAAACTGCACTCTGCTAAAGTAAAAGTAACTGGATATTCTGGAGAAGATATACCAGTGAAAGGAAAATGTGTTGTGAAAGTACAATATAAAGAGAAGACATATCATTTGTCATTTGTGGTGGTGCCGAAGGATGTTCCAGCACTTTTAGGCTTGGCTGCTTGTGAGAAGCTGAACTTGGTGAGAAGAGTGCTGGTTGTTGAAGAGACAAGTGAATCTGAATATGACTCTGTCTTAAGAGAGTATGAGGATGTGTTTAAAGGCTTGGGTTGCTTGCCAGGAGTGCATACCATCCAAGTAGATGAAACAGTACCACCAGTTTGCAAACCAAGGTTTGCACTTAAACAACAACTTAAAGGTGACATATCATGAAAATCTGACTTTACCAGGTTTTAAGTGCTATAATCAGGTCCCCAGTGCATCTACCAACCAAGGAAACGTGAACAAGTTTAACCCAGTAACTTTGTTTTAGTAAGCCTTTTTCTGCAAGCTTCTGAAAAAATGAATGCGTCTGATTTCGCTCCCTTGGTGACGTGGCAAAGGGATCTCATTATAATATTACCATCCCTTAATCTGTAACTTTCCACCTGCTGCGCTGTCATTTTGATTTCGCAAGCCACAACGGTGTACCAGTTCTAATCCCATGGCGAAAGTTTGAGCAAAACATGCTAACTGTTCTGCCTTTGCCTGCACAGACGAGCACAGAACACTATTTTGAGTCCCAGCCTCAGAGGAGACAACAGAGCAGTGGATTTATTGATTTATTTACTGTATGCTGCTGCCACACAGATCTAAAATAATCATGCGATTTATTTCCCAGCTGTTTACCTTCACAGACATAACTGACTGTTCCTCTTCAGGAACTCGAGCTGCATCCGGTAAGATGCTTTGGGGAATGTCTCCAGCGTGAGTGGCTGTGAATATCGTGTGTAATCAGTCCAAATGATGGGCGAGACGTCACGGATGGGGTGACGTAATGACCAGCTGGTATAAAAGCACGTGCGATGCAGCTTTTTGTCATTCAGCAAAAGCGCTCTGTGTGTGTTGTCCAAACTTTCTGTTTTGTGAGTCTTATTTAGTGTTGTCTGTCCTGCCACTTTATAAGCTCCACTTAAGGTCGATTTTTATCTTTTTGCATAATAAAAAAAAAAAAAAATTCAGTATGTCAGAGAGATATTTAATCGATCGCTCTAGGAAAGAGGGCGAGAGCAGCTCACATTTCAGATCATGTGTTCCTCCCTGCGGACGCTACATGGTCCCAGGTGATACACATGATCTGTGCGTGGTCTGCTTGGGAGCGGAGCATGCACGGTCGGCTCTCGAGGGAGCCGACTGTGTGCATTGCGAGAGTCTTCCGATGCATTCGCTCTGCTCCCGGAAGGTTCTTTTTGACGCTAAAGGAGCTTTCACCAGCATTTCCTGCGGTGCTGGTCCCGCTGCCGCCGAGGCGGGGCGGCGTCAGCACTCGTGGGGATAGCAAGTGGATCTGTTGGAGGGAATGGAGACGGGCGGGTCCCTATCTCCTTCCCCACCCATCAGATTCGGTGGCCGTTCTCCGGGATCGGAAGCCTGCTTGGCGGTTACTTCTCCCCGGGGAACGGACTCGGTGCTTCTCTTATCTTCCTCTGAGGAGGTTGATGTAGAGCGCGCCGAGGCTCCGCCCCCTGTGTCGCCCCAGTATGAGGAGCTGTTGGAGGTGATGACTCGTGCTGTGGCCAAACTAAACATCAGTTGGCCGGCCGAGGAGCATGCTGAGCTGCAGATTAGCAAATTTGATGAACGCTTTCTGCGAGCGAAGTGATCACCTCCAACACGGAGCCTGCGGTTCTTCCTAGATCTCCAAACCGAGGTGTCGAGATCGTGGGCAAACCCATTCTCGGCCCACCTCTTAGTCCCCTCCTCTGATTACTACAGTAATGTGGGGGGATTGAAGCAGTGCGGTTACAGAGCGATGCCTCGGGTAGAACAGACGTTTCCCCCATTGCGGCATCGTCTCTGAAGGCTCCGTCCTTGCCCTCCAAGCCGCTACGAACAACTTCAGCGCTTGTGGGCAAGGGGTACGTGGCAGCGGGTCAGGCTGGTGCATGTCTGCACACCATGTCGGTGTAACAGGCATACCAGGCTGACCTGCTGAAGGTGATGGATGAGTGCGAGGCCATGAGCTCCGATGACATCACGGAGCACAGGAGAACCGCTGATTTGGCTCTCTGCGCCACCAAGGAGATCACCCGTGCTATTGGGTGGTCTATGACAGCCATGGTGGCAGCAGAGAGGCATCTCTGGTTGACTCTGTCTGACATTAAAGATAAAGACAGGGTCTTTCTATTGGATGCCCCGCTTGCACCTCTGGGTCTGTTCGGCGACGCCGTCGAGTCCGTCGTCGACAGACACCGGGAGGCTCGTAGATGCCCATGGCCCAGGGCTTATGAGGGTAGCCCCCACTGGAGGGGAACGTTTTCACCATGGTTCCCGGTGCCTGTTCCTCGCCAGTGCCCTCAGGAGGTCGGTCCGCCAACCCTGGTGCTCCAGGGCGCAGCGATCTCCAGCGAGCATACATCTCAGTTTCTTCTGCCCGGAAGCGCGGGACTGAGATGCTCGCCACCCCTTCGGGGGTCTCTAGAGCAGCTAGTTCGGCCGTCCCCTGCCGGTGCTCTGATTACACCAGAGGCCAGTCTCGAGAGACTGGTTCCCTTAGTAGACCATTTGGCAGCATGGAAACTACTGCCAAATGTGTCATGATGGGTCCTGCAGACTGTAGAGAGAGGCTACAGAATCCAGTTCGGTTCTCCACCGCCTGGATTCAACGGGGTTTTTCACACTCTGGTGGGCCCCGAGCAGGCTCTGGTAATGGAACAAGAAGTAGACACTCTCTTGAGGAAGGAGGCCATCGAGATGGTCCCTCTCCACGAAAGGGAATCCGGGTTCTACAGCCGGTACTTCATAGTTCCAAAGAAGGATGGGGGGTTGCGTCCAATTTTAGATCTGCGTCAGCTGAACTGCTCAGTCATGCGACTGAAGTTCAAGATGCTGACATTCAAACAGGTCATGTCTCAGATCAGGTCCGAGGACTGGTTTTTCACGATCGATCTAAAGGACGCATACTTCCATGTCTCCATCCTTCCCACTCACTGGAAGTTCCTGAGGTTTGCTTTCGGGGGCGAATCTTACCAGTATCGGGTTCTTCCGTTTGGCCTAGCACTCTCACCCTGCACTTTCTCGAAGAGTGTGGATGCTGCGTTAGCTCCTTTGCGGCTACAGGGCATCCGCATACTCAATTACATCAACGATTGGTTGATTCTCGCTCAATCAGAGCAGATGGCGGTTCGGCATCGAGATTTTGTTCTTGCCCACATGAAAGTGCTGGGGTTAAGACTGAACGCCAAGAAAAGTGTGCTTTCTCCGGCTCTGAGAACCACTTATCTGGGCGTGGTCTGGGATTCGACCACTATGCAGGCACATATGTCACCTGCTCGGATCGAGTCGATCCTCACTGCAGTCACGATAATGAGAGTAAGAGATCGCCATGTGTTGGTGTGCACCGACAACACAGCGGTGGTCTCTTACATCAACCACCAAGGAGGTCTGCGTTCACACCCCCTGTACAGGCTGGCGTACCAGATCCTTGGGTGGTCCCAGGACAAACTCTTCTCGCTGAGAGCAGTTCGCACTCCTGGGCATCTCAATATGGGAGCAGACATCCTGTCGAGGCAGGGGCCGAGTTCCGGGGAACGGATACTTCACCCCGATGTGGTGAAGCAGAGCTGGAGAGTGTTTGGCCAGGCACAGGTGGACCTCTTCGCTACTCAGGAGACAGCGCAATGTCCCCTCTGGTACTCTCTAATTCATCCAGCTCCACTGGGGCTGGATGCCAAGGTACAGATGTGGCCGAGGCTTCATGGCCTTTCCCCGATTGTTCTGCTCCCGGGAGTTCTGGCGAGAGTGCGCCGGGACGAGGTCAGTCTACTTCTGGTAGCACCGTTCTGGCTGGGCCGAGTATGGTTCTCGGACCTGATTTCTCTCCTCGACGGCTCTCCATGGGAGATTCCCGTCAAGAAGGATCTCCTCTCACAGGCAGGGGTCTTTCACCCCCGCCCGGAGTTATGGAAGCTGTGGGTATGGCCTCTGAGGGGGCACAGCTCATAGCTTCCGGTCTCTCAACCGAGGTTGTTGAGACCATACTCCAATCCAGAGCTCCCTCAACGAGGAAACTGTACGCCCTGAAGTGGAGACTCTTCACTTCATGGTGCGGAGAACACCAGCTCAATCCAGTCAACTGCCCGATTGGTACAGTTCTGGAGTTCCTGCAGGCCCGACTCTCCACAGGGTTGACCCACTCCACCTTGAAGGTTTATGTGGCGGCAATATCGGCCTACCACGCCTCTCTTGGTGGACAGTCAGTGGGCAGAAACCCCCTGGTTACACGTTTCCTCCGTGGTGCGCTGAGGCTGAGGCCTCCAGTACGGCCCCGTGTGCCACCTTGGGACCTGGCGGTGGTGCTCGAGGCTCTCTGTAGGCCTCCCTTCGAGCCTATCGAGGAGATTTCTGATCGCCATCTCACTCTAAAGACTACATTTCTGTTGCCGATATCTTCTCTAAAGAGAGTGGGGGATCTTCAGGCCCTCTCAGTGGCCCCTACTCATTTAGGCTTTGCGCCTGGCATGGCCAAAGCCTTTCTATACCCTAGAACAGGGTATGTTCCGAAGGTCCCCTCCTCAGCACCACAGCCTATAGTACTGCAGGCTTTCTGTCCTCCTCCCTTTCGGGAGCCTGACCAGCAGAAGCACAATTGCTTGTGTCCAGTGTGAGCACTGGACGCATACATCCAAAGAGCTGCCCTGTGGAGAAAGGGGGACCAATTGCTAGTCTGCTACGGTCCCCCCAAGAGAGGTCTGCCGGCTACAAAGCAGACCCTCAGCCGATGGATTGTGGATGCCATTAACATTTCTTTTGAGTCCTCTCAGCTCCCCTCGCCGATGGGAGTCAGAGCTCATTCAACTCGGAGTGTGGCGGCCTCCAAGGCCTTTCTCGCAGGTGTCCCGATACAGGACATCTGCAACGCTGCGGGTTGGTCCACGCCTCTGACCTTCATCGGGTTTTATGGCCTCGATATGCGGGCCACTCCAGGCTCTTCCGTTCTCTCGCCCTTGTCGTGCTCCTGAGGGATACACACAGGGCAGGGACTTGGAAGTCTGGCAGCGAGGGCATCTCGTTCCCCAAAGCGTCTTACCGGATGCAGCTGGAGTTCCTGAAGAGGAACGCCTCAGGTTACGTATGTAACCCTAGTTTCTCGAAGGAACGAGACGCTGCATCTCGGTGCCACATCCCTGCCAGCATTTTGCTTCATTCTTTGAAGCTGATGTCGGCTGCATCGCACGTGCTTTTATACTAGCTGGTCATTACGTCACCCCGTCCGTGACGTCTCGCTCATCATTTGGACTGATCACACACGATATTCAGAGCCGCTCACGCTGGAGACGTTCCCCAAAGCGTCTTACCGGATGCAGCGTCTCGTTCCTTCGAGGAACCAGGGTTACATACGTTAGCTGAAGGTAAAGTGCACACACACTGTTTCCCTGGTGCTCGTGTTCTCGATGTTTCTGCGCAGATACCCGCGATCCTGAAGGACGACGAGAGCGTCGGAGCGGTCGTGCTGTACGCGGGCGTGAACGACACCAAGCTGCGGCAGACGGAGACACTGAAGAGGGACTTAAGGAGCCTGATCGAAACGGTACACAGCACATCGGCCCCAACGATGATCATCGTGTCAGGACCGCTTCCCACGTACCAACGAGGACACGAAAGGTTCAGTAGACTGTTTGCTTTAAACAAATGGTTATTGTCATGGTGTAAAGAACAGAAACTGCTCTTTGTTAATAATTGGAATCTTTTCTGGGAGCGTCCTAGGCTTTTCCGTGCTGATGGCCTGCACCCCAGCAGAGTCGGAGCGGAACTCCTGTCGGACAACATCTCCAGGACGCTACGCTCCATTTGACTAGTAAGCCAATTCTCAAATAACTGCTATGATGACTTTTGTTCTACCCACTTAAATAATAGAAGTAATTGCTTTGTCCAGTCTATACATACTGTGTCTGTTCCCCGAATAGTGAGGTCAAAATATAAATTTAACGCAGGATCTAGAAAAAATCTGATCGTGATTAAACAGAAGAATTCTAAATAAATGAACAAAAACAATTTTTAAAGCTTGGGCTCCTAAACATTAGATCACTCACACCCAAAGCAGTCATTGTAAATGAAATGATCACAGATAATAGTTTTGATGTACTCTGTTTGACTGAAACCTGGCTTAAACCAAATGATTTTATTGGTCTAAATAAGTATACTCCACCAAGCTACTGTTATAAGGATGAGCCCCGTCAGATTGGTCGTGGTGGCGGTGTTGCAACAATATATAGTGATATTCTCAATGTAACTCAGAAAACAGATACAGGTTTAACTCATTCGAAATACTTCTGCTTAATGTTACACTGTCAGATATGCAAAAGAAATCTCTCCTATCTCTTGCTCTGGCTACTGTGTATAGACCGCCAGGGCCATATACAGAATTCCTAAAAGAATTTGCAGATTTCCTCTCAGACCTATTGGTTAATGCTGATAAAGCACTAATTGTCGGAGATTTTAACATTCACGTTGATAATACAAATGATGCGTTAGGACTTGCAAGTCCTAATAAACTCTTTTGGAGTCAAGCAAAACGTCACCGGGCCCACTCATCGTTATAATCACACGCTAGATTTATTTATATCGCATGGAATTGATCTTACTGATATAGATATCATACTGCACGTGATGATGTTACTGACCATTTCCTTGTATCGTGCATGCTGCATATTACTAATATTAACTGTAGGGCCCTACGTTATCGTCCAGGCAGAACTATTGTTCCAGCCACTAAAGACAGATTCACAAATAACCTGCCTGATTTATCTCAACTGCTCTGCTCTGCTGTGCTCTGCACTGCTCTACCCTTAAATACAAATGAACTAGACAAAATGACTAGCAACATGGGAACTATCTTCTCTAATACGTTAGAAACTGTTGCCCCCATCAAATTAAAAAAGGTTAGAGAAAAATGTGCTGCGCCATGGTACAACAGTTATACCCATTCTCTCAAGAAAAAACTCGTAATCTTGAGCGCAATTGGAGAAAAACTAACTTGGAAGTTTTTAGAATTGCGTGGAAAAACAGTATGTCCAGCTATAGAAAGGCTCTAAAGGCTGCCAGGACCGAGCATATCCGCAAACTCATAAATAATAACCAAAATAATCCAAGGTTTTTATTTAGCACAGTGGCTAGATTAACAAATAACCAGACATCACCCGATCTAAATATTCCCTCACAGTTTAATAGTAATGACTTTATGAATTTCTTCACTGATAAAATAGATAACATCAGAGATACAATAACTAATGTAGATTCTACGGCGTCTAGTAATTCAGCTTCATTCATCGCACCCAAAGAAAAACTGCTGTGCTTTACAACTATAGGGACAGGAAGAGCTAAAAAGATTTTTTATATTACGACCTGATGGCGCCGCACATGGCTGCTTCGGTTTGTTGCTCGTTGGTACTTTTTCTGATTTTGTTTGTTTGTCCTGTCTTAAGCAACGATTTTCCAATCAGCTTCGCTAGAAACGAACTCTTGGACATAAGAAATAGCACACCAGATAACCTTTTGCCGATGTTTGAACATTCAGACGTTTTACTGGACATTTTAGTCGGAGGAGCTGCGTTCCTATTCAAGAGCTCCAGGTGACGCAAGCGAGGGAAGCGCGCTGGTGCGCTCGTGAAAACCAGACAGCCCGGTTTAAGGACTTTGCTGCCGAGTATTCATTACATTTATGCATTTAGCAGACACTTTTATCCAAAGCGACTTACAGTGCATTCAGGCTATACATTTTTATTTTTATTTTATCAGTATGTGTGTTCCCTGGGAATCGAACCCACAACCTTTTGCGCTGCTAACGCAATGCTCTACCACTGAGCCACAGGAACACCTGGCGAATTGCAAATAAATCAGACGAACTACAACTCCTCACCCGCACAAACAAGGACTTTTTAAACTCTGCTGCGCTTTGTTTCACGGAAACCTGGCTGAAAGGAGCTATCCCGGACAGCGCGCTTCATCTATCCGGATTCCAGCTGTTCAGAGCAGACAGAGTCACCGAATCGTCGGGGAAAACGAGAGGCGGTGGACTATGTTTTTACATCAATGAAGGCTGGTGTACAGACGTGACAGTTTTAAAGAAGATGTGCTGCCCAAACATGGAAGCTCTCTTTATCAACTGTAAGCCTTTTTATTCACCACGGGAGTTTTGCTCGTTCATTCTGGTGAGTGTATACAACCCCAAATCAGAAAAAGTTGGGACAGTATGGAAAACGCAAATAAAAAAAGAAAGTAGTGATTTCTAAATTTACTTTGACTTGTATTTCATTGCAGACAATATGAACACAAAATATTTCATGTTTTGTCTGGTCAACTTCATGTCACTTGTAAATATACATCCTTTCCTGTCAATCAGACTTGCAACACATTCCAAAAAAAGTTGGGACAGTAAAGCATTTACCACTTTGTAATGTTGCCATTCCTTTTCACAACACTTAAAAGACGTTTAGGGACTGAAGACACCAAGTGATGAAGTGTTTCAGGTGTAATTTTGTCCCATTCTTCCTGCAAACAAGTCTTAAGGTGGGCAACAGTACGGGGTCTTCGTTGTCGCATTTTGCGCTTCAAAATGCGCCACACATTCTCTATTGGAGACAGGTCGGGACTGCAGGCAGGCCAGTCAAGTACCCGTACCCTCTTCCTCCGCAGCCAGGACTTTGTAATGTGTGCAGAATGTGGTTTTGCATTGTCTTGTTGAAATATGCATGGACGTCCCTGGAAAAGATGTCTTCTTGAAGGCAGCATATTGTGCTCCAAAATCTCTATGTACTTTTCAGCATTAATGGTGCCATCACAGAAGTGCAAGTTACCTTTGCCAAGGGCACTGACACAACCCCATACCATGACAGACCCTGGCTTTTGGACTTGTTGCTGGTAACAGTCTGGATGATCCTTTTCTTCTTTGGTCCGGAGCACACGGCGTCCATTCCTCCCAAAAAATACCTGAAATACTGATTCATCTGACCACAGTACACGTTTCCACTGTGTGATGGTCCATCCCAGATGCCTCCGAGCCCAGAGAAGTCGACGGCGCTTCTGGACACTGTTAACATAGGGCTTCCTTTTAGCACAGTACAGTTTTAACTGGCATTTGTGGATGTAACTACGTATTGTGGTACTTGACAAAGGTTTGCCAAAGTAGTCCTGAGCCCATGTGGTGATATCGCTTATAGATGAATGACGATTCTTGATGCAGTGCCGCCTGAGGGATCGGAGATCACTGTTGTTCAGCTTAGGCTTGCGCCCTTGTCCTTTACGCACTGAAATTCCTCCAGATTCCTTGAATCTTTTAATTATGTTATGCACTGTTGAAGGTGAAATATCCAAATCTCTTCCTATCTTTCTTTGAGGAACATAGTTTTTAAACATTTCAATAATTTTCTCACGTATTTGTTGGCAAACTGGCGATCCTCTGCCCATCTGTGCTCCTAAAGGACTAGACCTTTCTTGGATGCTGCTTTTGTACCAAATCATAATTACAATCACCTGTTGACATCAACTGTTTCAAATCACATCATTATTTAACCAATTTACCTCATTAATAACACTAAATTGCTCCTGTCCCAACTTTTTTTTTGGAATGTGTTGCAGGTCTGAATGACAGGAAAGGATGTGTATTTACAAATGACATGAAGTTGACCAGACAAAACATGAAATATTTTGTGTTCATATTGTCTGCAATGAAATACAAGTCAAAGTAAATTTAGAAATCACTACTTTCTTTTTTTATTTGCGTTTTCCATACTGTCCCAACTTTTTCTGATTTGGGGTTGTACATTCCTCCTGACGCGCGTGTGAGCTCGGCGCTAGAACTGTTGGCCGACCAAATCACACACACAGAGCAGCGTTACCCGGACTCTTTCATTGTAATTCTCGGTGATTTTAACAAAGCTAATCTCACACGCGAACTGCCTAAATACAGACAGCACATCACATGCCCCACCAGAGACAGCAATATACTGGACCATTGTTACACTGTTTTAAAGGATGCATACCACTCTGTCCCCCATGCAGCGCTGGGACTCTCTGATCACTGTTTGGTTCATCTCCTACCAGCCTATAGGCAGAAACTTAAATCTTCTAAGCCTATCTTAAGAACTGTAAAGAGATGGACTGCTGAAGCAGAGCAGGATCTACAAGCCTGCTTCGAACTTACTGATTGAGTGTTTTTGAGGCTGCAGCTACTGATTTGGATGAACTCACTGACACCGTGACATCCTACATTAGTTTCTGTGAGGACATGTGTGTACCCACCAGGACTTATTTAACATTTAACAACGACAAACCATGGTTCAGTACAAAACTCAAACAGCTTCGCCTGGCCAAAGAGGACGCCTACAGGAGTGGGGGAAAAGCCTTGTACAAACAGGCCAAATACACACTGAATAGGGAGATAAGAGTGGCAAAGAAGAACTACACTGAAAAGCTAAAAAAAACAGCTTTCAAGTAATGACTCTACATCAGTGTGGAAAGGCCTGAAAGCCGTTACCAGCTACAAGACCCCTCCCCCCAGCACTGAGGCCAATCAGCAACTGACTGAAGACCTGAACAATTTTTACTGTAGGTTTCAAAAACAAACCCACAATCCAAAAACCATCCCACAACACAGCCATCAACACCCTCCCCCTCCCTCCCCCCTACTGTTTCTCAGCCTGTAATCAAGATCTGTGAAGAAGATGTAAGCAAAGTCTTCAGGAGACAGAAGATAAGGAAAGCCAAAGGCCCAGACGGTGTCTCTCCAGCCTGCCTCAAAGCCTGTGCGGTTCAGCTATCATCCATCTTCACATTGATCTTCAATAGATCACTGGAGCTGTGTGAAGTCCCCTCCTGCTTCAAACGCTCCACCATCATCCCTGTACCCAAGAAACCAAAAATCACAGGACTTAATGACTACAGACCTGTTGCTTTAACGTCTGTGGTGATGAAGTCATTTGAGAGGCTCGTGTTGGCTCACCTGAAGGACATTACTGGACCCTTGCTGGACCCCCTGCAGTTTGCTTACTGAGCAAACAGGTCTGTGGATGATGCAGTCAACATGGGATTGCACTACATCCTCCAAAATCTAGACAAACCAGTGACTTATGCAAGGATCCTGTTTGTGGACTTCAGCTCCGCTTTCAACACCATCATCCCGGACACCCTACAGAATAAACTGCAGACGATACCACACTCATCGGCCTCATCCAGGACGGTGACGAGTCTGCCTACAGACAGGAGGTTAAGGAGCTGGCTGTCTGGTGCAGTCTAAACAACCTGGAGCTCAACACGCTTAAAACTGTGGAGATGATCGTGGACTTCAGGAGAAACCCCCCAGCTCTCCCCCCACTCACTATCATGAACAACTCTGTGAATGCAGTGGAGTCATTCAGGTTCCTGGGAACCACCATCTCTCAGGACCTGAAGTGGGACACTCACATCAACTCCATCGTGAAAAAGGCCCAGCAGAGAATGTACTTTCTTCGTCAACTGAAAGTTCAACCTGCCACAGGCGCACATGACACAGATTTACTCTGCTGTTATTGAGTCGGTTCTGTGCTCTTCTATAACTGTATGGTTTGGGTCAGCCAGCAAATCAAATATAAGAAGACTGTAGCGGACTGTTAGGACAGCAGAAAGGATCATTGGTGTGCACCTGCCCAGCCTTCAGGATTTGTACTACTCCAGAGTGAAGAAACGGGCAGGTAACATCATCACAGACCCCTCTCACCCTGGACACGACCTGTTTGCGCTTCTCCCTTCAGGCAGACGCTACAGATCTCTGTGCACTAGAACATCTAGGCATAAAAACAGTTTTTTCTCCTATGCCATCTCCAGCCTAAACAACTAACACAGGAATTATTACCTGTGTTCTGTAATTCATCCCCCATCTCTAATTATTTACTCTCTCTAGTACTATGTAAATATGTATGCATAATTTTCTATACAGCTGTCTATATAGAGCAAATAAGGCACAAATCTGTACATAAATCTTCTGTCCCAGATTCAGACACATTATTATTATTATTATTATTATTGTTAAGGCTTATTTAAATGTTCTGTTCTCATGTCAGATATGTATGTTTATATGTATGTATGCATGTATGTACCAAAAGCTTCTTAAAAACCACAACAAATCCCTCGTGTGTTTGCACACACTTGGCGAATAAAGCTGATTCTGATTCTGATTCTGAAATAAACTTATCACCACATCTAAACCAACAACATGTCTATTAGATCCTGTACCCACTAGTCAAGTCAAGTCTTCTTTATTGTCAATTCTTCCACATGTACAGCACATACATACAGAGAAATGAAATTGCGTTACTCTCAGACCCTTGGTGCATACAGTTAACATTAAACACTGACAGTAGACATTCAAATACAGATAAATACAGTTTAAACATATGTACATACAAACTATACAGATATACAAATGAGGGCATTGTAGAAAAAGAAAAAAAAGAGATAGATAAAGTGGCATAAGGCACATGGCAGATAGAGTGCAAACCAGTTAAATAAAACAAAACTGTGCAGATATATGTGTAGTGCAAAAAAAGAACAGTCTTTTATCAGACTGTCAGAAGAGGTAGTTTGCAGTCAATGCTGGATGAGGTAGTGATCAGTCCAATGCTGCACAAAGTTACTGGTGCGGGTCACAGTTTGTAAGTGTGTGGGGGGGGGGGGTGGAAGGTCCTGGGGATGTGGGGAGCTGGGGGGGGGGTAGTAGTGTCAGAGTTCAGTGTTGCGTGGGGTAAAAGAGGGGAGGGGGGGCAAGGACAGGAGGGAGTTCAGCTTCCTGACAGCCTGATGTATGAAGCTGTCCTTCAGTCTGCTGGTCCTCACCTGGAGACTCCGCAGTCTCCTCACTGATGGCAGCAGACCTAAGAAGCTGTGTGTCGGGTGGGTGGGATCACCTGCAATGCAGAGGGCTTTGCGGGTGAGACGGGTGCTGTAAATGTCCTGGAGGGAGTGGAGAGAGACACCAACGATCTTCTCAGCTGCTCTCACTATGCGTTGAAGTGACTTGCGGCAGGATGCGTTGCAAGCACCATACCACACAGTGATGCAGCTAGTCAGGATGCTCTTGATGGTGCCTCTGTAGAAGGTGCACATGATGGGGGTCGGGGCTCTGGCTCTTCTGAGTTTGTGGAGGAAGTAGAGACACTGCTGTGCTTTCTTGGCCAGTGCCGCAGTGTTGTTAGTCCAGGAGACGTCCTCTGTGATGTGCACACCCAGGAACTTGGTGCTGCTCACTCTCTCCACAGTCGCACCGTTGATGGTCAGAGGAGCATGCTGAGTGTGCACTCTCCTGAAGTCAACAACAATCTCCTTCGTCTTCTCCACATTCAGGGAGAGATTGTTGTCCCTGCACCACCCGGCCAGGCGGCTCACCTCGCTCCTGTAGTTTGTCTCATCTCTGTTGCTAATGAGACCCACCACTGTCGTGTCATCCGCAAACTTAATGAAAAGGTTAGAGTTGTGTGACGGTGTGCAGTCGTGGGTCAGCATAGTGAAGAGGAGGGGGCTCAGCACACATCCTTGGGGGGCCCCCTGTGTTCAGTGTGATGGTGCTGGATGTGTTAATGCCGACCCGTACTGCCTGAGGTCTCCCGGTCAGGAAGTCCAACAGCCAGATGCACAGAGAGGTGTTGAGCCCCAGCTGGACCAATTTGTGAGTGAGCTGTTGAGGGATGATTGTGTTGAATGCTGAACTGAAGTCTATGAACAGCATCCTGACATATGAGTCTTTTTTGTCCAGATGTGTGAGGGCTGGGTGGAGGGCAGTGGCGATGGCATCATCGGTCGAGCGGTTGGACCTATATGCAAACTGGAAGGGGTCCAGGGACAGGGGGAGGACCGACTTGATGTGTTGCATGACTAGCCGTTCAAAGCACTTCATGAGAATAGGAGTGAGTGCTACTGGACGGTAGTCATTGAAGCAGGATGGAGATGACTTCTTTGGAATGATGGTGGTAGCTTTGAAGCATGTGGGGACAACAGCCTGACTTAGTGAGATGTTGAAAATGTCTGTGAAGACATCAGTGAGTTCCACTGCACAGTCTCTCAGTACACGCCCAGGAATGTTGTCAGGACCCGGAGCTTTGCGTGCATTGATCCTGCTGAGGGATCTCCTCACGCTGTCTGGGGACAGCATCATCACCTGGTCGCCGGGAGGAGGTGGAGTCTTCTGTGCAGTGGTGCTGTTTTGTGCCTCAAAGCGAGCAAAGAAGGCATTCATTCAGGGGGGATGGTGCTGTCACAGGTCTGTGGTGGGGGCTTGTAGTAGAGGTCTTCACGGGTCCAAAAATTCGTACCCGAACCCGAAGAGACCCGTAAATATGCTGCACGGAACCGACCCGGACCCGTATTTTATTTGAAAGTGGGACCCGAACCCGTGCAGACCCGAGAAATGCCTTAAATGTACTACCCGGACCCGACGCGGACCCGACCATTATTCAAAAGTTGGACCCGAACCCGGCTGGAAAGACACAGACCCGACTGCACCCGTCCCGATCGGCACATATTGCACAGCAAATGTTATTAAGACAATAAACGTTGCGAAGAAAAAAAACATTTTTCCTTAACTACTGTTAGTAGCCCTCTCCCTGACTGCGATGCATACAATCCTCCTTGTCAATAAATGTCCATCCATGTTAGGCTGTTCCTCTCTCTTGCCGTCTGAAAGAGCCTTCTTAATCCACTCATTATTCCAGCTTCAAAAGTCTACTTGCTGTCACGGAGACGGATGACTAATGCAACTTCGCAGTTTTTTTTTTTCTTTTGGTTGGTTGTATTAAAGACTCGGAGCAATACATTTTTTTTTAGCAAAAAACGCAGAGAATTAGAAGTTCGTTACACTTTACTGCATGCGTGTTCAATAACAGGTGCATCTCTTCAGTTTTGTTTCAGCTTTTTTTTTCACATCACTCATGAAGAAATCCATGATCACCGTCCGTTTGCAGTACTACATTAACTCCGCCCGCACTCTGCTTCTGGCGGCTGAGGTAACTCGTGTTAGTTTTTTCTTCCACCTTATTTCCCGCTCACACTTTTCTCATCCTAATTTTACAAACTGCAAGTTAAACACACGCATGCTGACTGACACTGATCTCTCGCGGGTGCGGTGTTCTCCGATCGACTCGGGTATTACACACAATGTTAAACAGACCCGGGACCCGAAGTAATAGATTGGGAACCGACCCGGACCCGACTGACCATTTAAAATATAGACCCGAACCCGTACGGGTCCCGGGTCGGGTCCCGGGTCCTCGGGTCTCGGGTCCTCCGTGAAGACCTCTAGCTTGTAGTCCGTAATGGTCTGTATCCCCTGCCACAGGCTCCGAGTGTCTCTGCTGTCGCTGAAACGATGGGCTATCCTCCTGGAGTACTGTCTCTTGGCCTCTCTGATGCCGCGGGATAGGTTGGCCCTAGCTGTCTTCAGGCCCTCCTCATCTCCAGCTCTAAAGGCAGCGTTCCGAGCCTTCAGAAGTCTGTAGACCTCCCCTGTCAGCCACGGCTTCTGGTTGGCCCGGACAGTGATAGTCTTTGTGACCGTTACATCATCAATGCACTTGGTGATGTAGGCAGTGACAGTCTCTGAGTACTCTTGGAGGTCTGTGGTGTTGTTGTATGTGGCAGCCTGCTTAAACATATTCCAGTCCGTGGTGTCAAAACAGTCTTGAAGTGCCTCTGACGACCCTTCCGGCCACACTTGTATCTGTTTGTGTACACTAAATTACTGAAAGAGTTACCTGTAGCAGAAGAACCGCTTCTCAATATTATTAACTCATCGTTATCTTTAGGTCACATCCCAAAACCATTCAAGTTGGCAGTTATTAAGCCTCTTATTAAGAACTAGATCTTAGTGAACTGGCAAATTACAGACCCATCTCAAATCTTCCGTTTATGTCTAAAATTTTAGAAAAAGTTGTGTCTGCTCAATTGTGCTCCTTCTTGCAAAAAAATGATCTCTGTGAAGAATTTCAGTCAGGTTTCAGGCCCCGCCATAGCACAGAAACTGCACTTGTTAAGATTACAAATGACTTGCTTATTGCGTCTGACCAAGGCTGCATCTCATTGCTAGTTTTACTTGATCTTAGTGCTGCGTTCGACACTATAGATCAGGGCTCCTCAAATCTGGACCTCGAGAGCCACTTTCCTGCAGAGTTTAGCTGTAACCCTAATCAAACACACCTGAACATGCTAATCAATGTCTTCAGGATCATTAGAAAATCACAGACAGGTGAGTTTGATCAGGGTTGGAGCTAAACTCTGCAGTGGATTGGACCTCCAGGGTAAGATTTGAGGAACCCTGCTATAGATCATGACATACTCAAAGATCGATTACAAAACTATATGGGTATTCAAGGGCAGGCTTTAAGATGGTTTAGATCCTACCTGTCCGATCGCTACCACTTTGTTTATTTAAACGGGGAGTCATCTCAATTATCACCAGTAAAGTATGGAGTACCACAAGGATCTGTCCTAGGTCCTCTGCTATTTTCAATATACATGTTGCCCCTTGGTAATATTATTAGAAAATATGGGATTAGTTTCCATTGCTATGCTGATGATACTCAACTATACTGTATATCTCAACAAGACCAGATGAAACTTCTAAATTATCTAAGTTATCCGAGTGTGTTAAAAATGTAAAAGATCGGATGACCAATAATTTTCTCCTATTAAATTCAGATAAGACCAAAAAACAGTACACAGAATCTCTTGGATTACAATTTGCAACTAGACGGATGTCCTGTTACTTCCTCTACAGTCAAAAATCTGGGTGTTATATTAGACAGCAACTTGTCTTTTGAAAAACATATTTCCAATGTTACAAAAACAGCATTCTTCCATCTTAGAAACATTGCCAAGCTACGGAACATGTTACCTGTTTCTGATGCAAAAAAGCTAGTTCATGCATTCATGACCTCTAGACTGGACTATTGTAATGCACTGCTAGGTGGTTGTCCTGCATCTTCAATAAACAAGCTACAGGTAGTCCAAAATGCAGCGAGTCCTTACCAGGTCAAGAAAATATGATCATATTATCCCAATTTTACAGTCTCTGCACTGGCTACCTATTAAGTTCCGTATCAGTTACAAAATATTATTACTTGCCTATAAGGCCCTAAATGGTTTAGCTCCTGCGTGCCTAACTAGTCTTCTATCTCGCTACAATCCATCATGCTCCCTAAGGTAGCAAAACTCTGGACTCTTGGTAGTACCTAGAATAGCAAAGTCCACTAAAGGAGGTAGAGCTTTTTCATATTTGGCTCCCAAACTCTGGAATAGCCTTCCAGATAACGTTCGGGGTTCAGACACACTCTCTCTGTTTAAATCTAGATTAAAGTCACATCTCTTTAGCCAAGCATTCACATAATGCATTCATATAATGCATCTCATAATCTTGTACTGCAGTTATATCTGATCAAACTCACATTTTTATTCTTTAGCTTGGGTTGAACAAATAATTTTTGCTTGGATGGAACAACAGCTACGCTAATTATGTATCTTTGTTTCTCTGTTTCTGCCCAGCCCTTAAATGATCTGAGATGACCGAAAACCTGAGAAGAGTTGATGCCAACCCCTCAGAGGACCTCAGAGGATGCCAACCTCTGATCCCCCAACAACATTTACATTTACATTTAGTCATTTGGCAGACGCTTTTATCCAAAGCGACTTACAATTGGGGAGTACATAAAGCGATTCATCATGAAGAGGCAATCAGACAGAGGAAGTGCTCGTAACACCAAGTCTCAGTCATTGTTCAAATAAGTACAAGCTAGCAAGGGAAGGAGAGAAAGATAAAGGGAAAGTTTTTTTTTTTTTTTTTTTTTTTTTTTTTAAAGTTTAGGATGAAGTCAAGTAGTACCGAAAGAGATGAGTCTTCAGTTGTTGCTTGAAGATTGACAGGGATCCAGCATTCCGGATAGGGGTGGGAAGATTATTCCACCATCCAGGAATGGTGAATGAGAATGTTCTGGAGAGTGATTTTGAGCCTCTCTGTGATGGTACCACAAGGCGTCGCTCACTAGCAGATCTCAGACTTCTGGAGGGGATGTAGATTTGTAATAGTGCGTGGAAGTAGGAGGGTGCTGAGCCTGTGGTCGTTCTGTATGCAAGCATCAGAGTCTTGAACTTGATGCGAGCTGCCACTGGTAGCCAGTGCAGTGAGATGAAGAGAGGTGTAACATGGGTTCTTTTGGGCTCATTGAAGACCAGTCGTGCCGCTGCATTCTGAATCATTTGTAGAGGTTTGATTGTGTTTGATGGAAGACCAGCCAGAAGGGCATTGCAGTAGTCCAGCCTAGAAATTACAAGGGCCTGGACAAGAAGTTGCGCAGCATGCTCTGTCAGGAAGGGCCTGATTTTTCTGATGTTGTGTAGCGCAAACCTGCAAGATCGAGCAGTCTTTGCAATGTGCTCTTTGAAGGTCAGCTGGTCATCAAAGATTACACCAAGATTTCTGACCGAAGTTGATGGGGTAATTATTGATGTGCCTAATTGAATCGAGAAGTCATGCTGTAGAGTCGGAGTGGCAGGGACGACAAGTAGCTCAGTCTTTGCCAGGTTGAGCTGTAGGTGATGTTCTTTCATCCATGCCGAGATGTCCGCCAGGCAGCCTGAGATCCGTGCAGCTACCGTTGTATCATCTGGTTGAAAAGAGAGATAGAGCTGTGTGTCATCGGCGTAGCAATGGTAGGAGAAGCCATGTGCCTGTATGATGGGTCCCAGTGATGTAGTGTATGTTGAGAAGAGGAGGGGTCCAAGAACCGATCCCTGAGGAACCCCAGTGACCAGTTGATGTGCTTTGGATACCTCCCCACCCCAGGCCACCCTGAAGGACCTACCGGTGAGATAGGATTCAAACCAGCGAAGTGGAATCCCAGTGATGCCCAGCGATGAGAGGGTGGACAGGAGGATCTGATGATTAACAGTGTCAAAAGCAGCAGAAAGATCGAGCAGAATGAGGACTGATGATTTGGAATTGGCCTTTGCGACTCTTAGGGCTTCAGTGACTGAGAGTAGCGCAGTCTCTGTTGAATGGCCACTCCTGAAACCTGACTGTTTATCATCCAGTTTGTTGTACTGTGAAAGGAACCGTGAGAGCTGGTTGAAGACAACTCGTTCGAGTGTTTTCGCTACGAATGGAAGGAGAGAGACAGGTCTGTAGTTTTCTAAAAGAGAAGTGTGTAATGTAGGTTTTTTGAGCAGTGGGGTTACCCGGGCCTGCTTGTACGCTGTGGGGAAGATGCCAGTGCGGAGAGATGTGTTGATAATGTGTGTGAGTGCCGGTAAGAGTGTGGGAGAGATTGCTTGGAGAAGGTGAGAGGGGATTGGGTCAAGAGGACATGTTGTGGGATGGCAGGAGAGGAGAAGTTTGGATACTTCCGCCTCGGTGAGGGGACAGAAGGAGAAGATGGGAGTTTGAGCAGTGGATGTGGTTGGTTGGAGGTCCTGTGTGTGTGGAGTTGAGAACTGGTTACCGATTGTTCTAGTTTTGTCGGTGAAAAAAGTGGCAAAGTCGTCAGCTGTTATAGAAGTGGTGGGCGGTGGTGGAGGGGGACAGAGGAGAGAATTAAATGTTCTGAAGAGATCACGCATGTCTGGAGCACTGTTGATCTTGTTGTGGAAGTGTGAGGATTTGGCAGTGTGGACTTCAGTAGAGAAAGACGAAAGCAAAGACTGGTACCTAGTCAGGTCCGACGGATCGTTTGATTTGCGCCATTTTCTCTCTACCGTTCTGAGTGTGGTCCGATGCTCACGAAGAACATCGGATAACCAGGGGTTAGAAGGGGTAGCCCGTGCTGGCCTGGAGGAGAGAGGACAAATGTCGTCTAGACAAGAGGTTAAGGTAGAGCATAAAGTGTCAGTAGCTGCATTCACATCCAGAGATGTGAAATGGATAGGTGAGGGAAGAGAGGAGGATACTACAGAGGAAAGAAGGGTGGGGGAAAGGGAGCTTAGATTACGTCTGAAAGTAACCGGTAAGGGAGCTGGTGGCACCTGGGTCGAAAAATGTAAGGTAAATGTAATGAAGAAATGGTCAGAGATATGTAGTGGTTGTACCAGAATGTTATCTGTAGTACAGTTGCGTGTGTAAATTAAATCAAGTTGGCTGCCTGATTTGTGCGTGCTAGTAGTGGTAAGGCGTTTGAGATCAAATGAAGCTAGGAGTGAATGGAAGTCTGTAGCATAAGGCCTGTCTAGGTGAATGTTGAAATCGCCAAAGACTAGGAGTGGAGTGCCATCCTCCATGAAAGAGGACAGCATGCCGTCCAGCTCCTCTAGGAAGGTAGCTAGAGTTTGGCCAGGGGGACGGTAGATTAGTACTATCTGGAGTTTTATAGGGGCCGTTACAGTAATCGCATGAGATTCAAATGAGTTGTGATTGCCTAGGGGAGAATGGGTTGAGTATTTCCATTTGTTTGAAATGAGCAGACCAGTGCCCCCACCCCGGCCAACCTGCCTTGGGGTGTGAGAGAAAGAGAAATTTTGAGAGAGAGCAGCCGGGGTAGCGGAGTCTTCTGGACGAATCCAGGTCTCAGTCAAGCCCAAGATGCTGATAGTGGATTGTAAGGAAAAAGCAGAAATGAAGTCAGCTTTGTTGACAGCTGACTGGCAATTCCAAAGACCCACAGAGAAAGAAAGAGGTGTAGTAGAAGATGTAGCGATCGGGCGCAGGTTAGCAGGATTACGTTGCCGTCTGCGTGTGATTTTGGAGCGTGGTTGGGAGAGAACCGGAATGGTTTCGAAACACATGATAGAGGTGGAGGGATAGAGGATAAGGAAGGAGAGTGTGTGAGGGAAGATAGAAATGATACTTAAGTGTGTGCTCGGTGTCGTTGCTCGGTTGAAGTCGCGCAGGAGAAGTCGTCTGTCTTTACACTCGTTGGTCTTCACACGAGGAGGCTGAGCACGATGGCTGAACGCTTCCGCAGACGCTTCCGCGTCAGCGCACAGACGTCAAATAAATACGGTCTAGGAGACTAGAGTGAAAAAAAGCTGAGGCCGGCTTCTGCTCAGCACAGCCAATAACCTTAAAGGACTGCTAATTGCTGGATACGAAACTAAACACTTCGCGCAATCACACACGCTCGTTCTTAGCTGAGGTGCAAATTATTCAAATTGCCAGCAAGTGCAATCAAAAATATAAACCTCAACGAAAATGCACAATAGAAATAGGTAGGAAACGAAGTATTCCTTTCTAGCAGCAAGTAAATAATTTAAACAACAGAACTGCGAAAAAGTATTACAAACTTACGCGAGCTGCCGTCCTTCTCTTCTGGTGACTAATCGGCTTTCCCCGATTAGTCGGGGAAACAACATACAGAATTAACAAATTTTGCCATAAGTTAATATATTAAGTTACAATGTATAAATATATTGTAGAAACGTA
This sequence comes from Schizothorax lantsangensis, assembly GCA_027422415.1. Lineage (NCBI taxonomy): Eukaryota > Metazoa > Chordata > Actinopteri > Cypriniformes > Cyprinidae > Schizothorax > Schizothorax lantsangensis. The sequence goes on along the minus strand of JAPDDO010000328.1, from coordinate 66,917 downwards.
ATTTCCTGTAAAGCACTTTGCAACGATTGTATCATAATTGAATTGAATTTCAATTGAATTGAAATAACGAATGGGAGTGGAGTTATGAACAAGAATAAGCTTGGCAAGATTTGAAGGTGATTTTAACAAGAGAGCCGATTTTGAAATTCTATGACCCTGAACGTTCCATTAAAATTTCAGCTGATGCTTCACAGACAGGATTGGGAGCAGTACTGCTTCAGAATTATGATGGAGCCTGGCAACCAGTTGCATATGCCTCGCGTTCGATGACTGATGCGGAATGCAGGTATGCACAAATTGAAAAGGAATTGCTTAGCATTACCTTTGCTTGTGAGAGGTTTCATCAGTTTGTGGCAGGACAATCTGTTTATGTGGAGACCGATCATAAACCATTGATTGCATTGTTTAAAAAACCTCTGAATAACTGCCCTTTAAGAATTCAAAGGATGATGATTAAATTACAATGTTATGAATTAACTGTGTTTTACATGCCAGGTAAATTAATGTTCATGGCTGACACCCTGTCCAGAGCTGTCGATCCAACTTCTTCATCTAGTGGGAAATTGACTGAGGATATTCAAGCATATGTGAACATGGTTCTGGAAACCTTGCCTGTCGTTGACTCCAAGATGAATTTAATTGGTAAAGAAAATGAACGAGATCAAGTGCTCCAACAGGTGAAACAGTATGTCATGAATGGCTGGCCAGATAAAAAACAAAATTGTGTTTCAGAAGCGTATGAGTTTTGGAACTGCAAGGATCAATTGTCTGTTTGTGATGAGATTCTGTATAAAGGAAATAAAATAGTGATTCCCAGACGTCTGAGAAATAAGATGTTGGTGAAAATCCATGAAGGCTATTTAGGCATTGAGAAGTGTAAGAAGAGAGCTTGTGAGGTCATGTATTGGCCTGGAATCAATCAAGACATTACAACTGTCGTGTCAAAATGCCAGATGTGTGTTAAACATCAATATAGTAATCCAAGAGAGCCTCTACAGTCACATCCAGTACCCGAAAGACCATATCAAAAAGTAGGTGCAGACATCTTTACATGTCATGGAAAAAATTACCTTTTGGTTACTGACTATTATTCATTTTATCCTGAGGTGTGTATGTTAAGCACAATTACAGCAGAAAATGTTATCTCATGCATGAAGTCAATTTTTGCTCGACATGGAGCACCAAAGGAAGAGCTTTGCAGAAGAATGGGATTTTAAACATACAACTTCTAGTCCACATTTTCCACAGTCCAGTGGTCTTGTGGAAAAGTCTGTTGGAATAGTAAAGAGAATAATGCAAAAAACAAGAGATGATGGAAGTAGTTTTTATATGGGACTGCTTGTTTATCGTAGTACATAATTTCAAGGAAGAACATAAAACTAATAGCAATGAAGCAAAACTACAATTCTGACCATGTTCTGGTTCCAGTGTGAGGAAACACTACACTGTTTTATTGTAAATATTATCTAAAATATTTGGGGAATTTTTTATTATTATTATTATTATTATAAAAAAATTGTACACTTATTGTTACAGTTATAATAACAGTTATCAATATAATAGATATTTATCAGAACAAAAACATTTTAATTGTTTTATATTTTTGCTGCTACATACTGTATATGAAGCTGGACAGATGGTAAACCAAAGTACTGAGGTTTCTTGACCTCAGAATTGGACCTCGTGTCTTTAACACTACTGTTTGGATATATCTATTTGAATTCACTGCCTACTAGTCATTTAAAGGGATAGTTCACCCAAAAATGAAAATTCTGTCTTTAATGACTCACCCTTATGTCTTTCCAAACCCGTAATACTTTCGTTAATCTTCAGAACACAAATTAAAATATTTTTGATAAAATCCGAGAGCTCTCTGACCCTTCCATAGACAGCAAGGGTACTACCACGATCAAGGTCCAGAAACACTGCAAGGACATCGGTAAAACAGTCCATGTGACATCAGGGGTTCAAACGTAATTTTATGAAGCTATGAGAATACCTTTTGTGCGCGAAGAAAACAAAAATAACGACTTTATTCAACAATTCTTCTCCTCTTCATCTTGTATGCAGCGGCGTGCTGCCATTATGGAGAGAGTATCATGACGCATGCGTTGTTTACATGAAGCGGAAGTAAGTGCATGCGTCATGATACTCTCTCCATAACGGCAGCATGCCGCTGCATACAGGATGAAGAGGAGAAGAATTGTTAAAGTTGTTATTTTTGTTTTCTTTGCGCACAAAAAGTATTCTCATAGCTTTAAAATAACTGTAAAATTACAGTTGAACCCCTGATTTCACATGGACTATTTTACCGATGTCCTTGCTACGTTTCTGAACGTTGATCGTGGGTGTATCCTTTCCGTCTATGCAGGGTCTGAGAGCTCTCGGATTTTATCAAAAAATATCTTAATTTGTGTTCCAAAGACGAACAGAGGTCTTACAGGTTTGGAACGACATGATGGTGAGTAATTAATGACAGAAGTTTAATTGTTGGGTGAACTAACCCTTTAACAGTTTAAGCTGCTGGACAATGTGGGCATCTCTCAGGTCTCTATTGGAAGATCAATCACATATTATTACCTTCATACCTCAATTGACTAGTACTAATGTATTCTCCCACCTGCCATTTAAAAACTGTTCAACTTTTGATGCTTGGCAGTGTTTTTTGATGGATATACGTGATTGTATAAAGGAGTGACTCTTGTGTTTTTATTCCTTCCCTCTCTCCCTCCCTTTTGATTGGACCTTGAGATGTTGAGTATGTGTCTGTTGTTTTGTTTTGTTATATTTTGGATGTTGTGTTATGTGTGAAAAAAATACAAATTAAAAAAACTGTTGATAACAAAAAAAACTGTTAAACTTAAGTTCACAACCTAACATAATACAAAACTGAACAAGCCCATTTTCTACATTAATACTGTTACGTCCAATGTTATAGCTAATCATGAGTTGCTGTTGGGAAAGATGTTTTTTTCCCTCCCTCGCGTGCTTATGTTTGCCCTGTACTTTTGATTTTTGACACTGTTAATGGCAAAAAAGGTCTGCATTCTTTGATAACTTAGTGAATGATGGCTCATTCGATCTTCTTTCTCTTTTTTGTTACCTAGAGGTAAAATCTGTGTTACGGCAGAACCCTCCATCTACCAAGTGCGGGAGATCTTGGCCTCGTCGCCGTCGTTGGGCGTCAGGAGCCGCCCCTGGAAGAGGGGATACTGTCAGGGAGTCACCAGTCATCAAGAGCACTATATCAATGCACTCCTCCCGCACAGTCACTGTCTGGTCTCAAACATTCCGTGTTGACTTACCTGACTCACTTACCTTTTGTCTACAGTCTAGTTGTTCCTGCGTTCCGCTCCCCGTTCTCCACCGCTTCTGTGCTCCACCGTCTCCTGCTGATTCCCCTGGATAAGGAAAAGTATTGATTACTCACAGATAAGACTCTCTAGAAACGTCACCATTCCCGTATTACTCACCTGGACTCTCTGCATTGCTCCATTTCCCTGTCGTTGTTCAATAAACCTGCTGTTGATTTCACTTACCTCTGTGTCCCTTGTCTATCTGCTGACAACCAGATTCAGAATTGCTTGAGCATGATCGTTTCTCAGTATATGCTCGGTGTTTTGATGTTGCAACCCTTATTTTCCCTAGACATAAAAGGGTTTGTAACAAATACCTTATTGAAATATATTCTAAATCAAAAAAATACAATACTATCAAACAATTAGATGTAGCTGAACACCTACAAAGGTGTTAGTATTTCATTTTCATTTCCATCTATACAAAAGGGAACAGGTTAGGAACATTTTTGAACTAATGTAAACATGGAGCATGTAACATGCTGCAGTGAATTCTAGACATTCTTGTTTATTAAATAAATATTACAAAAAACACTGTATAATGCTACCTGTTGTTAGTGCTTTTTAGGTCATTGTTTTTTTTTTGACAAAATGACAAAATGTGTTTTGTTGTGTGACAAGCTTTGCTAGTTATATATATTGATTTATTATGGAATACTGAGTAGATTTGAGACAAGTATGAAGCGTTTTGTTAGTGAAATTTGAAAAAGTGATGATTTTGGAAGTGAAGTTTACTGTTGTGCCAAGCTGAAAGCTGGTTAGGAGAACTTAAAAAAGTGACCCAAGTATCAATAAATGGGTCCTAAAAATTGTAACAGAACAATGGATTTGATTAATAGTATTACCATTTTTCATGAAGGCCTCACTAAACGAGTGTGCACATGAGCATCAGGCAAGGGCATCAATACTAAAATATTTGGTAAGTGGAAATTAAAAGTACATTTAAAAGTATAATGAAACTATAATGTGTAATAATAATAAATGTAAAACAGCCTTAAGGCTCACCACGGTATAAGATAATATTTATAGCTAATTGCAATAGAACCAGTAATGAATTTTAACATTTTTAAGACAAGTACATTCATCTACATCTTATTATTTTACTATTGTAGACCACACACAAACAAATGCCTATTCAATAACCTGTAATGCCTGTGTATAGCTGTGTTATGAGCATCTTGGTTGAAAATTACTCCTGTGCTAAGAGGAATTAAAACTCTTTGGACAAATCTGATCAGACCCTGTGTTTTGACTGACACCCCTTGAGGAACACTCGATATCAGACCTCACCTAATACCGTCCTTTCAGTCTGACTCTAAAACAATGGTCCTTTGAGTCGTAACTGGCATTTCTCATGAACAAAAAATTGATCATTAGTAACATGCAACCAGAAGAAGCATCTGCACAGGTTGTAAGACCCAAACGTCAGGTCCATCCTTCTGCCTACCTTAACCATCTGGGGTCTGAGGGGGTTTGAAGCCCTGGAGAAGTTTTGACATGCTCTGACATTTGTGCTTTTTTTAGTATCTTAAAAACATATGAATGGCTAAAGTCTGATTACACAAACTGTGCTACAATAATATGAGCAGCATGAATGTACTTGTTTGTGTTTTTGAGAAACAAAGTTTGTGTGGTTAGTGAAAAATTAAAAATTTTAAGTCACTGAAATAAGGCCATAAAACATACCCAGAACATTTGTTTACAAGACTTATTCACAGAAAACAATATATTGATTTAACTTTTGTAAGGCCATATGCGAGGGAGTGACAATGGCCATGAATATTTAGTGATTCAGACCTGAGAGACAAAGGGGCCTCCCCTAATGGGCCATCAGTGTGACTGAGGCAGGTAAGAACGTGAGGAAAATAAAATAATGGGATAATTTTAATAAAATTTCTATTTTATTTACAACACAGTACATTTACATTTAGTCATTTAGCAGACGCTTTTATCCAACAGTATAAATCAAAATCCACATAATGAAGGTCAAATACACATTATTGAGCATATTGCTCTAAAGACAGAGACTTGAACAGTAAAACACCTTTGTGTCATTGCTGACAACAATTTCTGTTCAAATGTTGAAACATGTAAATACCTGATGATTCCAAAGTGTTCACTGCTTCTTTCCATGGATTAAAAATAATAAATAATAAAAAAACAGCCCCATCATCGGTAGTCATGGAGCTTATTTTACCATATTTGTGTAGAATATATTTGTAGTTGAACTGCTTCTGATGTTGGTACAGCACTCTCAGAGAAAAACAGTTGTTAAGTGAAGTCTTCAAGGTATCTAGTCACCAAAAAAAAATACAAATAAATTCTGTTAGCATGTTGATATAGGAGCAACTAAATGCAATAATGTGTGATAAGCATGTTGCCTCCACAAGTACGTCACCACGTTACACTTAATACATAATACACCACGTAATACATCCTCAGCAGAGCTGTAATTTTACCAAGTATTATACAGTAATAAAAATTAAAGATGAACATGTTTATTTATAATCCAGTAATATAATAAGTAATATGTAAATCTTAAGTAGTCTTGTATTTTACTTAAAGGGATAGTTCACCCAAGAACTTCATAACTAAGTAATCACTGAGTAATCATTTACTAATCTTCATGTCGTTCCAAACCTGAATGATTTTCTTTCTTCTTTGGAACATAAAATTTATTTTGAGACATTTCCTATTATGCAAGACTTTTCCATGTCCCTCAAAGATATGGCTCCCTTATGATTAACACAAGGGCTTATTTCACTAAATTTTACAAAAACTATAAACACCAGTAATTGTAATACAGCCCAGCTTCGGAGTGTGGAAGGAAGAGGACAAGGTTGGCGTTCGGAGACTCGTAGGACTTTATTATCTAAAGAAAACATAAAAATAAAGGTTGCCACAATGGCACAGTTCAATAAGCACGCAGCTTTTCCAGGTTCAGACTTGTTCCAGCTTTTCCCTCGCAGCCAGGCAGTCACGCACACGAGTCTCCGTCTCTCTCTTCCCCTGTGAAGCTCTCCTGCGTCTCTTAAGCGGTCTCTCCCCGCCAATCACTGCAATCAGACACAGGTGATCATCATTTGCACTTGACCTACTTTCTCCCCGCTCGTCTCCCAACGCCCCCCTCGCCACATACCCCCACCGCCCGACTCAGGCCGGGGAGCCCTCCGGCCTGCGCCCCCCCCCCCCCCCCCCCCCCCATTCCTGGAGAGAAAGTCAGCCACCGCCATCTGCGCCCCCGGCCTGTGGATCACCTTGAACTTAAAGGGCTGTAGCGCCAGATACCAACGGGTGATCCGCGCGTTGGTATCCTTCATGCGGTGGAGCCACTGTAGGGGCGCGTGGTCTGAACAGAGAGTGAATTCCCATCCCAGGAGATAATAGCGGAGGGTGAGCACGGCCCACCTGATGGCCAAGCATTCTTTCTCAATGGTGCTGTACATCGCCTCCCTCTTAGAGAGCTTCCGACTGATGTACAGCACCGGCCGCTCCTCACCCTCCATCTCCTGGGACAGAACCGCTCCCAGCCCCCTGTCCGACGCGTCTGTCTGCAGCAAGAAAGGGAGAGAAAAATTAGGAGAATGTAACAGCGGGCCGCCACACAGAGCAGCCTTCACCTGGGTAAAAGCCTGCTGACACAGCTCCGTCCACTGGACCGGATCTGGGAATTCCTTTTTAGTGAGGTCAGTCAGCGGGCTGGTGAGGTCCGAATAATTAGAAATGAACCTTCTATAATATCCCGCCAGCCCCAGGAACTGCCTCACCTCCTTTTTGGTCTTGGGTCGCGGACAGGCCGCAATTACCGCCGTCTTATTAATTTGGGGACGCACCTGCCCATGACCCAAGTGGAAACCCAGATACCTGACCTCCACCCGCCCAACCGCACACTTCTTCGGGTTGGCCGTGAGACCGGCCCTTTTCAGCGCCCGCAGGACCGCCCGCAGATGTGCCATATGACGCTGCCAGTCCTGACTATAGATGATGATGTCATCCAGGTAGGCAGCGGCATAGGCAGCATGCGGACGGAGGATTCGGTCCATGAGGCACTGAAACGTGGCCGGAGCCCCGAACAAACCGAACGAAAGCGTAACGAATTGGTGTAATCCAAACGGCGTGGTGAAGGTTGTTTTTTCTTTGGATAAGGGCGATAAGGGGATCTGCCAATATCCTTTCATTAAATCCAGAGTCTAATAAAAACGAGCTGTACCCAGCCGATCAAGCAACTCGTCAACCCGCGGCATTGGATAGACGTCGAATTTCGACACCGCATTCACCTTCCGATAATCCACACAGAATCGCACCGAGCCGTCGGTTTTGGGTACCAAAACTATCGGGCTCGCCCAATCGCTGTGGGACTCCTCTATTACTCCCATCTCTAGCATCGCGCCTAACTCTGTCTGAACTACCTGTTTTTTGTGTTCAGGTAGCCTGTACGGGCGACTGCGCACAATCACGCCCGGTTCGGTCTCAATATGGTGCTGAATGAGGTTGGTTCGACCGGGCAGGGATGAGAACACATCAGCAAATTCAGCCTGCAATCGCGCTACGTCCGTGAGCTGGGAGGGCGAGAGGTGATCCCCGCCCGGAGCCAGAAGGAGAGAATGGGTTTTGGTGTTTACCTCTGGCCCGAGATCATCCTCTCTACTCACAGTCGTCGCCAGCATCACGGGTTCTACCTCAGTCCATTTTTTAAGGAGGTTGAGGTGATGTATCTGACGTGCCCCGTTCCTGTCCGTTCTAATCACCTCATAATTGAGATCTCCCATCCGCCGTATGACCTCAAACGGCCCTTACCACTTAGCGAGCAATTTAGAACTAGCAGTTGGGAGCAATACAAGCACTCTCTCTCCCGGTGCAAATTTGCGTAGCCTGGTACCCCGATTGTACAATTGGCTTTGCTTGTCCTGGGCCTGTAACAAATTCTCCATCGAGAGCTGCCCCAAAGTGTGGAGTTTTGTTCTCAGGTCCAGCACATGCTGAATTTCGTTTTTGCTCTCTGAAGGTCCCTCCTCCCAAGTTTACTTCAGGACATCCAAAACCCCCCGGGGCTGGCGTCCGTAGAGGAGCTCGAAGAGGGAAAACCCCGTGGAGGCTTGCGGGACCTCGCGTACCGCGAACAAAAGGGGTTCCAGCCACTTGTCCCAATTTTTTGCGTCCTCATGAACGAACTTACGAATCATGGTTTTCAAAGTGCGATTAACTCGTAAAGCTCGCGAATCGTATGTGACATAAACGCCGTGCCTTGGTCCGTGAGAATCTCTTTCGGGATTCCCACTCGGGAGATTATACGAAACAGTGCCTCCGCTACGCTTTTCGCCGAAATATTGCGGAGCGCCACTGCCTCGGGGTACCGCGTTGCATAATCCACCAGGACCAATGCAAAGCGATGCCCCCGTGCTGACCGTTCCAATGGCCCGATGAGGTCCATACCAATTCTATCGAAGGGGACCTGCACAAGAGGGAGGGGGCGCAAAGGCGCTTTTGGGGAGGCCGGTGGATTCACTAACTGACACTCACGACAAGCCGCGCACCACCTGCGCACGTTCTCGTGAATGCCCGGCCAAAAGAATCGGGTCATTAGACGGTTTAGTGTAGCTGTCTGCCCCAAATGCCCTGCCATGGGATTATAATGAGCCGCCTGGAAAAGCATTTCCCGGCGGCTTTTAGGCACTAACAGCTGAGTTGTATCCTGCTTTGTTTGAGTGTCTTGGGTCACTCGATACAACCGATCTTTTAAAATAGCAAAATAAGGATAGGAGAGGGGTCGCGCTGACTGGAGGGGCTGACCGTCGATGGAACAGACCTGCTCAAACGCATGTTTTAGCGTCTCATCCCGAGACTGTTCCAGGGGAAAGTCATCGCGCTCAGAAAGGATCAGCCTCTCGATTGCGCTCGGTTCCCCTGGCCCTGGCTCGGCCGGTCTAGGCTCCGCCTCCCCAGCCTGCACGGCCACCTCCCCCCTCGCTTCCTTTCCCAAGCGACATCCGCACATAAATACCCCAATAATTGACTAAACGCTGGCCAATTGGTCCCCAAAATCAGCGGATGTCTGAGGTGCTGGTTAACAGCCACCTCCACATTATGCTTTTGTCCCCGAAATTGGATGGCTAAGAGCATTACCGGGTATTTTACCACATCCCTGTGTATGCACCGCACCTGCACCACGCAGCTCTTATCCAATGGCTCTGGTTGAATTAGGCTTTGCTGGATCGATGTTTGTTTACACCCCGAGTCCACCAGAGCCCAATAAGTACCCCCCTTAATACTCACAGGTATTTGGTACAGGCCGGCTTGATGAGGGGCGGCCTGCGGGCAGTCCGGAACCCGGATCAGTGCCCCTACCTCCATCACCGGGCACCGATCGATAAAATGCCCTGGGTCCCCGCAACGCCAACATGCCGGCCCAGACTTCCCCGCCGCTCTAGTGGCGGGAAGCGGGTCAAGGTTTTGGCGAGGAGAGAGCGAGGGACCAGACTCGGGGACACCAGGCGGTCCAGTAGGCCCCGCCCCCCTGGGCCAGGACCTCAGGCCTCCGGACTCCGGTGCCGGCCCACCCCTCCAGCGGGGCGGGGCTCGAGGAGGAGGATTCACCCGTGACCTAGGGAGAGGGACAGGTTTGGGACAGGAAGGAGGGGAGAGAGAGAGAGAAAGAGAGGCCGCTGGAAGGGCCTCGCCAACCCCATGGCACGCTACCATCTGGTCCTCCGCCAGTTGAATGGCCAGGTCCAACGATGTCGGCAGGTGGCACTGGACCCACTGCGCGGTCTTCTTGGGTAGCCGCGCGATGAACTGCTCCAGCACCACCCGATCCACTATCTGGTCGACATCGTCTCCCCCAGCCAACAGCCATCTGCGGCACGCGTCCCAGAGCTGTTGAGCCATCATGAAGGGCCGGCTGTTTTCCCCCAGCTCCAGCTATCGGAAGCGCTGACGATGCTGTTCGGGGTTCAAGCCGACCCGCTGGAGGATGGCTCTTTTGAGGTCGTTGTAGACCAGGAGGTTCTGAACTGGCAACTGTTGCGCCGCCAACTGGGCCTCCCCCGACAGCAGTAGAATGAAGCGCACGGGCCAGTTCGCTGGAGGCCACCCACATGCCTCGGCGGTCCTCTCAAAGAGGTCAATGAAAGCCTCCGGATCATCCTGCGGACCCATCTTGTTCAGCGGCATGTGGGTGGGCGGGGCCAGGGCCGGTGTTTACTGTAAGCGCTCTCTTCAATTCACAAGTTCAAGTAACAACTGAATCAAAAGTACATCTTGATGTGATGGTCCTCTTTCTCTATATTTGTGGGTTCTTCCTTAAGCTTACCTCCCTATAATTATTTTTGGTAAATGGTGGTAATTGGTCTTTTTCTTTAAAGGGATTAAACAGTAGATAAGTGTGTCTGAATAGAAATATTATAATACATTATCTACAAAAAGCAAATAAAATTGTATCTTCATTTTAAATGGACAGCAATATACAACCCCAAATTAGAAAACAAGTTGGGACGTTTTGTAAAATGCAATGAAATCAAGAATCTGTGATAGGTTCATTCTCTTTAACTTCTATTTAATTGACAAAAGTACAAAGAAAGGATTTCCAAAGTTTTCACTGACTAACGTTTTTTATTTGTATTTTGTAAATACAAACAAATTTTGATTATGATGGCTGTAACGAATCGCTTGTAGCGAATCCATGCGTTTTTCTAAGATAAATATCCATATTTCAAATGTAATAAACACGTTTTTCTCAATTCCGCTGACTGTGGTACGCAGAAGTCATTCCGGCGGATGACGTATGGCTTTCCAATTTTTTTTTCCAATTTTCACCTCATGCAAGGAAGAGAAATTCAATAAAAATGACTTATTAAAATCTGTGTGAGCCTTGTGATGGACTGGCAATTCATCCAGGGAGTTTTGCACCTGTGGCTCAAGATACTGGGTTAGGATCCAGCCCCCCAACTAAGAGGTTTGGATAATCTGCAGTTTTTCGTATGTTTTATTTGTTATTTTGTTGTTTTACGTGTTGGATGTTGTCAGTATATCTGTCTACGATAGACACACGCTTTTGAACATTGGTTCCTTCGTTGCACAACGCAAACCGGACTTTGAGTTCTTGAACGCCGGCGCTTTGTTTACGGACACCGCATCAGAGCCCTTTGTCTGGGCCGCACGGCCACGGCCGAGGAAACGCCGCAGAAAAAGGGGAACGAGAGACGGAGTCCTTGTCAGACTCAGACGCCGTCCCCTCCAACCTCCACTCCCAACCATTTTGTTGGCCAACATTCAGTCACTGGACAACAAACTCTGCGAATTGCGGCCGCGCATCTCATACCAACGAGAAACAAGGGACTACTTCATTATTTGCCTCACAGAAACATGGATGTCTGCAGTGGTTCCAGACTCAGCCATCGAGCTTACGGGGTTCTCCGTGCACCGCTCGGACAGAACGAAAGAGCTCACAGGGAAAAGCAGAGGTGGGGGCATTTGTTTCTTTCAACAACTCGTGGTGTGATGAAAGGAATCTGCACTCTATTAAATCCTTCTGCTCCCCTGATCTGGAATTTCATATGCTTCTGTGTCAACCATTCTTGCTACCGAGGGAATTTACAGCGATCATAATCACAGCTGTTTACATTCCCCCTCAAGCCAACACAGTCCAGGCACTCAAGGAACTGTATGGGAATATAAGCGAGCAGGAAACCGCGTACCCAGATGCAGCATTTATTGTTACGGGGGACTTTAACAAAGCCAACTTCAGAACAATAGCTCCAAAATACTTTCAACACATCACCATCAACACGCGTGGTGATCGTGTACTGGACCACTGCTACTCTCCTTTCCGGGACGCCTACAAATCGCTCCCCCGCCCACCTTTCGGCAAATCGGATCATTCTTCCGTTCTGCTCCTGCCTGCTTATAGGCAGAAACTGAAACTCAGGACAATTCAATGCTGGTCGGACCAATCGGACGCTATACTGCAGGACTGTTTTGATCATGTGGACTGGGACATGTTCCGGGCAGCGTCTGATGACGACATAGAGGCGTACTCAGATTCTGTAACGTGTTTCATCAGGAAGTGCGTAGAGAATGTGGTTCCGACCAAAACAATCCGTAACCCCAACCAAAAACCGTGGATTAACAGCGATGTTCGAGCAGCCTTGTCAGTGCGGACATCTGCCTTTAAATCCGGGAACTTTGACGATCGAAAACAAGCCAGTTACGATCTCAGGAAATCCATCAAAGCCGCCAAACGACAATATAAAAACAAAGTTGAAGAACAATTCATCACCAAAAACGCAAAATCAACGTTAGTGATTATGAAGTAAGTCAGATGATGTTAAGAGGCTAAGTTGAGTTAAGGAGTCTGATGGCCTGGGGGAAGAAGCTCCTCCTAAGTCTCTCAGTTTTTTCCATCAGGCTGCGGAAGCGCTTACCAGATGGCAGCAGAGTGAATAGACAGTTTCCAGGGTGATTTGAGTCTTTGGTGATTTTTTTTTGTTATCAACTATTTTTTTTTTTTTTTTTTTTTTTCACAAACACACAACATAATATCCAAAATAAAACAAAACAAAACAGCAGACACATACTCAACATCTCAAGGTTCAATCAAAAGGGAGGGAGAGAGGGAAGGATAACAAGAACACAAAAGTTACTCCTTTAAATAATCACGTATATTCAGTAAAAAACACTGCCAAGCCTCAATGGTTGAAGGCCTGGCCCCACCGACTCGCGCCGTTGTACATTCACATGAGACAATTTGCAGGAGGCTACGGATCCAATATGCCTCTCTACACATGTGTGGTGTAAACCAGTTCTGAATTATTGTCTTCTTCACAGCTGTAAAACCAGCAAACAACATTCTCTTTTGCATTGAACTAATACAGAGACCAGAATCATCATTAAGAAGACATAAACTTGGGTTAACAGACCAATCAATTCTCAGTAATGATGACAAAACCAGGTTTACATGTGTCCATAGACTGATGACGACAGGACATTCCCAAAACATATGCAGAAAAGTGCCCGATGATGTAGTGTTACATATATGGCAGTTCAAATTTGACTGCAGTTTCATTTTAAATCTTTTGTAAGGAGTTATGTATGCTCTGTGAATGACTTTTAAGTGAATAAGACGATGAGCCAGATTTTTAGATGTTAAACTGAGATTAGACCACACTCTCTCCCAGTCGACAGATAAATTAAGATCAGATAATTCCCTATTCCAAGTAGTTTTAATAGAAAGAGGTTTTGTAATACAATCAATAATTTTATTATATATTAAGGAAACAGATGGCCGACCAGCAGATGGTGCAATCCAGTCCCGCATAGGATGAGAGGAAATAGAAGATGCCCAAGGAACGCCATACGCTTTGAGAGCAGAACGTAATTGAAGAAAAACAAAATATGCAGATGCTGGTAGACAAAATTTGGCTCTCAATGCCTGAAATGAACAGAGGCCCTGGTTATCATACATATCACCGCACGTGTTCACACCTAAAGAGGACCAAGAGGGTTGGACAAATGGACGATTTCCACATACAAAGTTAAAATTGTGCCATAAAGGTGTACTGTTACAGAATTTGAAGGGTCCACCTATCCGACGTTCAACCGTTTTCCAGATTTTAATAGAGTTAGCCACAACCGGACCAAATTTATAATTATCCCCTTTTTTTCCTGTGCCAGTAAATAAAATATCTTGAAGTCTATTTGGTTTAACCTTGTCAGCTTCAATCACCCTCCATGAAACTGTAGATTGAGGATCAACCCAATTATGAAGGGCCTTAAGCTGGAACGACCAGTAATGTAATTCAAAATTTGGTACAGCCAGTCCTCCTGCGCTATTAGGATGTTGTAATGTGGTAAGTTTAATTCTGGGACATTTATCATTCCAGATAAACTTAGAAATTATGGAGTTGATCTCCTTAAAGTAACCTGGAGGGGGAGAAAGTGGTAGCATAGAGAAAAAAAATTAAATCGAGGTAACAAATTCATCTTAACAGTGGAGATTCTTCCTTGGAGAGAGACTTTAAGATTCTTCCATCTTTTTATGTCATTTTTGACCTTAACTAAAATGTTATTAAAATTGTCTCTAGCAATCTTATGAATGTTTTTATATATGGTAATGCCCAAATAGATGAAAGATTCCTTAATAGGGATAAATGAGGGAATAGAAAAATTAACCTTAACATTGTTAATTGGCATTAAAGCAGATTTGCTCCAATTTATTTTATATCCTGATAGGCTACTAAAATTATCAAATTCCTTAATTACACTAGAGACTGAAACATCAAAGTGGTCTAAATATAGAATAATATCATCAGCGTATAATGAAATACAATGATTATGGTCATGAATCTTAATCGATACTTCAGATTTCCTGATGGCTTGTGCTAAGGGTTCGAGAGATAGACAAAACAATAAGGGGGAAAGTGGACACCCCTGCCTCGTTCCCCGCTGTAAAGGGAATGAGGGGGAAATAATATTACCAGTTATGACTGATGCTGCAGGTGAGTGGTATAATGTCTTAATCATAGAAACGAAGTGTTCACCGAAGCCGAAACATTGCAGAACTGCCCACATATAATTCCACTCTAGCCTGTCAAAGGCTTTTTCTGCATCAAGTGAAAAGACCGCACAAGGTCTTAGTTCGCAAAGTGGGAGTCCGCAAAGTCAAGAATATGAAGGAGTCGACGCATATTGTCAGATGCATTGCGCCCCTTGATGAAACCAGTTTGGTCCTCCTTGATCAGACTGTGAATTACCTTCTCCAAACGAGAAGCAAAAACTTTAGCATAGATTTTTAGATCACATGGGATAAGCGAAATCGGTCTGTAGCTGGAACAATCTAATGGATCTTTCCCTTTTTTAAGAAGTAATGAAATCAGTGATGTTTTTTGATCTCTATGAAATACCCCATGTTCAATTGCAAAATTAAATGAGTTAAGCATAAGTATCCCTACCAAATCCCAAATTTCGAAATATAATTCAGGGGGGAGACCATCTAGACCCGGCGATTTGCCCTTTTGAA
Organism: Schizothorax lantsangensis; assembly: GCA_027422415.1. Lineage (NCBI taxonomy): Eukaryota > Metazoa > Chordata > Actinopteri > Cypriniformes > Cyprinidae > Schizothorax > Schizothorax lantsangensis. The sequence continues at coordinate 51,548 of JAPDDO010000328.1, read as the reverse complement.
GGCTTTTTAGAGAGACGTGAAGTTCCTCCAAACTTAATGGGGCCTCCAAAGATTCTTTATCCATCTGTGAGATCCGAGGTAGTTCCAATTTATCTAAATACTGCTTACAAATTGGTTCATCAAAATCTGTTTCGGCTTTATACAGATTTGTGTAAAAACCTTTAAATATGTCATTAATTGCCACAGGGTTCGTGGTGACCTGATCATCCGATGATTTTATTGCGCTAATATATGCCTTAGACTCGCATTCTTTCAACCTAAGGGCCAATAAATGACTAGGTCTCTCTGATTCAAAATAATATTTTTGTCTAGTCCTATGTAAAATAAATTCTGCCTTTGAGTGTGAAAGTAAATCATATTCTTCTTTTAAAGAGGACAGCTGTGTAGCCTGTTGCTCAGTAAAATGTTGTTTTTGTAGGTTTTGTAATGATTGGATTTTATTTTCTAATTGTGTAAACTGGTGAGTTCTCGCTTTGGCAAGAGTAGAAGAGAAAGATATACAGAAACCTCGTATAGCACACTTAGTCGTTTCCCACAGTATTTGAGGATCCACATCAGAGGGCATATTAATTTCAAGAAAGTCCTTAATATATTCTTTTAGAGAGGTAATAAAAGTCTGATTACTTAATAATGATATGTTAAAGCGCCATCTAGAGGACTTGGCTTTGACATCGGAAAGAGGAACACTGCACAACATAGCAGAATGATCAGATAATAAAATTGGTAATATAGATATAGAGGAATTAGATGAAATTAAAGATGGGCTGAGAAATATGTAGTCTATCCTAGAGAAAGTCTTGTGTCTATTAGAAAAAAAAGTGAAGTCCTTAGCTTTAGTATTCTGAATTCTCCATAAATCGATTAAGTTGAGCTCAGTGATAAATTTATTCAATAATTTAGAGGATGGATTGGCTGTTGTATCAGATTGAGACTTATCTAAAGCAGGATTTATGACAGCATTAAAATCACCACCCACCACTAGAGGGCAATCAATCTCCTCAAGTAAAGTTTTGGAAATCTGTGTAAGGAATGCACTGTCTGTCTCATTCGGACCATAAATAGAGACCAATGCTAACCTATTATTATATATTTTGCATCGGATAAAAACAAATCTACCCTTCTCATCACTACCAAGGTGTTCAATTGTTAAATTTAACTTCCTGTTAACAAGAATAAGCACCCCCTTAGTTTTATTTTGAGCGCAGGAAAAAGCTATTAATTTGTAATACTTATTCTGGAAACGTTCCACGTCAGATTGTTTTAAATGTGTCTCTTGTATTAAGGCACAAGAGATAGATTTACGGTGTAAATATTCTAATACACGGGTTCGTTTAACAGCAGAATTTAAACCATTCACATTCAGTGATAAAATATTTAAAGTATGCAAAAAAAAAAACGAAAAAAAAAAAAACAGAAGCATTTCCATTCCGTAAATAACACGTAAACACTGATGTGCATTTTAGATACCAAACCTCCTATATGAAAAATCCCTTTAGAAATAAGGTAAAATAGATAAAAGTATAAATGTCTGCTGTAAAAAACAAAAACAACATAAAAATGTGAACAACCGACAACCATAAACAAAGAACAACTCAGACCACACATTACCGAGAACATAGGTCTGACTGAGCAACAAAAAACAGTGATAGGTCGTGACCGATCCACTTCAACGCAAGACATGTCTCCCGAAAGGCTCACACAGCCAAAAAAAAAAATTTTTTATTAATTAAACCTACTCTCCATTAGTCCCCTCCAAAACAGAAAAATGGAGTGTCAGTCTTACCAGCAAAGAGATCGTTGTACCGGATAAATAAGGACAATATCCCAGTATAAGAGAAGAAAACGCAAACAATAGGTTTAGCAAGCATCCATGTTCATCCTGCTATCATCCCCTTCTGGGCAGCTAGGGCCAAGTCCATCCCGGCCGTCACGCCCCTCCCGTCGAACTGGAGAAACAGCGGTCGCTGCTCCCCCGTCGTCCCCCCGCAGAGCTGCGGCATACGACTTCTGCTGAGACATGGAACTGATAAAATCCTCCGCTTTCTGAGGGGAATCGTAGCTTCTCTGTTCCCCTTTGTGCCGTAGCTTAATCACCGCTGGATAGATGAGGAAGGGCTGGAGACCAAGTGCTGTCATCTTCTTCAAAACCGGACCAAATGCCTTTCTCCTGATCGCTGTAGCTGGACTAAAGTCAGGAAAAAACAGCAGTGTGACATTGTTCTGTGCGCACTTCACCGGATACGCCTGCCGAGCACCTTTCAGGATATCTGATCTGTTTGCCATCTCAGTACACGGAAGATGAGAGTGCGCAGCCGATCGGAGCCCCTCCCTCCGTCATACACGCGATGCGCCCGATCAATCTCGATGTCACGGCCCCTCAAGGAAGGAATCCACTTTGAAAGATTAGCTCGGAGGAAACCAGCTGCATCTGGACCCTCCATCCCTTCTGGGAGTCCCACCAGTCTAACATTGTTCCGTCTGCACCTGTCCTCCATATCTGTCATCTTCTCGGTGAGTCGCTCCAACTGATCCTTTAAGTCCGTGACTGTTCTCTTATCTTCCCGCGCCGCTGCCTGAACAGAATCAACGCGGTCACGTGTCTGCTTCGTCTTGGTAACTATGGCCTCAAACTCCTCTCTTAGCTCTTTAACAGACTTATTGGTCGCTAGTATGTCCTCACGCAGTTCGCGCAATGCTGGAATCAGCACAGAGTCCATCGCATCTCTTACTGCCGAGTTCACAACCGAATTCAAAGTGCTTTGGAGTTCTTTAAATGCTAGTTCAATGCGGCTAGCAATAGCACTGTCCAGGTCTTCACTGGAGATGGCTGAATCTCTGAATTTTTTCTTCATTGGCGATTGCTCAATCTCTCTTTTCCGATCTCCTTTGTCTGCCTTAGTACTCATGATGGGTCTAATGTAGAGTGGTTCAAATTTTACTGACAGGATCGTAAAATATGTGGCAAAGTGAGCGGAGCGAAAAACTAAGCCTGCATCACCGTCGAGGGGTCACGTGATCCCCTAGTCTTTGGTGATTTTGACAGCTCTGCTTTTGCAGCGTTTGAGGTAGATGTCCTGCAGAGAGGGGAGAGCAGACCCTGAGATGCGCTCAGCTAAGCGCACAACTCTCTGCAAGGCCTTGCAGTCTTGGTTGGAGCTGTTTCCATACCACACTGTATCAGTTTGTTTATTTACTTTTTTTTTATTTTGGAAGAAGAATATGCCATTTTTTAAACCATTTTAATCATACTGTTATATAGTCAAAAAAGTATTTTCAGGACAAACTGGACTGTGCAATCAGCTATAAGGTCATAAACAGCAAGACAAACACATAATTTAAACAGGTTGTGTGACTATCATGTGAAACCCATAAACCTGAATAACCAGTCTCATGGCCAGGCCACCCATAACCTGAAAGGCCAAGCCCACCATTGCTCAGATATATTACCTTTAAAACAAACAGAATTTTACTTCCATGCATACTTTGTGTGAAATTCACACACGATTCACAATTACTGTAATAAAGATGCAATTTTCTGCTATTTATACTTGGTACAAACAGTATCACGCTATAAAAAAAATTCAAGCTGCTTCAACTAATTATTTAGTAACTAGTTCCACAGACATTTTACGTTCAGTCAATTTCTGACTTCAAAGTGTTGCCCGAGTTATTTTTTAGTTGACTCAACCTTTACTGAACAAGTTTTATAGTCCATTCAACTAAAATGTTTTATTTGTTTGAACATTTAGAAAATGACAGCAAATATTGTCAATTAAAATTTAACCATTTACTCCATGTGTTCCATATGTTACCTCAACTAAGATTTATTATTTGGGCATCAGAAGAAATTGCTGTGGAACTAGTCATTACATTTTATACAGTTTAAGAAAATTATTAACTCATGTCTATCAATCACTAAAAACACATACATTACAACACATAATAGCCTTTATTTAATAACATTTCTGCATAACATTTGTCATACAGACTAAACATGCAGGCTTAAAGGGATAGTTCACCCAAAAATGAAAATTTGCTGTTAATTAACTCACCCTCAGGCCATCCAAGATGTAGGTGACTTTTTTTCTTCAGTAGAACAGTAAAGGTGATTTTTAGGTGAAACTGTTGTCTTTGGCAATTCATAAACTGCATGTCTGTGGCTGCCAGTTTTTGAGAGTCAAAAAACATATACAGACAAGACCAAATTGGCAATGGCTCCTGATAACACAATGAGGCCTTATGAAGCAAAACAATAACTGTAGTATTAATTTGTATGTTTTTTTTTTCAAAATCCGGCAGCCACAGATGTGCAGTGTATCACCAAGGATCACCGTTTCAGATAAAAATCTTCTTTTCTGTTCTACTGAAGAAAAAGTCACCGATATCTGGGATGGCCTGAGGGTCATATTTAAAAAATAAGTGCTCCAGTTGTCAAACATTAGATTTACAATACAACTGCAAAATTAAACATTTGTTTAATGAACTTAAAAAAAGACTAAACAAGTTAAACAAAATGACTGCAAACAAACATTTACAAATATTACTACTTTTCACAGTTACATCTTTAAAATGAGGCAGAAGTCAGAAAAAAATGAACCAGGTGTTGCAGTGAACTGAGTCACGTAAAGTCAAGTCACCATTATTTACAGTATATGACGCTTTTTACAATTCAGATTGTGTCAAAGCAGCTTTACAGTATTAACCAGGAAAATAGTGTGCCGAAAGAACCAAAACTCCATCGTTCTCCTCTGACCAGACGAAACCAGCAATTTAATTACAGGCTGCAGCAAAGTCAGATTGAGCAGAGGACTCGTCTGGTTCCCGTGGTCTTGTGCTGATGGCCGTCTAGTTGACTCGGTCTTTGCAGGGGATCTATCTCTGGTTGAGTTGTCATGGTCTCCACTGACATCCAGGGCTGTCAAAGTCGTTTCTAAGTGCTGATCCACCATCTGGTCTGGATACAGACTGGATCCAGGTGACTGCAGTGACCATCTGATCTGGATACAGACTGGATCTGGGTGGCTACAGTGACCTCGAAATAAGAAAGAAACAGACTAATATTAGTGTAAATGCCACTGAGAACAGTAAAGCACATTTTAATTGTATTAAAAACTCATTTACACACATTACCTGGAATGAAAACAAAGTCTTGGCCTTGAAAGTACACACACACTATGTAGCTCCAGTGGAGCGGTCTGGGCATGTGCCAGTGTTTGTTGCCTTGGAAGAACTGACTGGGTTGCATCTGAAAACTTGCAATGATGACAAAGCACCAATGAAACCTTTGGCCACACCCTGATGGAGAATGAAAAGCACAATTTATCTCAAAAAATGAAATGATGGCTTTTAAATCATTTACAGTGTAACAATATCAGTTCATTAAATTTGTGATGAAACAGAAGTTGCAACCATTTTTTGTTGTTGTTGATAAATACGAACTTGTGTGCACTGATTCTTTATCTAGGGAACTGACTGAGATGCACCCTGCTTTGATAACGGCCTTGTGAAAGGATTCGGTTGTTTATTTTCGTTTGGAATGACGAACTCCCCTTCCGAAGTGCCATTCACAAGAACAGAAACACCGTTTGTAATGTGGCTTGTTGTTGGTCACATTTAATGTTGTCTTTTAACTTCACGAGACAGTTGAAAAAGTTTGCACATGCAAAAACCCATTCAATACACCCATGTTAACTTAAAATAAGCGTATTACTGTGGGTTACATTACATGTTTCAAAGATTTCGGTTAGTCGTATTAAGCAACATGGCTTATAAAGAAAGACCGTGAGATCTCTTCATGCAATCTTTTCATTTAGCAGAAACACAAAAATATTATACAACATACCAAAATTAAACCTAAAATTCATTATAGTAACACAGCTTTTGACATTAAGTGTTTTATGGATTAAACAAAATGAAAGACCACATCTTTCCATTGGGCCGATGCCGATATTTACATTTAAAGCCATTATCGGCCGATTCCAATATCAGTCCGATAATATCATGCATCCCTAAAATATTCACTCAAAAACATCAAATTTGTTGTACAATTTAGTCGATACATTTTGTCTAAAAAAAATCATTTATTTAGTGCAACTTACCTGACGCTGGAACTTGACAAAATGGAGGCTGCTGTCTCTTCCGTGAAGTCACTCAAGCTGGCACACGTGCAGAATGATCTCAATATTGCCTGGATTTGTTTTAATTAGTTTAGTCAACTTTGGCATTCTGAATGTTGACTATTTGAAAATAACCCTTCATTTAATGTTTTTAAAATGTACAAGACTTAATATAATTTGTCATCTCAACTAAGCCCTAGCAATAAAATTAGTTCAACTTAAATATTTTACCCTTCCAACATTTTGTTGGATAACTGGATTTTTTTTACAGTGTGTTAACTATTTAATATTATTATTAAATGATCTTAAGCTCAACTATCAGGGTTCTACCTTGCCATCAAACCCAATCTGTTGAATGATGGCACTGTAACATAACACAGGGTCTGTTGTCACACCCAACACCTTGCTCCTACCTACCATTGTGCCTGTTTCCCTCTGGTCTATTTATGGTAAAACTCCAAAAGACTTTCTACATCTCTGTGGTTACATATTTCTTAAATCACAGAGAAATTAAAGTAACAGTTCATTTAGGAATGGAAGTAAATGTACTTACCCTTGTGTCATGATTTTCACTCCACTGAATGTACTGTAGGAGCTGATCACTCTTTCCATACAACTGCAATCATGCAATCAACTGGCCATCTGTCAATCAACATCTGTTGTGTTGGTTGTGTGGTTTACATTTCTGTAACTCCAAAGTCAAAGTCTTACAATACGCACTTGGTCTGGCCAACATGAAGACACGGACACGGACATGGAAACCTGAGACATTAGACGTGACGAGATAGACGTGAATGGCCCAGCTGCACAACAACAAAAGAATTAGCTCGAATGTCAACTAAACATTGCACTCAGTCAACATTATGCTTTATTTATAAAAGTTTACTTGAATTTGTTTGCTGCACTGAACTGTACGTCAAACACCAAATTCATCTTCGACACTTAAGATAAAGAACTGTTTGTTGCATCATCAATAGCCGATGGAAATCACCTGCCATCAATGAAAATGAGTGACGCACAGCCTGATTTCTTGGATGTTCTGTGAGACAAATCTCAAACTGACAAAGAGAAAAATTTCAGGCACACACCTAAACTTAATCAAGGTCTGCGGGTTTACCAGACAGTGACATAAAGCCAGCATGTCATGAGGATGAAGATGTGGTTAAACCAAATCTAACACACCAGAATCAGCCAAAGTTCTGTCAAAATCAATGAATCCTGTGCATTTATTATTGGCTTGTCCTGAAAAAAATTGTGTGTTCATAAACATAATAAAGCAGCATATAAATATTTACATGTATTTCTTCACCATATCATTTTATCAAGAGTTATTTACAAATGAATAAAAAACACAAGCGATTACAAAAAGAGCTAGTTTAGAGCTGGAATATAAAATAAAACGAACAAAATCTTCACTTAATTACCAGGTCATCCATAAGCAGTGATTTATTTAAAAACTTCCACCAAAATAGTTACGAAATCTAATATCAAATGTAACAGTTCATATAAAATACAATCTATTTCATAAACATTGTAGTCAGTAACTGATGATGTAAGAAAACCTGAGGTGACTTTAATTAAAATACCAATCATAGAGATCATGAGCTTCTTTATATTCCTTGCGTCGTGCTACATGGTCACAGGCCGTGCAAATAGCCAGAATAAACTCTTGTGTCTGTAATATTAAATGAGGACTTGGAGTGAGATGTTTCCTCCAGTTAAAGTACTTGCGATATGCATCTTCATCCTTGTCCAGCTGAAGCAGATATTCAGCTAGTGACTTTGCATCTGGGAAGTCATTGACATGAATGAAGGACTCAGCAGGAACAAAGTTTTCATAGTTTCTTCTCGGAGGACCCAACACCACAGGGACGGTCCCTGCTGCGAGCGGCCCATTTATCTTCTCAGTGATGTAGTCCTTGTGGATGGAGTTCTCAAAGGCAAGGTAAAATTTGCAGCTAGACAGGGTTGGATAGTAGTCATTATAATCCAGGAACCTTGCATAAGCCCTTCCGAACAAAGTCACTTGTATGTATTTGCTGAATTCTCTGTAAAAAACGTTCCTTGCGTCAACACCAGTTGAGGGATCGTTGTTACTTACAATCCAGCACACCAGTTTGTCCTTTTTGGGAATCACAAAATCCTCATTAGGTTTCTTCCTGGTCATCAAGCGCATCCGTACAGGAATATCAGCATCCTGTCTGTAGCTGAGAGTGAGATTGAACAGGTTTTCCAGACCTGGTATCCTTTTGGTGTTGGTTGGTGATTCCAAATGCAACCAAATCCACCTCTGAAATGGAGGACGAGGAGATGGAGGAAGGTTGGACAGATCCCAGCTGATGCCTCTGTGATAAACGATGACATTATCTGCATCATTGTAGAGAGTTCTATCATCCGTCAGATGACAACTATCAATATTGTAAAACTTTTTGCAGTCACTGAAATCAAACCTATAATTTTCAGGCCAAAGCCATAACAGAAGTATAGGTTTCTCCTCTGCTTTCTCAGTAAGAGAGTTGTCCTCTGCTTTTTCAGTTACAGAGTTGTTACTCTTGACAGAGATGATTTGTGAATGTTGGTCTTGTCTAAAAACTGGAGGTGGACAGTTGTTTGACGGTGAGAACCAGAAAAACACAACACTCAGAGAGATGACACCTGCCATCGTCACTATGACACCTAGACGCAACAGCGATGGGCCATTTGTGTTTGACATTTTTCACCTAAAGAGAATAATTGTAGAAAGTTTATTCACATTTACAAACAAGAATTTAAAGAAATTCTTCAATAAAACTACTGTAGAACCAGTTCACACATTTGGGAGAAGCAAAAGCTACACAAGTAAAAGTTAATCATTATCTTGTAATAAAATATAAAGTTGAAACATTGACCATTTTAGTCTAATAAAAATATATTCAAATTATATTTTTTGAAGCAAAAGTACTTAATTCAGTTCCTCACCTGATTAAAAGAGAAAAAAAATCTGTAATTTGGTGTCCCATATACAGCCGATGTCTGATGATTAACAGACAGAAACAGAAGAGAGTTTCTTTAAAGCATGATTTCCGTCAAAAGAAAGAAAAATATCGGGTCTTGAGGTTTGTGACACCTGGAGGAAGTGCCAATGCTTGGGAAGAGATAAGACACGAACCAATCACAATTGAGTAGGCAAATATCACTATGACATCACCTCTGCCTGAGGCTAGTCAACACACCCGAACCAGTTTATCAACAATCACCTAGAAAACTCAGCTGCAAGCAGCAAGTATCCCGTTTAAAGCACTGAATAATAAACAAATACTTATAAATGCTTTATACATGAGTCAAATAGAAGAATATAATCAAGACAATTATTGCATAAATAAAATAAACATAGAAACAGCATTTTTAAACATCATTTACAACATTTGGCCAGCAGGTGGCGCGTGCAGTACCCTCATGACATGAGGTGAGCAGTCATATTCTTCACATGAATGAATTTCAAGGAAGAACATAAAGTAAATAACAACGAAGCAAAGCTACAAGTCTGACCATGTTCTGGTTCCAGTGTGAGGAAACACAGTGTGAGGTTCATAATGTTATTATGAACATTATATAAAATATTTGGGAATAATAATAATACTTTATTTTTTTAATTATTATTACATAAAAAAGGTGTAATCATTACAGTTATAATAAAATAGTTATCAATATAATAGGGTAAACGTACCTATTAAGCTCACATAACATTAAGCACACTTCCATTTTAAAATTAGATTATAAAAAATATATATATATTTATTATCCTACTTGATGTCTCAACCAATTGGTGTGTTTGTTACTACATAGTTGAGTTTGATCAGGGTTGGAGCTAAACTCTGCAGCAGATTGGCCCTCCAGGGAAAGATTTGAGGAACCCTGCTGTATGCTGTTACAAAAGAAACAAGTATGTTTATTTTTGTCTTATGAGTAATTTTGAACATAGGAAGTCAAGTTATTTTTTAATCATAATGTCTCCACCAGAGGTCACTATTGCATTGAGTCATGTGTGTTCTCAGGTGTTCTCACCTGACTCATGTACTATTTGTGTACTTCCTGCTTGTACCTGCTTGCCTGTGTCACTCATTGTGTATTGTATGCCTGCTGGCTATCATTTTGTCTGACTGCTTAACTTTACTGTGTGTTTGCTGTATAAATTAGTCCGACTGCCTGTGGAGTATCTTAAGATAAGGATATAGGCTACTGTATGTTTTAACAGGCCACGGTGTGGATCTGTAAATCTATTCAATCCATCAACAAGAGAAATTATCTGGAACGGACAACCAGCAGAATGACTACAAGAGCATCGTGCCTGAAGTTTTAGAGAATTTTAATATCTCAAACGTCTGTTGAACTGAAACTGAACATTTGTGATCTGATGATGCTGGCTTCCAGTTTGCTGAATCTAGTGAAGGATCACATGCTTTTATCACATCTGTCCAGTGTCGATGTAGATTATCTGTCTCGAGGTTTATTTGCACAGAAGGCTCAGAATGATCTAATCCTGATTCAAATAGAGTTCGGACAAGATCGGAAAGGTCCACGAACTGGGATCGAGTCGCTCTAAGCTCAACCGCACCGGGTGTGTGGGGGTGTCAGAGCTCTATCAGGTTGTAAACGCTGGTAATTTCCGATCCGATACTTCTCTAGTCTGAAACTTCCGTCTTTCAGCGAGCATATAGTGTTATCCTCTGGCGCTGAACACGTTGCCTTCAAATGCGACAAAGAACTCCAAATTTATTTTAATCAAGGGCTCTTAAAAGCGGTGAGGACTTGAATTTACTACATTAATTCCAGACATGTTGCACAATGTGAATCTTGTCTAATTGAACGAGACAAATGTCAAATTTAGCAAATAAAACAACGATTAGCTTCCTCTGTCTGTGCTGTAGATTCCGTCTCTCTCACAGACGAGACATAGTGGTAGACCTAACTTTTATTTCATTCAAAATACCTTTTAATATCTAGTGTTTTTATTCTCGTTGGTGAAAGCCTGATCACTTCCCTTTCATTGTTTTTTTAGATCAGAAGATGTCAAGCACAAATGGCTCATTGCTGTGCCGTGTGGGTGTAGTAGTGACAATTGCAGGTGTCATCTCTATGAGCATCATGTTTTCCCGGTTCTCACCTTCACACAACTGTCCACCGCCACTTCCTAAACCCAAACTAAACTCACAACAAAACTGTGCCAAGAGTAAAAACTCTCTTACTGAAAAAGCAGAGGACAACTCTCTTACTGAAAAAGCAGAGGACAACTCTCTTACTGATAAAGCAGAGGAGAAACCTATACTTCTGTTATGGCTTTGGCCTGAGAATTATAGGTTTGATTTCAGTGACTGCAAAAAGTTTTACAATATTGATAATTGTCATCTGACGGATGATAGAACTCTCTACAATGATGCAGATAATGTCATCGTTTATCACAGAGGCATCAGCTGGGATCTGTCCAACCTTCCTCCATCTCCTCGTCCTCCATTTCAGAGGTGGATTTGGTTGCATTTGGAATCACCAACCAACACCAAAAGGATACCAGGTCTGGAAAACCTGTTCAATCTCACTCTCAGCTACAGACAGGATGCTGATATTCCTGTACGGATGCGCTTGATGACCAGGAAGAAACCTAATGAGGATTTTGTGATTCCCAAAAAGGACAAACTGGTGTGCTGGATTGTAAGTAACAACGATCCCTCAACTGGTGTTGATGCAAGGAACGTTTTTTACAGAGAATTCAGCAAATACATACAAGTGACTTTGTTCGGAAGGGCTTATGCAAGGTTCCTGGATTATAATGACTACTATCCAACCCTGTCTAGCTGCAAATTTTACCTTGCCTTTGAGAACTCCATCCACAAGGACTACATCACTGAGAAGATAAATGGGCCGCTCGCAGCAGGGACCGTCCCTGTGGTGATGGGTCCTCCGAGAAGAAACTATGAAAACTTTGTTCCCGCTGAGTCCTTCATTCATGTCAATGACTTCCCAGATGCAAAGTCACTAGCTGAATATCTGCTTCAGCTGGACAAGGATGAAGATGCATATCGCAAGTACTTTAACTGGAGGAAACATCTCACTCCAAGTCCTCATTTAATATTACAGACACAAGAGTTTATTCTGGCTATTTGCACGGCCTGTGACCATGTAGCACGACACAAGGAATATAAAGAAGCTCATGATCTCTATGATTGGTATTTTAACAAATAGTGATTAATTTTACTCTACAAATATTATTAATAATAACTTTTATAGATGTTTGTATCTTTTCATCTGCAAGTCCCTTTTAAATCACTTTTGGATCATATTCAGGAAGAAAGACAACAATAAGTTTGTGTTCTGTTGCTATATACATAGGCTATATTTTTCTGTTGGCTGGTTGTTTTTTACATGCAAACGCTAGAATGTTTACCAAAAGATCACTATTGCAAAGACACAGACCTGGGGTCCGTTCTTCGTACGTCGCTAACTCAGTTAGCTGGATTTGATTGTTGATGATTTAGCTTGATCTTGGATCATTTGGTTCTTCGAAGCTCATCCTGGACTTGCTGTCATAGCAACAGGTCCGTAAACTTAAACCTGCTCAGGAGCAGGCTTATTTCATGTAAACAGGATTAGATTGCTTCTTTTTAAGCAGAATTGATACTTAAAATCTGTCACAGCCACTGCTACTTTATTATAAGAGTACCCTGCTGGTCCAGGGACAATCATTTAAAATAAAAATTATTTAAAAATGAATTTGAAAATAAGATAACAATGTTGTGTAGTCTATAACACTATAGACACAGCCAGTTTTACTCATTGAAAGATTTCTTAGTGATGAAATAATTACGTTATAATTGTATTGGAGTCTTACACACATGCTATACAGTTAATCTGAGCCGTGCATTCATTTGAGTGACGACAGATATTATGGGAGGGGCTTGATGGAGCGCAGGAGATGCAGATAACATGATCTCTAAGAAACTTTAATTAATGCTGTCACGTAACAAATCTGTTTCAAAGATAAAATTAAATTAATTGCTAATTACAACACTGAAGTAAAAATGTAAAGCCTACACAAATGCTAGAAATCGTGAATATAAATAATTGGGAACCATGTAAAAAAAAATACAAATAAATTAAAAACATTTAATTTATCTATTATAACATTTATGTACGTAGTTTTATTCGCTTGGCTGTTTCCTTATAAAAGTCCAGAAATGTGTCAAGTTTTCCGTCAGGTGTCTTTTTTAATGATATGATGTCATTACGTTGCTGTCTTGCCGCCAGCCAATCGCTGCATTGTTGATCGTGGTTTCGAGTATCGATACATCTGCCCTTTTTGGGGAACTCGAGAACGCGCCGTAATCTTAGACAACTTAATCCAGATATTTTAATCTAATACGTAAATTCGTTTGAAGAACCAAATTAGCCAAAGATCAGTTATCAGGATTAGAAGATCTGGCATCTTTCACATCATCTCAGATGTATTAAGCGAGGTACGAAGAACGGACCCCTGGGGCCTGTTTCATAAAACAGGTTTACCAAATAAGCCAGGTTTATTTCAGTTAGTCTGACTTATTTTGAACCAAATCAATTGCTCAGACTAACTGAAATAAACCTGGGGCCTGTTCCATAAAACAAATTTACCAAATAAACCAGGCTTATTTCAGTCTGACTTATTTTGAACCAAATCAACTGACAATAAATCGGATTATCTGAAATAAACCTGGCTTATTTGGTAAACTTGTTTTATGAAACAGGCCCCTGTTTTATGGAACAGCCCCCATAATACTTATTTGTATGTCTGGCTTGTTAGCAACACTATTTTTGTTTGTAATTTGTTTTTGTAATGTAAATTCGAACACTCATAAATGTATTATACACTTAATATACAATGCATTTAATGTACAATAATCATGATATTTTCGACATAAAAGGTCGCCAGGACAAAAGAGGGCGCCAGAACTCGAGTCAAACAGGAAGACCGACGTTCATGACGTGCGCAGCGTCTGTGATGTCACGTGCTTGAACAGCAGAGCTGTTGTACTTTAAACCGGGAGAGCAGTATTATTTTTAATTCGTCTTTAAACTCATCAGCTATTTGTTTTATAACTTCGGTTTAGCGTTTTATTTTCTTCACGTCTTACGTCTTTACTCGTTTAAATGAATTAAACCCCGTTGGAAATACGTTGCTTAAAGGTTTGTATTTTTTGTTAAATGAGTTTCATACCGTTTAAGTACTATTTTAAATGTATTTTAATGTGAAATTATTCTCAAATGCTCTGATTCTCTCAAATGCTGTGAACTTCCATATTCAGTCATAGTTTCTGACAGTTCTTTAACCCTTTCAGACATTGTATCTACTTCAGGTATTAGTTTATTCAGCCATAAACGAGCAACAAACAAACCACTAAACAAAACTTGTGCACGGGCTTAGGGTCATTTTTTGAGGTGATTTCTGCTTGTAATCACAAGGATCCAGGTGCATACAAATGCACTTTTACAATTCAATCCAACAACTTTCATTCCTGTTATGAGATGTATATCATCAATAAACATTTACCACCCCATTTTACTTTGTTAATATGCTTTTAGTTGCATACATATTTTAATACATTGTTATTCTGTAACATGTTACTTTCAGAGAATACATTCAAAAGAAATATTCAAAATAACTATATAAGGACCGTCACTTTTCCTCAATCTAAAAAAACATTTATGTTATGAGATGGAAATATTCCTGCTTTAAATAATGCCAAGTGCCAGAAAGGGTTAATGCAGTGGTTTTCAAACTGGGGGCCACAAGAGTGTGCGGGGGTCTGTAGAAAAGTGTAGAGAAAAACTAAAAAAAAATTAAGATAAACGAAATAGATAAATAATTAGAATAAAATAATTAAATGATAAATAAATAATCCATCTATCATCATCCATCCACCATCATTACTATAGTGAGTAAAAAAAAATTAATGAATGACATACATATTTGTGTGTGTGTTTTCCCACATTAAAATTAGGTGAAAATGTTTGGCTGCTTTTACATTTTAGAATTATTTGGAGCAGGATGATCATAATTGAGGGTCTGTGACACACAAAAGATTGAGAACCAGTTATTTATTTTTTATACTTTGTCTATCCATTCAAAAACAGGTTTAATACAATTATACTAGTAATTTTTTTCTTTTGAAAACATTTTTTTACCAATAATTATTACTAATTTCCTTTTGTAGTAATACCCACCACCAACACATTAAGAGAGAAAATTAATAAGTTATAAAAATTAACAATAACAATTACATAAATACTTTTACATATAGAAAGTAGGAACAAAAAAATAAATTAATAAAAAAATACTGAACAGTCACATATTCATATCAAAACTCTTATGACATCTAATTTCTAGTAAGTATTCAAATAAGACTTTTAAACCTCAATTAATAATATTAAATATTTAAATAAAATAGTAAATGGATAAATTAAGAGAGAGGGAGGATCATGTAAAAAGGAGAGTTATATATTATTATTATTATTATTATATAAAACACATTGTTAAAGATGTGTTTTAATCTGATATTTCTCTGAAATGCTGTGCAGTGCCCTGTGTGTGTCATCATGCCGGTCCAGTGCAGTAACTGCGTCCAGAGACGTGCCGCGCTCAAACGGCCCAAGACTGGACACTCTCTCTGTAAGGACTGCTTCTTCTGGGCGTTCGAGGAGGAGATCCATCAAACCATTGTGTCCGCCGGACTCTTTAACCGCGGAGAAACCGTGGCCATCGGTGCCTCGGGCGGAAAGGACTCTACCGTCCTGGCCCATGTGATGAAGGTCCTGAACGAGCGCTACGACTACGGCCTGAACCTTCTGCTGCTGTCGGTGGATGAGGGCATCACGGGTTACAGAGATGATTCGCTGGAGACGGTGAAGAGGAACCAGCAGCAGTATGAGCTGCCGCTGAAGATCGTGTCTTATGAAGAGCTGTATGGCTGGACCATGGATGCCATCGTGAAGCAGGTGGGATTGAAGAATAACTGCACTTTCTGCGGTGTGTTTCGCAGGCAGGCGCTGGATCGAGGAGCCATGATGCTGAAAGTGGACAAGATATGCACAGGCAAGTGATCAGTGTCTTTCACTGCCTTTTCCAGATTGATCAAGCATGTCTGTGTGAGATTTTAAACATTCTGCAAGACAAATCATGTGTTTCGGGGTTAATGAATTGCATTGTACATTCTCAACTTTAATACATTTGCATGTATGTTTGGAAATAGAGATATATTTCAATTCGTTCAAGATCCTCTGAGAATTTATTTCTGATATTTCCATTGCCTTGCAAATATTGCAAAGAACATTTCTTATCATGCTTTAAAAAAATAATTATGTCACTGATGAATGGTCATGTTTATTGTTCTTGCTTTTATTTATGGTTATTTAAATTAAAACTTTATACATTACAGTTTTTTTCAAAGAGAAATGTTTGTGGTAAAAGTTAATATTAAAATTTAAACAAAATATAATTGCTTTATTTATTTATTTAATTTTAGGCAAAATATCACTTTAAAATGTCTGTTTCTTGTGGTAATGCATAAATTAACCTTTTAACTTTGAAATAAAAAATATTATTTAATATTTCTGAATCATTCTGAGTATATTAGATTTCACCTACAAAACCTTAAGGCTAATTTATAAGGATTTATACAATTATATTTTATGAGATTTATATTTTATGGGTTTTATACAGTGTAACGCTTAGTTCATTTTTTGTCAATACTCTGAACTCCTATAGAAAGGAAAGCGACAAGGATAGACCAAAAAAAATCATCCTCGTGAAGAAATAAAAAAAGTTCAACAGAGTTAACACTTCGCTTTTATGGAGGACCAAGCCTGCAGAAATAAAAATTAAATATAGAAATAAATGAAATAGAACAGATCTGACACTTTTTAACCAAAGATGCAGAAAGGACCAGTTCCCTCATTTACATGTTACATACAGAAAAGTAAATAAATGTATAAATATGTAAATAAATATACAAATAAATGAAAAAAAAGTTACAAATAAAAGAAAATAATAAGGGGAAAAATAAACAAAAAATTAATTAAAAAGAATTATATAATTTCTTCCTTTTATTTTCCTATTATTTCTTTCTTTCTTAAGTTTGGCCCTCCATACCTTTTTTTTGTTTTGTTTTTTTAAATAGATTAAAAAGATTTTTCCTAGGCTGATAGGTAGAATGATGTTTGTTTTGTTTATTGAGCAGGTCACAATGCAGATGACGTGGCAGAGACGGTACTGATGAATGTCCTGCGTGGGGATATCGCTCGTCTCCACCGCTGCACCGCCATCAGCACGGCCAGTGACGGAGAGGGTGCCATCCCACGCTGCAAGCCCCTCAAATACGCCTACGAGAAAGAAATCGTCCTCTACGCCTATTTTAAGAAGCTCGATTACTTCTCCACAGAGTGCATCTACTCACCCAACGCCTACCGGGGACACGCTCGTGCCTTCCTCAAAGACCTGGAGTCCATCAGGCCCAGCTCCATCATAGACGTCATCCACTCCGGCGAGACGCTCTCCATAAAGGAAGGGGTGAAGATGCCGGTGCAGGGAACGTGCTCGCGCTGCGGCTACATCTCCAGTCAGGCCCTGTGTAAGTCCTGTGTTCTGCTGGAGGGCCTGAATCGAGGTTTACCCAAGCTGGGCATCGGGAAACATCACCGTCTGCATGGCAAAATTCTGGCTCAGGAGCCTTTGACCGAACAGGAGGAGAAGAAACTGAAGCCTGTGGACTTCTGACACAAAATCGAGACTAGATTTTAAAAACTGGACATTTCAGTTAAGCGTGTCCTATGTTTTTAAGATGCTCTGGGGTGAATGTTCATAATGTGAGATGATTTCGTTTGTTTTATTCAAAGTCCAACCACAGGGAACTGAATGTCACATCTTGTGTTAATGCGTTTGCTGAAGCGGCAACTTAGAAAACTGCCATTTAAACCACAGATCTTGTTTGTACAGTCATGAACTTTCTAAGTTATGCCACCTTCCCATCAGGAGAAACGTTTCAAATGCTCATGATTTTTTTTTAAAATGCTTTTTTTCAAATGCTCATGACAAAGTTGCTCATCATTTCTCCTTTTTGTTTTCCTGTTTTAGGGTCATTACTGTAATTCAAGCAAAGACTCATTTTATTGGAAAAATAAATTTTTACTGTCATTATTATTGTATTCCTTTTCCTTAATGAATTTTTCAAATGGAAATTATTTCATGAAAATGCAATAAATAAATAAATGTAAAAAATTGTTCTAAAGTTAGTTCTAAAACAGATTGATTTTGGGTGAAATATGAAACTTAACCAGCTTTATCCCAGTCAAATAATATACATTTTTATAACTGAATCAAACTGAATACATTTAGTTACACCCCAATTTATAAGAATTCATCAAGTCAAAACAGCTTTTTATGACTGGCATGTAGTGTCTGCAAGGGAGCAAACAAGTAGTTAATTTTACATTGAAAAGGATAGTTTGAAAGACATGTAAGTATACAGGTGCATCTCAATAAATTAGAACGTCGTGGAAAAGTTCGTTTATTTCAGTAATTCAACTCAAATTGTGAAACTCGTGTATTAAATAAATTCAATGCACACAGACTGAAGTAGTTTAAGTCTTTGGTTCTTTTAATTGTGATGATTTAGGCTCACATTTAACAAAAACCCACCAATTCACTATCTCAACAAATTAGAATACTTCATAAGACCAATAAAAAAAAAACATTTTTAGTGAATTGTTGGCCTTCTGGAAAGTATGTTCATTTACTGTATATGTACTCAATACTTGGTAGGGGCTCCTTTTGCTTTAATTACTGCCTCAATTCGGCGTGGCATGGAGGTGATCAGTTTGTGGCACTGCTGAGGTGGTATGGAAGCCCAGGTTTCTTTGACAGTGGCCTTCAGCTCATCTGCATTGTTGGGTCTGGTGTCTCTCATCTTCCTCTTGACAATACCCCATAGATTCTCTATGGGGTTCAGGTCAGGCAAGTTTGCTGGCCAATCAAGCACAGTAACACCATGGTCATTGAACCAGCTTTTGGTACCTTTGGCAGTGTGGGCAGGTGCCAAGTCCTGCTGGAAAATGAAATCAGCATCTCCATAAAGCTTGTCAG
This sequence comes from Schizothorax lantsangensis, assembly GCA_027422415.1. Lineage (NCBI taxonomy): Eukaryota > Metazoa > Chordata > Actinopteri > Cypriniformes > Cyprinidae > Schizothorax > Schizothorax lantsangensis. The sequence continues at coordinate 32,291 of JAPDDO010000328.1, read as the reverse complement.
CAGAAGGAAGCATGAAGTGCTCTAAAATTTCCTGGTAGATGGCTGCGTTGACTGTGGACTCAGAAAACACAGTGGACCAACACCAGCAGATGACATGGCAGCCCAAATCATCACTGACTGGAAACTTCACACTGGACTTCAAGCAACATGGATTCTGTGCCTCTCCACTCTTCCTCCAGACTCTGGGACCTTGATTTCCAAATGAAATGCAAAATTTACTTTCATCTGAAAAGAGGACTTTGGACCACTGAGCAACAGTCCAGTTCTTTTTCTCCACAGCCCAGGTAAGATGCTTCTGACGTTGTCTCTGGTTCAGAAGTGGCTTGGTAGCCCTTTTCCTGAAGACGTCTGAGCGTGGTGACTCTTGATGCACTGACTCCAGCTTCAGTCCACTCCTTGTGAAGCTCTCACACGTGTTTGAATCAGCTTTGCTTGACTGTATTCTCAAGCTTGTAGTCATCCCTGTTGCTTGTAAGATAAGATAAGATATTGTGCACCTTTTCCTACCAAAATTCTTCCTTCCAGTCAACTTTGCATTTAATATGCTTTGATACAGCACTCTGGAAACAGCTACACCTTTCAGTAATGACCTTCTGTGACTTACCCTCTTTGTGGAGGGTGTCAATGTTCGTCTTCTGGATCATTGCCAAGTCAGCAGTCTTCCCCATTATTGTGGTTTCAAAGAACAAGAGATACCCGGAATTTATACTGTATGGATGGTCATTAATTGAAACTCAAATGTAAATATTCTAATATTTTGAGATACTGATTTTTGACTTTCATGAGCTGTAAGCTCTAATCATCAAAATTAAAACAAAAAACTTTTGAAATGTTTTACTTTACATGCAATGAATCCAGGGGCGTAGTTTGTGGGGGGATGGGGGGGAGGTAACCCCCCCAATAACCAAAACTAGCAATTACAACCCCCCCCCCCCAATATTTATACCACGGTTAATGGAAACCTAGAATCAGGCTATTTATTTATTATTTGAATCGCGCCTTCGGCGCTTGTATAAGCACTAACCTCACGTACGAACCGACCGGAGCGCTTATCAGCACAACATGACTGAAGCGCTTTTAATTGTGCACGAGCGGCGCGCGAATCACCCTATACGCTGTGCGCGTTCACCAGCGCGCTCGAGAAGTGTGAGAAGATTTGCGCGAGCCATTCCTATCGCGAATCTGATGGTAAAATATGCGATCTATTTGAATTCTATTGAGAAACTGACACTTTAAAATGCTATGGAGAAAGTCGAACATTATCTAAAAAAAAGGCACAAACTAAAAAGGCTGATGAAAAGAGGAGACAACATAATCTTGCACCAGCACTAACATAATATTAAAATATTTTTAAACTACTCATGACCACCTTTACTATAATGTATCACGTTTTACTGTAGTCTTATGTATTGTGGTAAATTTCGTCTAACTTGTAGAATTTATAATAGATATTCTGTTAAGGGAATAGATTTTCTCCTGAAGATTTATATTACAACTGGCATGTTGTAGCTATTGTTTCTAAAGGCTGCTGTTTCTCATAACAAATGGAATATAGATTAATAAAAAAGTCATTATTGGCCTGGTAATGATTAATAGGCTAGCCTTATTATAAACAAAAGCTACAGTTAAGAACTATGGTACTTTTTCATAAGAGCAAGTACAAGTCAGAATCGAGAGCCAATGGGTTCTAATGATGAGTGCTGGAAAAACCTTCAGATATTCCAATGATGGCATAGATTAAATCATTAAGAGCCTGATGAACTGTTAAGGAGTAAGAAATAAACAATATCAATATAAGAAAATGTTAAGTTAGATTGACTTCCCATGGTGTGTTGAATTAGAACATTCTGTCAAACTATAGCCTATGTGTCTAAATAATATAAAATACATTATATATCCTATGTAAACAAGTAATTGTTAACTAGCCTATTACTTTATTGCAGTTATGCATTCAACCATCAATCATTTAAGCAAACAAACAAATAAATAAACCTTAAGAGGGAGCATGAGCCGGGGTCCACTTCAACCCCCCAATGTTCAAACCAAAACTACGCCCTTGAATGAATCTAAAATATATGAAAGTTTCACTTTTTGAAATAACTTACAAGAAAAAATGAACTTTTTCACTACATTCTAATTTATTGAGATGCACCTGTAGATACAGAGGCAGATATTGATAGTAACATACAAAATAAAGGACTATTATGTTGATGATGACAGTCACTGTCAGTTACATTTGCTGACAGATTTTCAAACTTCAATCCTACTTTTCAAAGTATATAGTTTATCAAAATCAAAAACATAGTACGCCTACAGATGTCATTGAAGCCGCCTGTTATTAATAACATGAACTAATATGACTGTATGTTATGATATGTATGGTTAAACAGAACGTTAGAAATTCCTAAGTATGTAAAATGGAGAGTTGACTCACGGCTCTTTATCAAGAGTGTTTCTCTTCGGCCGCCAGGGGTCGCTGCAGTGAAGTGAGTTCCTCTGTTCTGTGATGTTTCGGGGGTCCAGGCTGGTCCAGCCACACAGACCTGCGTCTAGAAGAGCAGGAAAAACTTCAGCAGAGACTTGTCTTCTGATAACGAGCTCTACACACTGTTCTTCAGACTCGGGTTAAGAGCGGAGCACTTCTGGAAGCGCGCGAACATGGACGATCTAGGTAAAGACACCCACATTCCCACATGTTGTTTGAAGAGAGACAAACATAGCGGAAAAATAAGAGGGAGAGAGGCTAACTGCAGTAGCCAATGAGCTAACGCACAAGATCACGGATACAAAGTAACAGTTCCTCTGAACGAGACATCACAGTGATACAATGTAACTCTTCACGTTCCGTTCTGCTGAACGCGGCATTAGTTTCTGTTACAGTTACATTATTAGACTATCATGGATCAAACTGAGGTGATTGATAAGCTGTGTTGGGCTGAACGTCGTTTTTGCCCTTTGGGAAGCATCTTTAGTCCACAAATGTTGTTTATCTCTTTAAAGTATCACTGCTTTTGCGGAATCTTGCTGTTGCACATTGTTTGTTATTAATTTAGCATTTCTTTCCTTTTAGACATTAATTCAGAGCCAGTTAAAGTTTATCACATGCACAGCAATTGCAGGTTGTAGCTCCAGACAAGAGAAGAAAATTCTAATAGAATCACAGATTTGATCTAAGATTTAAAATGTGAACATTAAATAATTAAAGAGAAGATACCATCTGCAAAGATATGCAGCTATCAACAGTCGAAATAGCACATTTGACAGGTATTTTTGCTTAATTGGATAATGCTTTCCGATTAGAGCTTCATTTCAATCCTTTACACAGAATTCTGATGATTTCCTCATATTATCAATGCAGAAAATGTGAAGAAAAAGCGTGGGAGTTTTCACAGACCTCTCTTTGTAACCTGGATGTTTTGAGAGTAGTTTGCTGATTTGTTTGTACTCAGAACAGACCTGTTTTGAGTGATTGATTGATTGATAATAGCTGGGAGATGAGAGACTGTACAGTTTTGTATTTATTGATTTTGTGAACTGCTGGTCAGATAATAACTCACTGAACTCCATATGATGGGTGTGTCCTCTCGGCAGGGGCGGCGCCAGAGAATGTTGAACGCAGGTGCTGAGGGGGTGCTAGATCAATGACGGGGGGAGCTGGGCAATTAATAGTAAATATGACCAAAACAGGTTGTTATTATTATTATTATTTTATATGAATAATAAAATCGCTGTATAGGCGCATTTCAAATGTTTATGAGGAATGTGGGAGTATTATCGCGCTTAGCCTACTGCATGGGGGCGCGCACGCAATTATTTTTATTTATTTATTTTTTCCTGCGGAAAGAGCTTATACTCCTGTCATTTTTGGATGTGCTTTCTGTCGTATCATGCAGTCTCCGTGAATGGAGCGCGTCACAACAATGAACCAGCTCACAGACATAAGAAATAAATCTGCAGAAAGCTTGAAAACCAATTAAAATAAAAAACCAAATCTTCTCTGATTGTGTAGTCCGTATAGGTGCATTTCTCTATTAAAGGCACGTCCACTGTGGAGATGTTGAGTCTGAGAAAGCACTAGTTTATTAATAAATAATTAAAATGTATTTTTCCCCGATGCATTCATAATCATTACTTTAGTCGGTGCTTTGCGGCAAGCGTTATGCGTGCGTTTGAGCGCTGAATAATATGCCTAAATGCCTAAATAATCGGCATAAATAATAACCTAAATGGTTATTATACTATCAATTTAATATAAACGTGCGAATAGTTGACTAGAAAAATCTTTTGTCGGGGCAGGCCAATAGTACTTGGTACAAGGAACCGATCCATTTTTTAAATAAAATGCTGACATTACGTGCGACTGTAAATCACGTTATTGCATTGCAGTATTTATGCATGTGTTTAATGAGTCAAATGTTTTTATTTTATTTCATTTTTTATGGGGGTGCTATGGGGGTGCTTTGGTTTTTCTTGGGGGTCCTGGAGCACCTGCTAGCCCCTCCCTAGCGCCGCCCATGACCGAGGGGATGAATTGACTCCGCCCATAACCGCCTACATCCCACTGCAGCCAAAAATGACAATTTACTGAAAATGTGCTCCCCCTCAGGCTGTCCAAGATGTAGATGAGTTTGTTTCTTCATCAGATTTGGAGAAATGTTGCATTCAGTCACTTGCTCACCAATGGATTCTCTGCAGTGAATGGGTGCCGTCAGAATGACAGCTGATAAAAACATCACAATAATCCACAAGTAATCCACACCTCTCCAGTCCATCAGTTAACATCTTGAGAATTGAAAAGCTGCATGTTTGTAAGAAACAAATCCATCATTAAGACGCTTTTAACTTCAAATGCATCCTCCGGTGAAAAAGTCCATCTCCTGTTGTCATCTCACATCAAAATCCACCAGCATATTTGTTCAGAGCTGTTTTGGCTTATAAACGGTTCTTGATCTGTGCACATTTTTCTCCTGATTCTGACTTTTTCACTGGAGAAAGCAATATTATTAGAGGATTTGTATTTTAGCAGGAAGCAATGGTTTGAAGTAAAAACTTAATGATTGATTTGTTTCTTACAAACACACAGCTTTTTTCAGTCATTTATTGATAGACTGGAGTCGTGGTGAGGTGAACTATTCCTTTAATAAACTTCCTTTGATAAGCTTATTTATTTTGCTGGCCAAACTATGCATTGCCTTTTATGACACGGCTCTTATTCTGATTGGTCAGTTGCAGCGTTCAGCGGTCAGATATTTCTAAATAATGACCATTGTCCAGGACAGCACTGTATAACAGGCCACTCATCTGGTCAGTGTTTCCTACATAGCCTTCTGTCTCTCTGCCGTCTCTCCAGAGTCAGATAATAAAATAATTTGATCTCAGATCAGCATTTGCTCAGAGTCAGACAGCAGGTAATAGGTTCGATTCCCAGGGAACGCATGAACTGATGAACTGCATAGCTTGAATGCAATGTAAGTCGCCTGGATAAAAGCCTTTGCTAAATGCATAACTGTAAATGTATGTTCATTTCGGAAGTTGTCCTGTGATAAGTGGGATAATGTACAGTTAACCGGTCACTTGATTGACTGGCTGACTCTGACATATGAGCAACGGTGCTGATTATCTGATGTCTGAAGAAGGAATATATTTGCTGGTTGTGTTTCGATGCATGTTGTTTTGCCCGAACAGTCTCTGTCGGCTGGAGAAAGAGGTGATTGTGTTCAGAGCTCAGCTCGTTCTTGTGACAGACGAGTGCGCGCCGTCAGTGTGTTTGAGTTTGAGTTTGAGTTTGGATCTGATGCTGCTGGACAGCAGTTTGCATCACACGGGGAAGTCCAGTGCCTCTGTTTGGAGTGGGGGAGGGAACTGACTCACTCAAGGGTCAAAGGGCAAATGAGAGGAGTTTTTCCAGCCAGCTGCTCACAGTGGAATGTTTTATTAGCTTCGTTAGAGGCGATCAGTGTTTCAGATTAAGAATTAGCCTGCTGATGAGGCCAGATGACCTCAAGTGTATTTGGACACATAAGTAGAGCCCAATGAAATCCATTTGGATTGTTCAGAAATTCTGTTTTCCATTTTAATTGTTCTGAATTCAATTTTAATGTTTTTTTATTAAGCTCTCAAAATCAAAAGGTCTTTATAAAACTTTAACAATGTAATAATGTTAGTGTTAACATTAATAGGGCCTTATGAAATGTGTTTTACTGTTTCAGAAATTCGTTTTTAAAGTGTTTTGGATTCTGTTTTTGATGGTTAATAAATTGTAATAATTAAAAAGGATGCTTGATTAATTTGATTTCATAAATTTTAACAATTTAACCATTTATTATAATTTGAACAATAATTAAGGCCATATAAAATGTTTTGTCAGTGTTGTCTGTTTTAATCTTTTTATTGAATCTAAGTTTTATATTTCATACAAATTTATTAGGCCTATTTAAAAAATGGTGACATTAAAATAGTAGTATAAATATTTAACAAGTTACATGATGTTTTAAAGTGCAATCAATAAAAATTCCAAAAATGTATTTTAATTTTCTTTTTTTATTTACAGTTAAAATAAAGTATTGACAAAAATGGGACATATTAAGTGTTGTTGTTGTTATTATTTTGTTCATTCTGCTGTGCAATAGTAATATTTGTGTTATAGTTTCTACAAGTTAATCCAAACTTTTTTAGTAGGTTGTAGTGAAGACCGTTGAGTTTCTCTTTGTATCTAATCATAATTTCCTGAAATGAAACGGTAAAATGCTGTTAAAGTGACCTTCAGAGCAGCTGTAGAGATGAAGTTCATGTCCTCAAACGAGACAGTGTCACGTGTGTTCCAACAGGTGTGTAATAGACAAAACCGTGCCATTCATTCACAGAGACACGCAGAGCATGCAAGATTCATATTTAAATAGTCTTTTTGCGCTTTAATATTCACAGACAATAGTCCATTTTAGGGGTGACCCCGAATAGTTGACGATTCGATGCTTCGATAGCAGGAGCCCGATTCGACTCCCAATCTCACAGTCGAATATTCGCTGGGTGTTATAATCATGTTATGATAGAACTACCGGTTGTCTTCCAATAAGTTAATATACAGCCTATTAAGATAATGTTGTAAATAAGAATCTGAAAAGAAAGAAGCTTTTCAAATATTTTTAACGTGCATGAATAAATCCAGCCCCCCTCTAGATTTAAGTTTCACTTAATCCAACTTCTTGGCGGCAAGTATTTAAATCTTTAACAAGACAGACTGACAAGTGAAAGACTGGATTTTTTCGATCAGGTAGGGTATAAGTGATTTCAAAATATTTCAGCCGGTTTATATATATCGTGTATATATTATTTATCTCGTATAAAATGCATTTGAGTTGCGCTGCAGTAAAGCGCTTCATTGTAGTAACGGTGATTATCTCTTCAAGCCACAGTACAAACAACAATGCAGAATATTAATAACTATGACTGGTACTGTCATATACATAACATTATAATGAGAACACTATTATAATAAAACGCTGTGAATTTTTAGAGTTTAGTTGCCGTGTTTCTGCGCGTTGTTGCATGAAGAACGTGTCCACAACAGGAGTTCATTCAGAGCCGAGCAGACACGTTCACTTATGCATTCGGGGCATTTTGTGCAGATAGCCTATAAGTCTTAATATTGACGTTATGTTGAATAAATAACGAACCGTATTCTATATGAGATAAAAAACCTGCTATCAAATGCTTCACTCTACCGGTCATTTTCAGCACGCGCAGCTCAAATGCAGAACATTAATAACTACTGTCATACACATAACGTTATAATGAGAGCACTATTGTAAAAAATGTTGTGAATTCTTAGGGTTTGGCTGACGTTTAATGTTAACTATCTTTTAATCAAAACATAAAACATTATTTTTGTATCTGCGAGGCGTCCGTTACACATTTTCCCTGTGTGTTAATGTCAGTAATTATGACTGTCGAATGTCTGACTTGATTCTTGGTCATGTATTTTGGCCCCGCCCCCAAACATATGATTCGACTATCAGTCGACTACTGGCTAGATTCGAAAATTCCAATTCGACTATGAAAATCCTTAGTCGGGGACACCCCTAGTCCATTTCCCGATTTGTAATTTTAATTTATTCATCTAAATTTTGCCAAATTCCATGACATGCGTTAGACTGTAAATTTAATTATTGTAGCTCGATTCAGTGTTTTCCATATCACGTTTGTGTGTAAGTGTATTAAAAAATGAAAAAGCCATAGGAAGTGATTCCTAACATCCCGACCCCAGCACAGCTCCCCAGAGCATGAGTGGAATTCATATAAAGCTCTGTATTCTCCCCTGTGATGATCCAGAGATGCAGAACTGGGTTTACGCTCTCACACACACACACACACACACACTGTTAAAGAGGCTGTTGTGGTCATAACACACAGGTGCTCAATGAGGGTGTTGTTCGAGCGAATGCTGTTTCTCATCTGGGCCTCGTCGTCAAGGTAGTAATTTGTGGGGAATCACAGAACAATGCTGATTTGTCTGTTTAAGAATTTGTTTTTGGCCCACTCAACCACAGCCTGCTGAAACACTAATGCTTGATCAGATGCTTTTTACATTTCTATGTAACAGCCGTCTGATTTATTAAAGATATGTAAAACATTCTAATCCATTTAAATTGGAATTTCTGTACTAACTGACCACGACCATCGTATGCGTCCCTACATTTTATCAGCTGTTTGATTTCTGTGACATCAAAATCTCGTAATCGTGTATATTAAATATCAAACATGGACAGGAGAGATTTATTGTGACAAAAATCCTATTATATAATTTAAGGAAAAAAAAACAAAAAACATGCTGCTGTCTGTTATGAAAAAAGTTTAAAAAGGGGTCGGTAAGATTTAATAATGTTTTTGAAAGTCGCTTCTGCTCACCAAGGCTGCATTTATTTGATAAAAAAAAAATATTGTTGCAATTTAAAATGTTTTCTATGTGAATATATTGTAAAATGTAATTTATGTCTGTTTCAGCATCTTTACACCAGTCTTTAGTGTCACATGATAAGAAATTATTCTAATATGCTGATTTACTGCTCAATAAACATTTCTGATAATTATCAGTGTTGAAAACAGTTGTGCGGCTTCATGTTTTTGAAAACTCTTTGATGAATAGAAAGTTAAAAAGAACAGCAGAAATCATAAATCTTTTTGTAACATTGTCTTTACTGTCACTTTTTATCATTTTATTGCATCCTTGATGAATAAAGTACTTGTTTCTTAAAAAAAAATCTTACCAACATCAAACTTTTGAACAGTAGTGTATTTAACTGTAATTTTATTCAGAATCATTGTGATTCTTCAGAACTCGTCCACACATCATTCTGATTGGCTTTGATTTGGTTCTGTGCACAGAAGAAGTGCCTGTCACTGGAATATGTTCGAAAAAGGAGAAATAGAAGAATTGCATGGCAGAGACCCAGACACAGACTAAATTTCCTCTTCCCAACGCACACACACACACACACTGCTCCATGGCCCAAACTGCCCTCAGACCAAGGCTTCAGTGTCCCGCCTCACTTCCTCAGGAAACAGTAGAGAAGGAAGTGGCTTTGTGTTGAGCTCCACGACCATGTTTTAGACCCGCTCAAGAAGTTCAGAGCTTCTGAGATGAGTCAGAACAGTGTTGGTGTGGCCTTGAAAAGGGGCTAGTTCACCACAAATCAACATTCTGTCATCATTTACTCACCCTCATGTCAGTCCAAACCTGTACGAGTTTCTTTCTTCTGTTGAACAAACCAAAAGGAGATATTTTGAAGAATGTTGGGGTGCAAACAACATTGTATGGACAAAAAATACTGAAACCGTTTTTAGGACAACATACATTTGTGTTTTGCAAAAAAATAAAACAAAGTTGTACAGGTTTGTAATGATTCTTTAAAATAAAACTGTGAGAAATATGATTATGAAATTGCAAATACTCCGATTTAATAAATATATGCAGTGCGTGTTTCACAGTGAAGCGTGGAACTGTGTTCTTCTACACGCGAGCAGCTCTTTATCTGCTGGTGTTTACAGTGTTTCCACACAAACTCCATCTCTGTATCTGAGATTGGATCACTTTAATATGCATTTGGTAATGCTACGTCTTCCAAAACTTGTTTAAAGATAATTAATAAAGGAGCAGCTTTAAGGGCTTCCCATCAAAATAAAAGTGTGATGGTTTAACGTTTGTTTAAAAATGAAGAAATTAAGACAGCCTTAAACAAAAGTATTGTAATTTTACAGTTGTAATGTAAAATAAAAGAATAATAATAATAATTATTATTATTGTAAGTACTCAAATATTTTATAGTGAAAATTTAAATTTTGTATTGTTTTTATTTAGTACTTTTTATTTTTGATTTGGTTGTAGTAATAATTTTATTTTATTTTATTTATTTATTTATTGCAGCCTTACCAACAAGCACAACACTTGGAATTTCTACATTACATATCACATTTTAAATCCTAGTCACTTTTTAAAGATTTGACATCAAGTTTTCTGCAGTTATTTGGTATCTTGTGTGAGAAACATGAACTTTTATTGACTTAATTAAAGTATCTTACAATATTTCTCTGCATCAAGTTTGAGGTCAGTGATTTTTGAACATCGTCATATTGAAAACTATTTTCAGGATTCTCTCTTCGATTAATTTCGGTCCTAATCAAAAGCATTTTTAGGGACTTCTACCCTCTGATAGTTGAGAAGTGCTGGTCACACACATCTGAAACAAGGGCTTTTTATGTGTTCCATTAAGTATGGCATGCAGAATACTTGAAGATTAGCTTAATAATGTTACAGGGTTTTATCAGCGGAGAGTCTTTTGACTCATTATTGTGTCATTTCTAGAGTATTGGTCTATCTGTTCTCAATTACGCTCATGGAGCGACGGGTGGGCGCTGAAGGGGCGATCAAAGCGAGGCTTTGTCATGTGTTTGCCTGCTGTTATGAGGTGATTTAGATGAAAGCGCTCGAATGTTTCCCCCTCTCTGTTGGCCTTTTCTTTCTGTATTTCCGTCGACCTGGTTTTCAGTGCCCCGCTCCCCCTCTCCCTCCTTGGCAGGGCGTCTGGCCTGAGACACAGCGCTGATTGTTTTCCTGATGGCCTTGGATGTTCCAGAACTCATAGTTACAGCTGAATTCTTCCCACATGAGTGGATTTGGGAGATACTCCCTGTGTAAATGTTCCACTGGACTCATCACAGTCATCAGAGGTGTGTTTGAGACACACAGAAATGTGCAGATGCTGTGTTTGTTCATCGTGGTCGTTTATCGATGAGCAGTGGTGTTATATAGAGAAACATGTGAAGTCCATGCACACAGAAAGCTCACCAGGCCCAATAATCACAAATTTCTACACAACACAGGGCTTGGTGTGTTTATTTTTTAAAACAATTTGGTTAATTTTATAATTATTTCGGCTATTAAAAAAAGAATGCAGTGCTGTCAGTTGCATTTAGCACATTTTCTCATGTTTACATCCTTAAAATCAATGCAAATTCTGAAAAGTACTCACTATAGGCTAATTGCTAAAATTAAAATTATTTTTTATTATAATTTTAAATAAAAAGTTTTATTTTAAATTATTTAAAAAAAGTTACTAAAACTTACTTAAATATTTGAAATCATTACTTATTGACTATTGAGTGATTTAAAAAATCATATTCTTAATGAATATTTTTGTCTTGTTTTCCTCAAAACATGATAACTTGGGACACAAGATATAAATGATTCTTTTCACAGACTGGATCTTGAATAGAAGTGTATTTTGTCTTACTACTCTGGTAGTTTTTTCACTAGTATTGTTTATACTTAAAAAAATGTGAATGAATCTGCTAGAATGTTAAGACAAAATAGACTCGTATTCAAGATACAGTTTATGAAAACAATTCTTAATATCTTATGCAGTGTTGCATTTCAAGCAATTTTATCTTGTTTCAAGGATTTTTGGATAGTTTAACTGGAAACAAGTTTAAAAAGATATGTTAAGGGGCTGTTCACACAGAACACATTTTTGTATCTTAAAACATGAGATGCATGGCAGTGGAATGGGGAAAAAAAATCTAATTTTGCATTTTCTTTTCTTTTTATTCATAAAGCATAAAGCAAACATTTTGAAATAACCTCAAGTAATTGCAAACATAAGTCATTAGTGACACATAGGTCACTGTCAAATATTGTCTGATTACGTGTGAAAAATCGATTCTCTGATGCATTGCGAGGATCAATTTGAATCAATTCTGAAAACTTCAGAGAAAAATCCCTCTCTGCCCTTGTCAACAAACTTTTAGATATTTAAAGCGCTATTCAAATACTGAAAGCACTTTTTGTTTATTGCTTCTAATGTGTTTCTTCGAAACACAAAGAAAAGGACATTTTTTAAAATTACTCAGTTATATAAGTAATTGAATAAAAATGCACAAATAAATGTATTAATTAATAATAATAAGAGAAAAAAGTAAAATAATTAAAATTGGATTGCGATTGCCTGAATTGAATGGGAAAGGATCGTGAGGTGCCTGTAGATTCTCACCCCAGTATTTGTGGTCTCTATGGGTCTTTTCCAGGTTTAACACGATGAACTCAGATAGAGAGTCAGCCAACGCTCATCTAAATAACTGTCCAATCAGATCTGAGGCGCGTGTGCGCGTATGAGTCGGTTGGACGTTCTCGCTTCTGTGTATACGTAGGTGTCCAGAATAGACACGGGACCCCCAGTCTGCTTGGCTTGAAGTCCCGTTGGGAAGAGCTGTTATTTTGGGTGCCGAGTGTCGAATTTCTGCAGGGGTGGGGTCAGGGAGTCTCTGAAATATCCATCAATTCTCACCTTTACCAGGTTTCATGTTTGTTTTTTGACTCAACCCCACCCGTCTCCTCCACAGATGTCCATGACCCCTGCTTTTGACTGCCATCTTCTCGTTTCATCTCTTGTGCTCCCGGCTGTCTTGAAATAATATCCTGCCTTTTCTTTCTCCTGTTGTTTCTTTTGTGACCCGTCCTGTTGGCCCCCTCGCACGCCCCCTCTTGCCTCTCTGTTATAAATATCAGAGTAAGTTTGGTTAGATGGTATAGAGTTTCCTTTGGTGAGGTCGCCAGCTTTGGCCTCTGGTCTCCAGTCGTAAACAGGCAGAGTTTGGCCTCTTCTGACCGCAGGAGAATCACTGCTCATTCTGACCTGGACTCAAAGGAATAGTTCACCCAAAATCATCTTCAGGCTGTCCAAGGTGTAGATGAGTTTGTTTCTTCATCAGATTTGGAGAAATGTAGCATTATATCACATACTGTACACACCAATGGATCCTCTGCAGTGAATGGGTGCCGTCAGAATGAGAGCTGATAAAAAAATCACAATAATCCACACCACTCCAGTCCATCAGTTAACATCTTGAGAAGACAGAAGCTGTGTGTCTGTCTGTAAGAAACAAATCCAACATTAAGACTTTGTAAACCTGAAATAGTTGCCTCTGGCTAAAATACCCATAGTCCATAATCTATAATAACACTTCCTCAAGTGAAGAAAGTGGTCTGGTCTGAATCAGGAGAGAAATCTGCACAGATCAAGTACTGTTAACAAGCTAAAACAGTTCTAAACGAACAGGTTAGTGGATTTTGATGTGAGAGGACAACAGGAGATGGACTTTTTCACTGGAGATGTTAATATGGATTATGGACTCATATTTTAGCCATGAGACATTTTAACATTAAAATCTCTTGATGATGCATTTTGTTTCTTACAAACACGCAGCTTTTCACTTCAGCTTTTATCAGCTGTTTGGACTCACAATGTGACATATTAAAACCTAGTGGTTTGAAAGATAGTGGTAAAGTTTATAATGACAATGAATTATTTTGGGGGGGGCTGCACTGTGATCCATAATCCAAGTATTTTAATGTCATCTAATGATTCTTGATCTAAATAATTTAGTTTTTTTGGTACATGAATTATTGTTACACTGAATTACATTTTACTGGGTGTTTTCTGTAAATCAAGGTAAAAATGTATGATAATCATTTTTTGCTCAGAAAAAAAATAAACATTATAATTTGGGGGAAAATTTAAAGATGTAGTAAACTTTTATTGTTTTGATGCTTCAAAACCCCTTTTGTCTTTGACCCACATACAACCAGCCACTTAGTTTGTAAAAGTGCATTCTGGGATTGCCTTCTCCTCAAAGAGGATAAACCAAAATCAATCTTCTTAGAAAGCAATATGATTATGCTGCTTGCTCAAAAATGATGCTTTTAAATGCTGTATGTCAAAAGTGTGAGCGTATGATGGGAGTTTGGTTGGCAATCCTGTGGTGTTTAATCCAGTCTGACAGTGACATCAGGACTGGTTTCACTGGAGATCTTGTGGTGGGACTGTAGTGCTTTCACGCTTTCTGCTATTTTTAAATATAGGTGGGTGGAGTCGTTACAGTGAAATGAACACCAGTCATTGTGAGGCTGCGAGCGCTACATTCCTCTCTCGCCGTGTCACAGTTCAGCCCACACGCCCCCTGCCTGTCCTCCCTCTGTCTCTCTCTCTCTCTCTCTCTATCTATCTATCTCTCTATTCTATAGTGTTTCTTTGGCAGATCTCTAATGGAATGTGTGGAATTCTTTGTTCAGATTCCGAGAAGGAAAGAGATAGAGTTGGAAACTACCTCTTAAATCAATAATACGATGAAAAACGAGACTCTTTACAACACTTTATGCTGTCTGTTCTTCTCTGTTCAGTGTCACACCTGGCCTCTATTCAAGCATTGTGCATTCAGATTACGTTTCATATTGATTTCTTCAGTTGCTTTTTATAAACCTCTCTCTGCTGAGTTTAATATTATCATATGAAGTAACATATGACCAGAGGTGGAAAGAGTACGAAAATATTCTACTCAAGTAAAAGTACCATTACATTAATGAAATTTTACTTAAGTACAAGTAAAAGTACCAGTCTAAAAATCTACTCAAGTAAAAGTAAAAAGTAGCTCATTTAAAATTTACTCAGAGTAAAAATTACTTAGTTACATTTTAACAGTGGGAGGGAGGCAAAAATGGGATAGACCAAGGGTGTCAAACTCAGTTCCTGGAGGGCCACAGCCCTGCAAGTTTAGATATAACCCTAATTAAACACATCTGATCCAGCTAATCTAATCATTTAGGCTTATTTGAAAACTACATGGTTTGTGTGTTGGAGCAGGGTTGGAACTAAACTCTGCAGGGCTGCGGCTCTCCAGGAACTGAGTTTGACACCCCTGGGATAGGCCTATTAATCTCAAACTAGTTGTTTAACCTGCAGTTACAAATACAGAAATAATAAATAAAATAAAATAATAAAATAAAAAGATACTTTAAATGTGAAATTAAAACCGCCAGTAGGTGTCAGTAAGTCACTGAGTCATTACGATTGAACCGAATCATTTAAACGGTTGATTCATTCAGGAACGAAACACCATCATTGCTCAGAGACAAAAAACTGTGCTATGGTGGCTGTTTGGAATTATTTTTGTCGAAATAAAAAAATCTATATGTAGGCTAATCATGCTGATTTTTGGAGGAAAAAACAGCACTCTTTGTGTGATATTGATTTACTATATGAAATGATATAAATATATACATTTTCGGGGGGTTGTTATTCAAAACATTCCCAAAAGCATTAACTATATCATGAAAATCTCAATTGTCTATGCATAAAAACCTATCTGTTTACTTAAGTAACAGATATGGGTGTCATGCATAACATAGGCCTATTTTTAATACGACTGACTTTATATTTAATATGAATATTAAAAACATTGTAAGTTAGGCTACTTATCATAACACTTTCATTGTACAGAAAGAGAGCAAAGAACATTTACATTATCAAAGAACATTTTCACTGACAGTCAAGAGTTCAAGCACTCTCAAAACCTCCCATTAAAATCACTGAAGCTGTTTACACGATGAAATGAATATCTTACTTACAGATTCATACACACATATGCACTTTGTTGTTTCTGACGAAAGAATTCGCCAGAAAGAGGTATTCAGTCAGCAAGCAACTTAGCATTTTAGCGATGACTCATCTGAACACCTCTGATTGGTCATTGCATTCATAAGCTCAACAGCATCGTGTGTGATTGGTTATAATGCAGCGCTGTACAAACGCGTCTGTCTCTGGCTCAGCGCCAGCCAGCGAACGCAGATTTGAATTTAGCAACTGATGATAGACGCGCTGAACGATATAATCACGCTGGTGTGATCAAATATAGAAAATATTATTCGGCTATTTTTTGTCTTTCGGAAGCTGCATTCAAAATCCACTTGGCTCAAAAATCTGAGATACTGAGGTCACTTTGAATGGGCATGACGTCTCTGACCTTACCTCTACATGCTCGAGAAGGGTTGATGTCCAGAGTTTATAAGCTGCTAGTTTGGTCTCCCTAGGCAAACCCAGGTTACACTGCATAATAGAGCATAAATATGGCCAGGGGTTCACTTCATTTCCTTCGAGTTCAACTTCAGCAGAATACGACAGGGTTTGGTTTTCAGCTGGGTCTGCAATGATTTTAGCGCCAGGCAGTAGTTGTTTTCTATTTGTCCGTCGGTGCCAGCGGTAGCTTGCTATTTACACTAAGTGCGCCTGTTAGTGGCAATTATCTTCAGTAGCTACGCGTATTGAGTGTTTGCATGGGATGTTCTTCGAACCCGGGTTGATCGCGTATTTACTACATAGTGTTGACATAGCCTTTTAACTTTGTAAATTTTTTTTTTTTACTCCGTAATTGAGGGGTTTTAAAATGTAGCGAAGTACAATACTTCTAAAAAAAATATACTTAAGTAAAAGTACAGATTTTAAAAATTACTTTAAAAAGTAGAAGTACACAAAAAAGCTACTCAATTACAGTAACGCGAGTAAATGTAATTCGTTACTTTCCACCTCTGCATATGACGCAGAATGTAACTACAATAATAAGAAATAAGTGATTTCCATTATTTAATCAACATAATTGCTATAGTTTCTAACGTTTAATATGCAGCATGCATGCATTTTTTTAAAGAAATCTATATTTTTATTCAGCAAGGATCAATTAAATTGATAAAGCGTCAGTAAAGACATTTATAATGTTACAAAAGATTTCTGTTTCAAATAAATTCTGTTCTTTTGAACTTTCTATTCATCAAAGAAACCTGAAAAATAAAATGTATCACTGTTTCTTAGCAGCAAATCAAATTAAAAGTTTTCTTGAGCAGCAAATCAGCATATTAGAATGATTTCTGAAGATCATGTGACACTGAAAACAGGTGTAATGATGCTGAAAATTCTGCTTTAATCACAGCAATAAATTACATTTTAACATATATTCACATAGAAAAAAAAGTTATTTAAAATTGTAGTAATAATTCACAGCTACTGTATTTAATGTATTTTTGATAAATGCAGCCTTGGTGAGCAGAAGAGACAAAAAAAAAAAAAGAAAACTGAGCTTTTGAAATATGTTGATTCATTTTAGTTTTTTTTTTTTTTTTTAAACTGTTACACATCAAAATTTGTACATTGCTGCATGTCCGAGTTGTTTAACCCAAAATATTTGATATTCAGTAACCCTAAATATGTCTTAAAAAGTGTAAGATTCCACGAGTTGGTCTTGTTTATGGTGTGTTGCTGATTTTAGATGTTCAAGGTGAGCTTGTCTGCTTTGGTAATAAAGTGGCTACACCCCTGTTTGCATTCGTAATCACATCAACTAACCACTGGGTTTGTGGGTTATGAAGTAAAGTCTCAGACCCTCCCTGACACATCATAAATCCTGACTCAATACTGACACACGCAGGTGAGTGTGGGACTGCGTGTCAGTGAAGCTGTTGCTTTGACATTGAACACTTACAGACAGCTTGCAGTCTTGTAGAGAGCTAACAAAACGAAATCACCAACATTCTTTTTTTTTTTTTTTTTTTGCTTTTACAAATCAGGCAACTCCCAAAACAGGATAGCCATGTGGTGCACAGGATATCCTGTCTCTGCACTTACACCTCTGTGCCTTTTGTTCCAGTGCACATTATTACTAAAACACAGGAGGGTGTTTCATCTCAGGGCACTTTTGGACAATAAACTCTTTAAAACGCACTTCTCACGCTCTTACTAGTCTATTTAATTTTTCTACTATCAATTTCTAGTAGAGTAAAAAACTTTTTGGAACTGTTAAATATTGTACTGTGGTGTAATTTCCACAAAAAATAAACAAAATTAATTCATTTTATCATGAACTGCACAGGCCTAACAGCATACACAATAATTTAAGTTTATTTACACAGACTTAATAGATACACTGACCTTTTTGTACATGCATAAAAAAAAAAAAAGATTTGATGACCTTTTCAGATGTAATGTGACCATCTAGCTCAGTTTGTTTTGATTTGATGCAATTTTCTCTTCCCTTATAAAAGCTGACACTAAAGTGATGCACTAAATCATTTGGGCAGCTGAAAGTTTTCAGCAGCAACACTAAAAAAAACTCATTAGTTGACTAGAAAATATAACTAAAAAAGAGGAGTATTTTGTTAAATAAATATGCACTACATTTTTATTTAACTTGTTCACGATGTCTTTATTTATTGTATGTCTTCATTAGTTATTGTAAGTTTTATTACAGCTAATCTGTACACTGAATTGGAGTATAAATCATTGCATCATTAAAATATGCGATTTAAATGTTTGTATATATCTCAGCTTTTATTTGAGTGATGATTAAGTACATTTGAAGAAATGAATTAAACTTTTTCAATTAGGTTGTTGGCTAAATGAAACGTTTTATTGTGTTTTGTGTCCGGTAGACATTATAAATAAACAAATATAAATGCATGAAAGCAAAAATATAAATCTGTGTGTTTATAATGTTATATTACAACAATGAACTGGAGTAAAAGTCATCATTAAAATACCATTAAAAATATGCATCATTGAAAATATTCAATATAAAAGTCTGTAAATCATTTTTTAACAATTTTATTTGAGTGGTAAATATTAAATAAATTTGCAATAAATTATTAAATAAACTTTATTTTCAGTAATTCTTTTGCCTAAATGAAAACGTTCAGTTTCTGGTAGAAAGTTAATTTGTGCATCACTATTGACAAGTCACGATTAAATTGTTAGTTGCATTTTACTATTTGCATTTAGCATTGTTTTCTCTGACCCTATTAAACACACCTGTGTTTTTGTCCGTGCACCATCAGTCGTGAAGCACCGCAGACATTAGACAGCTATAAAGCGTTACTCATCCTTACCGCTGTGTATAATGAAGTGGTTGAGGCATGTGTGGCATTGACAGTAAATGTGCTCTGTAAGGTTGTAATGATTGTAGTGGGCACACGGCACCAGGTGCAGCTCCTCTGGAGCCCTGAAGAGTTTATTTTCAGTACGTTTGCTTTGACTTGTGCTCTGATCTCCATGCTTTAAATAGATGGGCTATATGCTGCCATGCGGTTAAACGGCCAGGGTTAACTGTGGATCTTGTTAGACATTCTCCATTTTTGTGTGTACTGTGTAAATCTCTCACACTGGTCTTTCTGTGCATTTTTTACATGCAGTTTTTAATTGACCACACCTAATATGCCAGATTATTTTCAGATGTCAGATTTAGACACAGACGTGGGTGTTGGAGGCCCACCACAGTCCTGCTGACATCAGCACACAGCCGTTTCCCAGGAAGAGGATCCTGGGAGTAAAACATATCAACATATCCGACTGCCATTTAAGGAGCACTTGCTGCATCCACTGAGATTCTCACATATTTCTCTTGATGATGTGAAAGTCTCTATAAAGTAAGAGAAAGACAGTGTGTAAATTTGGATGCTCTCGACTCAGGTTTCTGAACTTTTAATCTGAAAGCTTCTGCTAAGTAATTAATGAATTTTTGTGTGTGTTTATATATATATATATATATATATATATATATATATATATATATATATATATATATATATATATATATATATATATAAATACATTTCAGTTTAGTTTAAGTTTTAATAACTTTGTTGGATGTTTTTTTGTCATTTGTAGTAGTTTTTGTTTTTATTTGTGTAGTTTTATAAAGGTTATCTAAATTTTAGTACATAGAGGTTAACTAAATTAAAATAAGAAATGTTGAAAAGTTTTTTTTAATTGCATTCAAAGTATTTTTTTTATTTCTCATAAGCATTTTTTTTTCAGTGTATATATATATTTATTTATTTATTTATTAGTGGTGTCAAAATTAGCGCATTAACGCAGGAGATTATTTTTTTCAGATTAACGCGTTAAAAATATTTAATGCCGTTAACGCAGGGGCGGGGCTAGGGTTGGCCACTCCATTCACAACAGCTGCCTCTGTCTCTTTTTTCTTGAAAAGGATTACGTTTATTTAGATGCAGAACGTCTTTATGACCACATCAAACGGAGACGTTTCAGACGCGCGCTCTAACGTCGCCTCCACGCCAGGCGCGAGTCAAACGAGCGCGGAAAAAACACTGTGCTCGTAGCGCGCGCTCTTCAAATACACGCACAAAGGTGCCGGCACGCGCTATAGTCTGTATCATTTCATATCAAACAGTGAAAGAAACTACGTGCATGCAATGTCCTAGTTATGCCGTCAGTTAAGGCATGAAGTTACCAAAAAGGCGATTAAAGCTGCCTTAAAACTGTGTGCATGCATGCAATATGTTACATATGCGTCATATTTAAGAACATGTCTCTGAAATGGTTTTCAAAACTTTCCTGAGGCCCCCAGCACTGTCTCCCTCATCTAACACACCCGATTCAACTCGTCTGCTCATTAGAAGAGACTAAGACCTGAAGTGGGTCAGAAAGTAGCAGCAGCTCTTAAAGCAATAGCAGGACAATAATAATAACCAGCTGCAGTGATGTCTATTAATCCAAGAACAAGAGAGAAAAAAGGAAATCAATAACTTTTATAGCTTTAAGGGGTTCATCTATATTTAATTTAGAATTTAGTGTTTGGTAACTATTCATTTTCTGTATATTTCTGCTGAAGGGCACAGGTAGCTAAATATGTCATTTATTGTAATGGGTTTGTGTGAAGATTGTTTTAAGTTCACTTAAATTAGAAGTTAAGTCTAATAAATGTTAAAATTGATAGCTCTCAATTATACTGTAATGCTGAATGACTACAGTCAATGGTTAAATATTAAGGGGGAAAAAGTATTTTATAGAGACATCAGTAGTATTGATATCAGTGATGCTGGCCTTCAATCATAAAAAAGAAATATTAAAAATATACTGTCTTTGTTGTTTGTACATTGTACATTTGAAGATTGAATGTGAAATTATTGCAATATAAAAGTATATTTAAAAACTTTAATGTTAGGTGGGATTAATCGCGATTCATTTTAGAAAAATTTGCGATTAATTAGTTAATTTTTTTTAATCGATTGACAGCACTAATATATATATATATATATATATATATATGTATATGTATATGTATGTATATATATATATATATATATATATATATATATATATATATATATATATGTATATATGTGTGTGTGTATGTGTATTAAACTCCAATAATCACAAAAGCATACAATGAAGGCGTTTAAAATGTAATTAATTTGTATGACGCTTTTTTCCCATGCCATAAAAACAACTAATATTTCTTGATATTTCCTGGTTTTCAATGATTATAGGAACCCTGTAACGGTTTTCTAACACTAACTACCTGTTAACTAACACTGCAAAGTGAATGCAAAGCAGCCAGCATACCTGAGAATTCAAACTTTGAGTTTTCAGTTCGTTGTTGTTTTTGTTCACTGTATAATTCCCATACTTTTATTTGTGTTATTTCATAGTTTTATGACTTGATTGAAATGCAGGAACATTGCATGTGTTTAAAGTTGTGAGGGCAGGACAGGGTTAATGAACGGCGTCTGCTGTGTGTGCCTCCCCTTCACCCCTCGCTCCTCTCTCTCTCACACACACACACACACTCACACTCAGGTGTGACAGAATATAGGGATACATTCTGGAATACTCTCTTAATTGAGTGAGTACATTTTCTGCTCCTCGCGCGCTGTAGGCAACATTAATGCATTGCGTGTTTGTGATCTGTTTTGACCCCTGGTTAACTTCTAAACCAGGATAGTAGCAGACGGTACTCCATTTCACTGTTAAAAATAGAGTGAATTCAAGAAAGAGACATTTAGATGCTGTGTTTCAAGTTTACTGAAATACTAACCAACTTATTTGACAATATATTTTTTTTAAACCGTTTTGAGCTGTGTTTTTGTGGTAGCATTTTATTCATTTTTGAAATTATACTCATGAACTTTGTTATATTCAGCATACATGTAACAGTAGCATGCATCCAAAAAAAGTGAAACAGAAATAAATTCTTTTAAAAATCATGAAAACAATTTTTATTTTTATTGATATTTCCATGTTTTGCATAAACCCTGTGTCTGTTAACTAACACTTGGATCTCAGAGACTCAGTTTTAAAGAGCGATGTGTTTCGTACGCTCATCTGTGATCTTTCTAGGTGTTAATTTACCCTCTCGTCATAGTTGATCTGCACCCATCACGTTTTTAATAGCCGTGTGCTGTGAGGTTGGTTTTGATGCGTTGACTCGTAAACTTTGAGGAAGAGTTCCAGTAGCTCGGGTGTCTGGCTGTGCTGTCAGGACACCAGCGTCACGCCGCTCTCTAACAGAGGAGATCTCTGCCTGTACGCTATGTGCAGGCTATTATTGACCACGTGGATGAATAGGTGCATGAGAAAAGAGTGAGGTAAGAGCTTTATCAGGCTGTTTTAGACTAGCTGCATGCCTGTAATTCTGTCTGACTCTCCGTCTGTCTTTCCAGAGTTTTGTTGGCGGCTCAGTGAAGGGTCTCATGGTTGTAAAGGACAGGCTGGATTCGGTAACACTTTAGACACTCGGTTAACTATAAGGTGTACTATAAGTAACTATGCAAGCACATCAACTTATTCTGCTAACCATAACCTAGCAGTCTACTAATGTACCACTCTAATGAGAGTTAGTTGACATGTAGTTGCAAAGTTACTTAATCAATGGAATGTCTAAAGGGGAGCATCAAAATAAAGTGTAACCCTGGATTCACATTAGGGGTGAACTATATGACCAAAATCTGTAATGATAAAGGTTATGTAACAGTGGTATTTTTTTTTTCCTGTAAATTCACCCCAATAATGTTTTAAATACACCACTAACTGCCATTATAAAGCTAGGAAGAGCCAGGATGTTTTTTAAAGGGATAGTTCACTTTGAAATTAAAATTTGGTATCTATCAGCTTACCCCAAGGGCATCCAAGATGTAGGTGTCTTTTTTTTCTTCAGTAGATCCAATTTTGATGTTTTTAGGTCAAACCGTTCTAGTCTGTCAGTCATATAATGGCAGGTATAGGTCACTGTCTCTATAAGAGGGGAAAAAGAACATGCACAGAGAAATCTAAATTAAACAATTCCCCATCGTAACCACACATTGATGGCCTAAGACACGAAACGAGCGGTTTGTGTGAGAAAACGAACAGTATTTATATCGTTTTTTTACCTCTTGTACACGACCATGTCCAAGTGATCTGAGTGCGCACACACATCCGGTGTGTGACGTGTGTGTGTGCGCGCGCTCTGGCTCACGCTGCATTCACACGGGGCGTCGGTGTCAACGCTTGATGGAGGGCATGTCTGAAGCGTGGTGCTTCATTTTGTTTGTGAAACTTGTTTCTACACCACAATATTTTGTTTTTGCTTTGTAATAGTAAACTACTATTTATAGTTTTATTCCACTGGAAAAATTGACACTGTAAATGAAATTATTGAGCTATGTTTTACAAGAAAATATAATTTCAGTAATGTACATTCAGTAATTTCATGTTTAATTGAATGTTTCTTGCCATTTCTTTAAATTTTGTGAAATTTACTAGCAATTCTTTTGAGTGAAAATTGTTTCTACATTTTTTCAGTTTTGTAAAACTAAAAATGAAAGATTTGAACGTCACATTTTAAGTATTAATTATTGAATTAAGGTCCTATTCAAAGACATTTCTATAATATTGTAAAATTGTAAAATATTAAATACGCAGCAATAAATTCTATCTAATGTGCTATATTGTAACGTGGCAACTATAAAAAACCTGTCTACACTAGAAGTAAAGTCAATGATTGCACAATGATTTAAAACTAAATTGCTCCCATAAAACTCAAAGCAACAGCAGATTTGCAGACTGCACTGTAGTTTTCTATATGATGTTGGATGTTTTAAGCGTGCATATATAGTCATGCATCTCAGTAGTGAAGTGAACGCCTGTAATTCTGTCACAGTTCCTCATATTGACGGGTCTGTTCCTGAGGGACAGATTGTGTTCATAGCTCAACTCTTACTGCAGGACCAGAAGAGTGTGGTGACATAAGCTCAGCGTGATGGATGTGTTGACAGGGTCTCTGCGGTCCGTCACAACAAGCTTTTACCTGCCAGTTGACACAATGCAGAGACAATGACCCAACTAAGCTAAATAAAACGACTTTGTGCTGTAGTTAAGGACTATTTTATGGTATAATACAAAAACTGGTCTACCTAAAACCCCTCCTGTGTATTTCAGCCAACCCAAACTGGTGTTCTGTTTAGTTTCTGTGAGAAAAGCCCCTCTGAGAGGGTCTTTGGATCTGGTGCTACAGCTGCATCAGGACTGGCATAGCTGCCTGCTGCTGAAGGACTGTATTTAGTAACATGATTGAGGATGCTTAGAAAGGCTGGAATGCCCGACTGACTCACACAAGCAAACATCATATCTGTGATTGGAGACCCTCACTCTCTCTCTCTCTCTCTCTTTCTGCTAGAGAGAAATATCATGCTAATGTCTTTTTTTATAAGCCTGTTGTTCTTTATTCTCAGAGACTTCCCCTTTAATCATGTGTCTAGCTGCATTAGTTTTTATTACTTAAAACTATTATAGTTTTTTGCAAACTTTCAAACATGAGAAATAAATACTTTTATTTAGCAAAGATGTATTACATTGATCAAAAGTGACAGTGAATGCATATATAATGTTACAAAATATTTATTTCAAATAAATGCTAAACTTTTTATTCATCAAATAATTTTGAAAAAGAAAGTATATCAGTTTCTATAAAAACGTTAAGTATCACAACTGTTTTTAACATTGACAATAATTAGAAATGACTCTTAAGCAGCAAATCAGCATATTATAATGATTTCTGAAGACTGGAGTAATGAAAATTCAGATTTGCATCACAGAAATAAATTACATTTTACAATATATTCACATAGAAAACAGCTCTTTTAAATTGTAATAATATTTCACAATATTACTGTTTTTATTGTATTTTTGATCAAATAAATGCAGCCTTGGTGAGCAGAAAAGACTTTCAAAAAAAAAAAAAACATCTTACCAACCCCAAACTTTTGAATAATGGTATATTTGCATTTTTTGATTTTAAAGGGAAACTTTTCTTCATCTTTTGAAACAAATACGTTTGATGTAAAATGTGACACTTAACATTCATTAAGCAAAACTCCCTCCTATCTTATAGAGCAGCAAAACAGACTTCTATTATGGTAGTCAGAAGGAGAGCAGCAAATGTCATGCAAAACAAATCTTCTTGGAGAAATCTTTACTAACGTCTGTTTCTTCTTTCTGCGCAGACGCCTTGCTTGCAGATCTCGAGTCTTCCACCGCCCATATCTCCAAGTGCCCAGTGTTTCTTCCTGAGGAGACACCATATTCCTTCCCCATCGGAGGGCACCTTTTTCAGGATGACTCCCCTCCTCCGCCCCTGCCCCCTCCACCCACATCTGAGGCCCTGAACGGATCGCTGTCCCCGCAGCCGGACTCCCAGCACTCCTCGCAACAGGTTCAGCACAACCTATCTTAGGACTTTCCAAAATAAGCTAGTCAATATTCATAACACCTCAGTATGTCTTGTTATTGCTAATGGGTGCAAATATTTTATGTTCTGTACTTTACCTGGGGTTCTCTACTGATTTTACTTAGTACCCAGATTTTACATTGGGCATTAATTTTGGGGAATCTTTGACTTAATATAACAATATTGTTACCACCCAACACAGTATCAAAATTGTTATATTAAGTAATGGATTACCAAACTTTTTTGTTTGCCGAGCCACTTTGACCTAAAATATTTACTAGAAGTTCCCCTGAAATTTTGAGTTAATGTTTCAATAATTTAACAACACATGTTTACAGTTCTTTTTCATTTATTTTAAAAGAATATTAATTAAAATAATGATTTGCTTTTCATAGTCTGCTTTATACACACATACACACAAAATGTGCAATTTATTCAAACAAAAATACTGAAATAAACTCAACTGGCCCTTCCCAGTCCATTTTGGACTGAGCCATGCCAGTTGAGAATCAGTGATTTATTACATTTGCAATGTAGAGTTGCATAAAAAATTATGCATTTTGGTTTTCTTGTGTTGAAATTCAGTCTCTGGGCTCTGCTCATAAAAGCACGTTGTCTCGGGACAGCAGTCCACCAGCCTCGCATACAGAAGAAGACCACGTTTACAGGTGAGTTACAGTCTCACAGATGAGAATTGACAGTTCGTACTGATAATAGTCAAACAAAATGAGTATTAAATATCTGTCATTCTGTGGTGTGATCCACCATATTATCCCTTCCATTTTCCCCATGTCCTGCTATTATGAAATCAAACCCTAAATGGCACACTTCTATTGGTCCAGTTTTCCTAACAAGCAGAAGCACTCAGACTCATCGGCCGCAGCCATGACTTCTGCCCTGGGCAGCAACCTGTCTGAACTGGACCGCCTTCTTCTGGAACTCAACGCTGTACAGCAAAATGCCCCATCTTACTCCACTACAGGTAAAGATGAAGACACACTTAAGGCATTACGAAAAATGTATTGCCATGCATTAATATTTATACTGCATTGATTATGGCTAAAGACATAAAAAACAAGTAATCGTACTTTGAAACTTCCTCTTTGCAGAAGATGTTGCACCTCCATTGCCACCCTGCAGTGTTGCCCACTATATCCAGGAAAATGGAGCCCACCCAGGCATCACACTGACACCGGCAGCCCAGGACAAGCCTCAGAGGAATGGAATGAAGGGGACAGAAGATGGCCGTCCCACTGTGGATAGTCTTCTGAATGAGTTGGAGAGCTCTGTGCCTTCCCCAACGTAAGATCACACTCAACTGTAAATGGAGAAACATGGATTTGTATTGAGGATTTTAATGGAATGCTGTAATTTACATAAACAGACCAAGCCCCTGTGCTCTGATGAGTGAATTGACAGACGGGCAGGTGGACACACCTTCCGAGCAGCAAGGCAGAATATCAGCTACCTCCGCTACACGAGAGCTGGATGAGCTCATGGCCTGCCTGTCAGATTTTAAGGTGCAGAGCAATGTGAGTGCGTGTATGTGTGTGTATGTGACACTTACAGGACAGTGTAAGTGAGTTGAAGAGACGTTGTGTCTGGGAATGTGTGCTGAACTATGTTGTTTGGGTGATCTATTTTCAGGACTTACTGCTTGACAATCTGGGCTGCGTTTCCCAAAAACGTTGTAAGTAGATCGTTGAGACCATTGGTGCCAATGGTGTCTACAATCTTCTTGGGCTTACGTTGCTATTGGGAAACACTACCCTGGCTGGTCTTCATCTGACCATTACAACCAGTTTATTTATTTGCTAATCTTTTCCTGCTTGTCCAGGAATTCTAGCTTTAATTTCATCTCATTACTTCAACATTGCATCCAGAATCTGTTTTTTTTTTTCCTCAGCTGTTCTGTACATCTCATTAAAGCTTTTTATTAATTATTTCTAATTCTCTGCCTCCCTTAATCTGTCAATCTCTTCTGTTTCTCCACTTTCTTCCCCTGTCCCTCCTTTATATCCTCCAGCCAAGTTCTTTGGGCTCCCTGAACTCTGAGCCAATGTTTGAGCAAACTACTACCATTGCTGAAATCCATCCTCCTCCTATGACTGCCGTGTCCAAATCCCTGTCCCCTACCCTCCCAGTGGAACCAAGACGATATCCCCCAGGTCTCTCCTCTCCTTTAAACTTTGAACTGCACATTGTGGAGGATTCGGGTGAACTGGGGACTGTGCCTCCACCGTCCAGTGTGTTCCCAAAGCCTTCCTCTCGACTGTCTCCACCTGTAGCATCCAGTCCTCGTTTTTCTCCATTACCTGACCTGGGCTTGGATTCTTCCATTAATGTCTCTGCTTCCTTACTCTCCTCCCAGGTGGAATCTCTAGTGGTTCTGTCTCAGACTATAACCACCACTACCACTCCTGGAAGTAGAGACCTTTGTAGTCTCAGGGAGGGAAGTCCTTCTGCCAAATTGACAAGTTCTGAGCTGAAGGCCTATTCGCCTATCATCAAGTCTCCTAGTCCAACAAGTGCCCCCGTGGTCAGCAGAACCAATCAAAGAGTTAGCCCATTGATGACACCAGCATCTATTAATCTGTATCTCTCCAACTCTGAAGCAAAACCTATAAGTCCAATGCCATCTCTTTCCAGATCTCCACTTCCTACAGTCTCTGAATCACCATCTCTGTCTCTTCCCAAAGCTGTATCACCCCCTCTAATCCTATCCTCTTCCTCGTCTGTAGCGGTTCCCAAGTCTCCAAGCCCAAAACCATTATCAGGACAGCCTCCCACTGGAATTCAGCCACCAACCTATGAGCCATCTCTCGATGATGCCTTGGATAAACTCCTTGCCATGAGCTTCAGCAGGCCTGAGAATGAGGCTCCAATCACTGCATCAGCAGCCTCACGGCTCGCTTCGGAAGTACATCCAGAAGTCTACGAGGACACAGTAGTAGCAGCGGATCGCAGCAACTTTCATCCTGACACTCATACAGAAAGTGAAATGGGGGATGGTCTCTTTGAGGATCTTGACTGGGCTGACATGGAACTGAAGATGGCCTATGAAGGACCTGATGGCTCCATGACCCCCATGACTGAGGCAAGCTGGATGGATGACTCTCTTACTCCATCGTCTTGCCCTGGAACCCCAGATGCCCAGATGGACCTTCCCATGCTGCATATGGCTGGCACAATGGACAGGATCTCAGCCTCTGGACACGTACGGATAGGACTGCAATTCTTGTTTATTGGAGTGCTGTGGAATTTGATTTGGAGCTTTTACAGACAAGTCTTGCAGTGGTTTGATTGTCGGCATGTAAATCAGGGGTGTCAAATCCTGCTCCTGGAGGGCCACCTTCCTGCAGAGTTTAGCTTGAACCAGCTAATCAAGGTCTTCAGCATTACTACAAACTTCCAAGCAATTGTATTGGAGCTACAATGTGCTGGAAAGTGGCCATCCAGATTCAGGATTGAACAAGCCTGATGTAACTGAAACCTGTTAGTCAGTTGGATGAAAGTCATAATTGTTCCTCTACACCCTGAAATACTGAGTTATCCTTACTCTAATTATTTACAGTAGTTTTCACTCCATTTATGGTAAATTGTAATTGTAAGAACTTGAATGTTGCTGTGTGTGCGCTTGAAAACCAGTGGTACCAATTGTACCTCTGTGCACTTGATAACCAATAGCAACTTGATAACCAGTGCTAACCACCACCATGTATGCAAACGCCCGACTTTTTCATGCTAACTGATTTTGCACCTGGATTGCATCTGAATGCTTCCCTAGATCCCTGCTTGCCTTTATTGGTTTCTTTGGACAATAATCAACAATTCTTGAGCCATGTGGCATCTCAATGAGTTTGTACTGCTGTCCCAGATCAAATCTGTGATTAGACGTACCAAGGAGATTCAAAACGTCCATCCCATGTACCGAGACGGCCTGATACGTAGGAAGATGGGCCCCCTCATTTTCCACAAGAGCAACTCCCAGGACCGGCTCATTGAAGAACTGCAAGGCAAGCTGGGAATTGGCCATAAGGATCGTCCAAAAAAGCAACAGCCGGATGACTGGCTCACAGAAGGCGTCATTGTCATGTCCAACCCCAAACGCTCACGGGAAGACCACAATAGGGAGGTGGATAAGGTAGACGGGAAGGATCTATGAATTCAGCACATTCTGTTTTCACTCCATTCAATTCCTGTAAAATTATTTTGCTTAATTGCATTGAAGTTTCTCTGTAATCACCTGCTTCTTTCTTCTTCATTCCTGCTTTCCATCTTTTTCTCTCTCTTCTACTTTCTTATCGGTGTCTTCCTCTAGATAATCATACCTCCTGAGTCTCCTCTTCCTCAGAGGAAGGTGATCCCACCTCCCCAGTCTCTCTCCCGATCCCTCGCCCCCCTCCCCCTGCTGAAGAACCAAAGCGCCCCCTTCCTGTCAAATTGGCTCCTGCCCCTATGCCTCCACCCCCACCACCTCCCCTTCCCACCTCCTAGAGAGCCCACACCTCCTCCCCAGCCAACTCCACCTCCAGTTCCACCCAAGCCCCCGACCCCTGAACTGTGGAAGTTCCAGCTCCCTCCCCAAAACCCAACCCCCCACCCCAACGCACACCCACCCCACCACCTGCCCCTGTGGCCCCCCGCCCAAAGTGCTGATGTCAGTTGGCTGCCAGACGGAGTATGACCCGCTCTTCCCTCCGCTGCAGGTGCAGACATGCTGTCATTGGCTAAGCTTCTGTCTTGCTGTCCTCTCCTCGAACAATCACAGAACTTCTATGGATTTGTAAATTGAATGTTGTATGCTTGAGCTTGGAGATGTTTGTGTGTGTGTGTGTGTGTGTGGCGCACAGCCTCCTACGCTGGTCATAAATATTAGATTAGATTAGATGCGCCCCAGGAGAGTTTGAGACAAGCACTCAGTTTAAAACCATCTTGTATTCAGGGTTTCCGCGGTCTTTAAAAAAGTCTAAATTTAGTTGGATCAAATTTAAGGCCATTAAAAATCTTAAAGGTACAAAAAGTCTTAATTATGATTTTCAAGAGTCTTATGCCACGTTCCAGACAAGGTCAGAAGAGAACATCCAAGTTTAAATGTCCCACTTCAAACCTCAGTGAGATCCAGTAAATCACATGTCATGTTAACATATACCAAATGGTCTCGTCAGAAACAGGAAAAAAATTAGCAAAATGCTGTGTTTCGTTCTGAAAACAGCTGACGAAAAGCTAAGATTAAGGTATCATTTTATAAACTTCACAGGTCAGATATCCGACTTCAAGTGGTGTTCCAGACATTATTTCCAAGTAGGAGGTGGGAAAAATCCGAATTTCGAGTTGTCTGGAACGCAGCATTAAATTTGGGGAGGGAAAAATAAGAATTGCCATACTGCTTAATTTGAGGCTGATTTCATTAAATAAACATCAGCTCTGCACGTTTCAAAGTCAGGCGCTGCGCTGCTTTGTGTACTACGGTTACAGAAGAAACCACTATATTTCTGCTGATTCAAAAGCACCATCTGCTGGCAGAGAACAAATTAGCATTTTCAGACCAATGTGAAAATGAATCAACCCATGTTTTTATGCTGCAAACACGCAGTTGTAAATGTGAACTGGTGGATCGACAAGAATATAAAGCATTATACAAATCTAAACAATTATGACAGTAAAATATATTTATATATTATTTAATGAATATAATATTTGATTAAAATTATTATTTAAATTAATATAATAATTAATACTTTTGACTCATCCATTTTCTTAAAAATGGTTTAAAGTTTTAAATAAAACTTTTAGTTTTTTGTGAATACCTGTATCTAAACTGTAATGGTTTTTACAGTCATTTCACAGTTTAATATGCTACCATAGACATTGCCTTGCCTCATGCATATGGTATTAATTTCATTAATTTCACTTAAAAAGTCTTAATTTGAGCTTATAAATTCTGCAGATACCATGTGTATTGATTAGAGGTGTAAATAATTGTTCTGAGAATGATGTGATTGGTTTACAATTATTTTCTAAATATGCTGTTATTACTAGTATCATGAAATCTTAAATACGCAAAAAAATAGGTTTTGGTATAATACATAAAATTTGTCCAATATATGCTTAAGGCACAAATGTAAATTGGGGGAATTTTTCCCACAATGTAGTGGGACACTGACAAAATACACAAGATTTAATATTTTTACGTGATCAAGGACTGTAACTTGGAAGAAAATTAACATATAAATATAGTAATTATTTAACCAATTCTGTTCCTTCAGAAACTGTCATCTTTTTGATGATTTTATGATGATTTGATCATTTTTTACATTGAGATTTTTTTTATTCTTGATCTTTTGTTCTATGTCTCTGTAGATTATGGCCCAGGGGAAGGGTCCCACAACCACAGGTTAATAAACTGGACA